>OX383303.1:6582897-7182897 GCA_947523025.1 Dryobota labecula | reverse complement strand
TATTGAGGCCAGTAGAGGAAAACAATATTTTGTTTAATGTGTAGACGATTTATAGAGAAAGTGGAGTGCATAGTAGATACACGAGTTAAGTGTCTAATGTTGAAATGAAAAGACTGTTTCATCATAAATTAAAGTTAAAGTTGAAATATATTAAAATAAAAAGTGTTCAAACAAAAAACGTTCAAAGAAAGTTCATGTGATCGCTGTGAAGTGCTTACCAAAATTTATTTATTTTAATTTTATTATTTATTACACAGTAAAATACATAGAGATACGACATAATTATAATTTCAGTACTAATAGTAATATTATTATTTTATGGATTGGAAAACTTACAAAATCCAATATGCTAAAATCGAACTAATAGAAAGATAATGTATAAAATCCATACTACGAAAAAGTTCAATGAAATGCTAAAGGGCATTGACATTCTCAATTCATAATTCAAATCAGCGAAAATTTTCGCAATTATTAAATTTCGTGATTTATACAATGGAGGAAGAAACCGAGGTTAGTGCACTTTATTAAGAAAATGTTTTTGTAGTACAATAATTCAGTTGTTTTATCGTAATCGGTAACGTTTGGCTTTCGTCCAACGACGTCGGACCGGACCGGCTCGTATTACGTTCATAATACATCGCGTTTTAATACGTATTGGTTTAATAACTTCATGTTATTATGGTTGGTCAATGGAAAGGTCTAGAACTGCTATGATGTTTGGCCTTCGATGGAATTAGTCATCAAAATATTCCATGAACGACATAAACTGCCCAGACAGTAAGTAATATAATTAATGGTCGCTACTGATTGCGCTAAACTCGTAGCTAACACATAACATAACGCCTGTTATCCTCGAAGGGTTAGTCAGAGGTGTACCTACTGTAGTTACACCTACATTTCGCCAATAGGGGGCGAGCCTACCTAAATGCCCTGTTAATAGGTATGAGAGGACGGGCCTACACTGTCCGCTCATACCTATAAACAGTGTAATTTGAAGAAAAAGCATTATCTTAAGCCAATTATTTTTATTAAAAGAGTAGGTAGGTAACCGTGGGGGTTCTTATATTGCCAACTCTTCTCCATAGGAAACGACCAATTGAAACTGTGCACCTAGCCTCTGATGTTTCATAGATGTTGGTTTATGTGAAACAAAATATTTTGAATTTAAATTTGAACCGACCTGCACCTTAATTGCGTAAAACACTGGCAATCACAATCTAAATGATTTTGAAGGATATTGCTAATCCATTGCTTCATATGTTCGAAACATTTGTCTGCTTGACAACGTAAATAGCGCAATGAATGTAACAACAAACTCTCACAATGAAACCCGTTGATACTGCAACCTGATCATCATTAGGATATGGCTGTTCACTACTGGATATAGGAAATGAAATGAAATGAAATCGTTTATTCTGTAAATTCATATTTACAGAATAAACGATTTATAAAAATAGTAAAAAACAGTGGAAAAAAAAAATAAGACATACACGACACACGACATATTATACGACATATTAAAAAATAAATAAAAAATAAGCTAGATGGAGTCGACATTTCCTATCTGACTACCCCTGAGAAGAAATGGCGAAACAAACTCGGGTCCGAGTTTCCTTTAAAGTTCATACATAATCTTGGTCAGATCATGTGAGAACCATGTAATCCGTGTCTGAAATGGTCTTTTGAGGAAAGAACCACACAATTTTGAGTGGACCTGTCCAGTCAGTGCAAACATTTGTCAGTAATCGTGTAGCTCAACAAAGCTCACGTTTAGGTACTTAGCCTTAGGTAGCCTTTCCAATAGTTCGCCATTTAACTCTCTCATCAACCAACGTTGTTGATTACCTCATTACTAGTAATGCAATTGCGACATTTGGAATCTACTTTTAACAAATTGGCATTTAATTCAGTCAACTTCAGCCTACATTTTGTCGAGTAATTTCTCTATAGACAATTTGTGAGTCATCTTGTTTATCATGCATCAGTGTTGTTATTAACTTCATTATAGTAAATTAGACTACTTATGTTTTTGTAATGAGTTAAAGGTAGGTTACTACGAGTCCAATAATGTGACAGTACAGGGCCTCAAGTCTGTCAGAATGGTCTATCATTGATTTCATAATTGTTGATTTTGACAAGTTTGGTAATCTACTAATATAATGGCGGCATTATGACTTTCCAATGGTCAGCCACTGACACTCCATTGAAAGAATTGGTAATCTCGTACATAATGACAAATTAAACTTCCTACTAAACTTCCAACTTCCTACTACTTCAGATTGCTTATATTATAACACTAATAAATAATATAATATGTAAAAATATATATAAATTAAATCTGGCATAAATAAATGTCCAAAATGCCATTGTAATACAAATCTATTATTAATTAAACTAATAATAGATTTGTTTTGATTTGTTGTTGTTTGTTTTGTTGATTAAACTAAATTTATATTGGTCAATGGTCTCGCCATTGACCGACCAATGATCGACCATTATGAATTTAGCAGATTATGAACTTTTAACAAAATGACAATGGGATCGTGTTGGAGTGACGAATTTTTTAAAATAGCAGACTTGCGCCCCAGTAAGTCAGTCCAGCGCTAAATTGCAACTGGGCTCGTGTAGACACTAATTTCAACCCAGTCCAGTACAGCCTTCGCGCCCTCAAGTCAGTCCAGTTGACTAACCTATCCGTCTATTTTCGGGGTCAGTAGCTTCCTCCGTCACGCGACTGACTTACTGCCTATCTCGTCTACATGAACGCACTGACTGGATCCGAATTTCCAAATCACTGGGTCCAGTAACTGCCATCGTAAAACCAGGCATTAAACTATGTAGATTGTATTTTTTTTTTTTTTTTCTAGACTTTCAAATGTCATTAGTGTTTGTAACAACTTTGTTGAATAAAAACAGACTAATTAAAATGCTGAAATAGTTGCGTGTGAACATCGTTTGTCTATTGTTTTAATAAGTAGGAATATTGTCGTGTATCGCGAATTCGAGTTTTTGAAAGACTGACGTCTATTCTTCTAGAGCCCTACTTTCCATGCTGTTGCTAGTCTAGTTTAAAACATAATATCTACGAACAAGTTGGGACATGAAATTAGGAATAGCATATTAAAGCCCTTGGTACACACATGTTTTTCTTGCCGTGAAAAACTACGGTTTATTCCCCGTGTGTAGGTACGGTCGTCAGTGTTGCATGGCTTCACTATGGAAGCGTGTTGCCGGACATGGTTTTTCTACGGCGCGGTTTATAAGCCGTACCGTAAAGAAACCGTTCCATGTACAAAGGGCCTTAGGGGTTGTGACTTGTACTAGTAAGTCATCATTATGAACTAGTTTTACTGGAACCCACACTACCTACCAGTAAAGTTGTTCATAATGAATGACTACAATGAGATTTTTAGTTATTTACAGTATTTTTATCTCATGAAGCAACGCGCGGTTTAC
This sequence comes from Dryobota labecula, assembly GCA_947523025.1. Classification (NCBI taxonomy): domain Eukaryota; kingdom Metazoa; phylum Arthropoda; class Insecta; order Lepidoptera; family Noctuidae; genus Dryobota; species Dryobota labecula. The sequence goes on along the minus strand of OX383303.1, from coordinate 7,179,441 downwards.
TTGTGGTAAACCAAGTGTTCAAACACGCTATGAATGTGTGCGTGAAGACGAATAGTGACACACACATTTCCAACTTCGCCATGATCGCGGACGGTACTGAGAGCTCCTGCGCTTACACACACAATCACAGCGGGTTAGTACACTTGGTAAACTCAACTAAAGCGCGCGTCTTTTAGTAAGAGATCACTTTGGATTCATGAAAAAGACAGCAGTTCAAAAAAAATCGTTTGCTTAGATATTTATATTAGAACAGCTTCGGACCTTTCGGATTGACAATCCTCAACCTTACAGCGTCAGATGTTACCGAAGCTATCTAAAACATAATCAAGTTGATAATAACGACCATTTTCCTTCGCCCCCAGGTACAAGATGCCTACGAAGAAGTGGAGGAGCAGAGAGCGGTGGCTGCGCAGTGGAAGCGCAAGCTGCAGAAGCTGACCAACGATATGGCCGACCTGAGGTCACTGCTTGATGAACAGGTAATGCACGCCAGTTTTAACAAGTAACATTAACAAAGGAGTATGTCCCGCCGTACCGTGTGGTGCCGCACGTAAAGAATAGCATCACCCTATTTCTTCCCGTGAGTGTTTGTAAAAGGCGACTAAGGGACTTACTAGAGAATGGGCAGCAGCGTTCTCTATGCATTTTTAACACCATACTGCGATCGCCAACCCGCCTGCGAAGCGTGGCGATTATGGCAAACCCCCCCACTTGGGGGAGGCTTATGTCCAGCAGTGGACGTCTTTCGGCTGAAATGATGATGATGATGTCCCGTCAAAGATAAATAACCCTGTAAAAAATATATACTAATGATTATGGGATATATTTATAAACGTTGCTTAAATGATTAACGTCTGCTAAACCATAATTGTTTGACGTTTTAATGTCTCTTAACTGCTGGCAATGTAGATAAATAAACGCTATAAATGAATTGAATTTATTGTTAAAGACATGTAGGAATGGAGATGGTAAAAATTCTGGATCAGAATAGACAAGAACCAGGTTCTGAACAACATCAGTATTACTCCAAAGTTCTTGAAAACTAGAATCCACGGTTCGGTTTTAGTATACAGTTATGAGGAACAGGATGTTAAAGTTCGCTCATCCTCTATCGAAAAGGGAGGATCCTCCGACCAGACTTGTGTTGTGTCTGGTGGGCAACTTTCCGACGGTTACAGTCGGGATGTTGTATTGTATATGCCAGTCGCGCGGTAAACTCCAATTGCGCGATGCAGGATTTGTGACGTCAGGTCTTTGATGCGTAGTTCGTATGTGGCGTTGTAGATCACATCTTCATATTCTTTACCCAGCCAAGGGTAAATAATATAAAGAGAATCTTGGATTCTTAATTTAGACAATAAAGAAAACTGATGCTTGAAACTTGAAGATTTAACTTTAAAGTGACATTTGATTTAACATTCAAGCAATTATTAATCAATCAACTCAGCCTATCGCAGTCCACTGCTGAACATAGGCCTCTCCCATGCTGCGCCACAACACCCTGTCCTCCGCCTTCCGCATCCAGTCTATCCCAGCCACCTTTTTGAGGTCGTCGGTCTATCAAGCGGGGGGCATCCCACACTACGCTTGCCGATACGCGGTCTCCACTCCAGGACTCGTCTGCTCCTCCGGCCATCGGTCCTTCGACAAATGTGGCCACTGCCACTTCAGCTTGCTTACTCTGCAAGCTATTAATGCAAATGTTTGACTCACAATTCTTGGGCTAAAATGATTTAATTCTACATGCTTACCTTCTCCTTATTCACTGCAGCTTAACTAAATCTATCGATGTTTTATTTAGAAATGTTTGTCATATTTCAGACATGTCGCAACAACCTTTTAGAGAAGCGACAGCGCAAGTTCGACGGCGAGCTTCAAGCGGCTCAAGAAGAGCTGAAGCGTGAACGAAGCGCTAAGGAGCGACTGTCAAGGGAGCGAGACCAAGCACACGCCGAGAAGTACGCCATCGAACAGAGCCTCTCTGTGAGTATAATACTTTTTCACGTTATAGGATGTTCTTCAGAAATTTTAGGTGCGTAACAATCGCAACCAGACTTAGAAACGTGGACCACCCTTGAGATTTGCAGATGACATTGTCATACTGGCTGAATCGCTGCATGATTTGCAGCAGATGCTGGATGGCCTATACCCAAAGATAATTTATGTAAACAAAGTAATGTCAAAAAATGTCACTGTCGAAATGACAGGACAGTGGTACAAAACATTATATATATATATATTTTTTTTTTGTGTAAATAATTATTTAAGAAATTAAAGTGAATTCGTTATAAGAACTATGCAAACAAAATACTGTTGCCAAACAATGTTATATGTAATGTTTCGGAGACACGGACTATGATCGTCATAATCAGCCCTTTTAAGTCCACTGCTAGACGTAGGCCTCCCAAAATCGATTTCCACTCGAAACAGTTTGCAGCCGTTTTCATCCAAAATGTGGCTAGATTGCCATTTTGTGTGAATTACCATTACGAAGATATTTTTTGATATGTTATCCCCTTTGTTTACATAAATTATCTGAATTTGAGACTTTGGGTATAGTTGATTCTTCTGTACGCATTTTTCTTCGGATGAACTTGGACAAAACCCAAGTTATGTTCAACGAACACGTCACTCCAGGACCGATTGCTGTCAATGGCGGGGCTCTCGAGGTCATTCGAGAATAAGTTTACCTCGGGCAAACTCTGCAGTTTGGTAAGAACAACTTTGAGAGGGAGGCTAACAGAAGAATTCAGCTGGGTTGGGCAGCATTTGGGAAGCTTCGCCGAGCCTTCTCGTCGCGTATTCCACAGAGCCTAAAGACCAAGGTCTTCAATCAGTACGTCCTGCCTGTTATGACTTACGGAGCCGAAACGTGAACACTCACGGTACGGCTGGTATATGGACCACTACTAAAGTAGTAGTTGTAGAGAAATTCCTAGCATAGCCCGTTCCATAGCTCGCTGAGCGACCTTGAATTTATGAATTCAAGGTATTCCGACAGTTAATTATTTCGACACGATCCCAATTTCGAAAAACAATAGTTCGACTACTCATTCCTTCGAAAGAACAGAATATATTCGACAAGCATTAGTCCGACAGAACATACTTCGACAACACACACCTTCGAAAAACACTTCGGCAATAATAATTGAATTTCGCTTTATGGTTTTAGGTAGGATAGTCAGCACAACCATGTAAAATACTGGTATTCAGCTGCATCCGGTTAGACTGGAAGCCGACCCCAACATAGTTGGGAAAAGGCTAGGCAGGCAGTCAGCACAACCTTGTGGTTGTGCTAACTATGAAGTCAACCCCCTAAATTGACCAATATCGATGTTTTAAGAGAAAGACCATAATCCAGAAATAATAAAATTGTTTACTTTTTCTAATACCAAATTTTGTTCCACCCACAGGAAGCTCGTCTGGAACTGGAGCTGAAAGAAGAGCGACTAGCAGCCGCGACACGCGAGCTGGAGGAGCGAGGGGGCGGAGGAGACGAGGTCACTGCCCTCAGAAGGAGCAAGACGGACCTGGAACGGAGGGTCAGGGACCAAGAGGAGGAGCTGGACGAACTGGCCGGGCAGATACAGGTGAGAGAATTAAGAGTATGTAAGATGACGAGGGCATCGCCCTCAGAAGGAGCAAGATGGACCTGGAGCGGAGGGTCAGGGACCAGGAGGAGGAGCTGTATGAACTGGCCGGGCAGATACAGGTGAGGGACTTAAGAGTATGTAAGATGACGAGGGCATCGCCCTCAGAAGGAGCAAGACGGACCTGGAGCGGAGGGTCTGGGACCAGGAGGAGGAGCTGGACGAACTGGCCGGGCAGATACAGGTGAGGGACTTAAGAGTATGTAAGATGACGAGGGCATCGCCCTCAGAAGGAGCAAGACGGACCGCGAGCGGAGAGCCAGGGAGCAAGAGGAGGAGCTGGACAAACTAGCCGGGCAGATACAGGTGAGGTACTTAGGAGTATTTAGGATGACGAAGTCATCGCTCTCAGCCTCCTGAGGACGCTGAGGGAGTTTTTGCAAATCACAAAAATAAAATAAGAAAACTAGAATTTCGCGATCTACGCTGACGCTTTCGCCTTGAACATCAACTTTAACAAATTTCTTTGTCCGCAGTTGTTGGAAAGCTCCAAGCTCCGCCTGGAGATGTTACTGGAGCAGCAACGCAAGGAGGCCCGACTGGAAGCCGCCGCGCGAGACGAAGAGATGGAGGAGACACGAGCCAACGCTGCCAAGAAACTTAAGAGTAAGGAGCTTCTTCTTAACTTTATTAAATAGCTTCCATTTTTCTTACCGAATACGGCAACACCTGGAGGAGGCAGTACCTTCCTCCAGGCGTTGAGTTATGCAGCCTTAACTTTTGACTTAAAAGTCCTCTTTCAAAAGCCAGTCTAGCAATGTTCATGCAACATCTGTAACTTTAAAACTAACTAGTGCCTATTATTCCAGTGCTAGAAAGTCAACTTGAGAGCGAGCACTCAGAGCGCAGCTTACTACTACGTGAACGACATGAACTTGAGAGACGCCTCGCCGCGCTGGAAGAGACCGCGCGCGCTGAGAACCACGAGCAGGCGCAGTTGTTGCAAAGACTCAAGAGGTAAGACACTGATGAGCGTGTTTAATCTACTCAAAAAGGAAGAAAGAAAGAAAGAAAAATATTTTATTTGGGACGCGCACAAAAAAATACAAACAAGCAAGCATGACATGTATAGGAATTATGAAAAACGGCTCAATCAGCTCCCTCGGTGTGTCTAGAATTTTCTGATACCTTTTATAAAGTTTCACATTGAGACACGAAGCAACAAAATACGATCTAGAGGAATGTGGCCGCTTTTCTTTAGATCGAATTTTGTTGCTTCGTGTCTCAATATGAAACTTTATAAAAGACTAGCTTTTGCCCGCGGCTCCGCCCGCGTAGATGTCGGTTATCGCGTAAAAAAGTAGCCTATGTCCGTCTCCATATCCCAGGCTACATCTCTGCCAAATTTCATGACGATCGGTTCAGCGGTTTAGGCGTGAAACGTAACATACAGACACAGAGTTACTTTCACATTTATAATATTAGTATGGATTCGCCCTTTCTGGACAAGGTCTGTAGAGTATGGTCGCGTTAGGTTTAAAAGCGATCGTCGCCCGAATACGTGATCATCGCGCTCGTATGTCACTTTGTTTGTTGAACCTGAACGCGTGATCGCGCCGAAAGACAGCTATTTCCGGTTTTGAGAAAAAAAAAAAAAAAAGAATAAGAGACGTTGTCCTATTTGCTAGAACTCGATCCCAGCGCCACCTACCGGGTCCAATTGTGAATCTAAGCCATTCAGGGACCCACTCAAATACACACACAAAATTTCATCAAAAATTCGTCCAGCCGTTTAGGAGGAATTTTTACGCACAGAAGTATTTTATGTATAAAGATAATAAGGTAAGGCTGGCTTTCAAAATGGAGCTATTCTATTGGTAGATTAATTTCGTTCGAAATTGATTTATAATAAAATTGATTTAATTACAGGGACCTGAAGAGATACCGCGCTCTGCTCCGCGACGCTCAAACGATGCTCGAACAAAAGGAGAAGGAGGGCGGCGCTAAAGCACAAATCAGACAACTGAAGAACCAGGTATGTGACATGAGCATTACTCATCATCATTCATTACAGCCGACAGACGTCCACTGCTGGACATAGGCTTCCACCAATTGGGAGGGTTTGCCATAATCGCCACGCATGGCAGGCGGGTTGGCGATCGCAGTATGGTGTTAAAAATGCATAGAGAATGCTGCTGTCCATTGTCTAGAAAGTCCCTTAGTCGCCTTTTACGACACCCACGGGAGGAAATGGGTTTTGGTAATTTGTTATGTGTTTATGGTTAGAAGTTTACGACTATTTTGTTCCTCATAGAATGAGTACTATCGCTCTTGAATTCGCCGCTAGAGGCGCTAATGTAGAGTGAGGTCTCTAGAAATGTCAAATGTGAAACTGAACGTTCACTGTTTGCGGGATTTTCTATCGCGATTTTCTACTAATTATGCAGAAGTAATTGTAAAGATTGTGCTATTCCTGATTAATATTATCGCTTAAGATTGTAAGTAACAACTTAGGATCTAATTTGGAAGCACTTGGAGGAAGAATAATATTTAGCTTCATGCTTACCAAAGGACGACGGGCAAGCTACTATGGACCGCGTCCTAACATTTTTTTTTGATCCAACAGACATCATTTTTGTGTTATATTTTTCGTTACTGGCTACAAAATAACAAACCGTTTGTTTCAAGTCTTAAATATATGGGGTTTCCTGAAAAAAATCATTTTTCAGTTTCATTTATCTAATAAAAATATACATGTTTATTTTCTATTTTTCGTCACAATAATTGAGATAAAACATAATCATTGCCGACTTACATCAAACATCAAACCAACAAAACATCACGCCTAAATTCCACGAAGGAGTAAGCAGAAGTGTGTGGAACATTAGCATTTAGTAATTTATGTTATATTTTACAATGTAATCTATTCTATTTTTTTATTTTAAGTTTAAATTTTTAGGACGCCAGCGCAGTTCGTCCTTTAAGAACATTATAATGTAAATATTCATTATCAAGTGTAAATATTCGTTTTAAAATGTGATAAAATAAACATTATATGAAGTAATGGGTACTTAAACATATCCAAAACATATCAAATAAAAGTACTGACAGGACCTTACTCGCCAGTGGCGCCATCTGGTAAGTACAGAAACGATAGCCCCTATTGAATTGGCATCACCGAGAGATTTGGTGAAAACTTCAGTTTAAGAAAAATCGTGTTTCTATGAGTATTGTACGGTGCAACCGCACATTCTGCAATTCAGCAGTTTACGCCACTCATTCATTCCTATTAATTAGTTCAGTTCGCGATGGGCTATCAAGTCAGCCAGGCGTTCTCGTTACAGCCAAAAAGGGCCGCGTCACTCACTTCATTTTCAAACCATCAGTCCATCAGCTCATTTTACATTAAGTAGGTACTTTCAAAACAATATAGTAGTGGTTTAATACTTACCTTCTTTCATTTCATTCATCCCTCATATAAAAGTAATGTATGGTCTAGCAAGGGACCATACAAGTATGTTTTTGTTTACGTATTTTATAGTCATCAAACATTAAAACCTTTTTTAATCCAATTCAGAGTAAACATCCACTTTTGTACTTTCAACCAACACAACATTTTTCCTAAAAATATATACAAGATATTTTATAACCAGTGCGCAAATTTTTTTGGCGGTTCAGTATCAGTAATAGAACACATTTTCATTATTTGTTCAATACTTTTTTTTTTGGTCCTACTTGAAATCAGCAAAATATGGATACAATCTATTCGTAATAATATCAATGGGCGAGCGCACAGCTGATAGGTACCTACTACTGCGTTCCGTTTCACTGACCGCGCCGCCCGCGCCGCCGTCGGCGCGTTGTGCGACGTATCCATTATACCAGTTTCAAAATAAACATCTTTCGTTAACGGTAACTTAATTTTTTTGTACTAAGATATATCAAAATAAGAAATAGTTGTATACTTAAACACGCTTAAGTTTAATTTGTCAAAATTTGGCCACTGATTAAACAACCAACCTCTATTCCACAGGTTGAAGACCTAGAGCTAGCAGTCCGCGCAGCTACAAAAGCCCGTCAAACCGCTGAAGCAGAAGCAGCTGAAGTGAACGCAGCGCTGGAAGAAGCCAGTAGAGCCAGAGTCGACGCCGCGGAGAGAGCCATGACCGCGGCCAGAGACGCTGCGGCCGCCCGGGCGCAGCTTGATGATGCGGAAGAGGAAGCTGCAGAGGTAAATTGGACGTAGTTAAGCACAAAGGACCCACATTGTGGTCAGGGATGAGTTGTACATACCAAAGAGGTCCTAAAATCCGGACATAATCTTGGTCAGATCTTTTGAGAACTATGTAGAATTGCATGTGGAAGCTATTTTGCAAATGTTGAATCTGTAAAAATATTTTAGGTGATATGGATACTTACCACCATTCTATACAAACTACCTCAATGTGCGAAAAGCTTAAAAGTTACCAAATTATGATTTTTTAAACTTAGCTCAACCACCTAATACAAGCAAATCTTTGCTTAAAAGGTGACTCCAAACTTAATAATGTAATTTACATAAGTTGATGAAATAAACATTTTTATTATTATTTTATTTAAACTCTCTTAACCTTTTAAATTTACCGTCTTACTTATAAACGCGGAATAAAGTTATACTAGGAATAACTTCGATATAACCATACATTTTTGACGTTTATACCTAGTATAATTTTATTCCGCGTTATTATAATTTAATTTTCTTTTTAACTAACCAAATTTTTTTTGAATCCAGCTCCTAAAGAAGTACCGGTCCAGCACGAGCGCCCTCTGCGCCGCGCAGAGCGAAGGCCGCGAGGCGTGCGCACGCGCCGACGCCGCGGCCGACGAGGCGCGCGCCGCGCGGGACAAGCTGGCCGAGCTCTCGGCCAAGCTGGCGCAGGCCGAGGCCGGCCACTCGCACGGCCACTTGGAGGCCGAGAGGCGGCTGGAGTTGAGGAACAAGGTCAGGACAACTCATTGGCGGACACTTGATTGGGAAATCACACTTATATTATAAAGGCGAAAGTTTGTGAGTGTGTATATTTGTCTCTTCTTCACGCTCAAACGGCTGGACCAATTTTGATAAAATTTGGTATAGATGTAGCTGACACCCTGGATTTACACATAGGTTACTTTTTATCTCGAAACAATGTAGTGTTCGCGGGTAACACCGCGGGGCGCAGCTAGTTATATATAACTTCTCCCGCTGTGGGCGGAGCGGGAGGGCGTGTCAGACTTTTACAGACTAAAACCCACCCGTGTTCCTTCAGTTGCCTGTGTGCCGGTATCCCTTTCGGACAAACTCGCAATCCTGGCAGGTTAGCAGAATACCTGGATCCCTTTTACGACACTAAATAAACTTGGATTCGTTAAAGATTAACTTCATAATTTAAAACCGGCCAAGTGCGTGCTGGACGGACGGAACGAATTTATCCCAAAAAAAAAACTTAACATTTTTAGTTGAAATACATGTTCTCCCATACATCGATATACGTTACGGTCAATTCTCCAACTGCAAATGTAAATTAGTTGACCCAGTAGGCCCGGGCCATCGTGACAACAAACTAGCAGATATTATAGTTAACTAAACTGAATCGATATCGATAAAAGTTGGCAATAAACTAAATTCATCGTGTAGTCTATATGATGATGGGTTGCTGAGAAAAGGGCGGCGGGTACTTACTACATGGCCTGGGGCCTAGGGTGGCTAAGACTGCAAATCCGCTACTTTTGACTGTTACTCGTTATCTTGTAATGCCTACTTTTCTGTGATAGTTTTCCTTTTAACTTCGTTATATACAGGGTGATTTTTTTCCTTTTAACTTCGTTATATACAGGGTGATTTTTTTAGGATGGAGCAGTAAAGGCCATTAACCGTTGTAGATACAGGAAAACGGTCTTAGGAGACTGTCCATATTTTTTTGAGAAGTTTTGACACAAATTCACAGATTTTGGAAAAAAAAAAACAGCAAGAAATTGCGCCATTTTCACAAAAACTTTTTTTCAAAAAACTATAACTAACTAACTAATAACCAACTGAGTTTTGAGTACTAGAAAAGTCAGAAATCGCAAAAAAAAAAACTATTCCCATACATTTCGTAGGAAACGAGACTCCCAACTTACTTTTTTATAGACTGGCCGCTATTATAAAACCTGGCCGAAAATGAACAAAAATAACAGCATAGTTTTCAGTTAATTTAAAGCATGCTAATGATCTCCTAAAATTGAAGGTGAGCACTAGAAAAATCTTAGCTTACATTTCTAGTATACATTGTGATTTATTTGTGTACAGAATTTGTTGGAGATCTTCAATATCTAAATAAACTATAACCAATTTAACTATACTCCATTTATTATAACATTAGACAAATAACTGTTCTCACCCTTTCGTTATTTCGATGTAAACGTTTAATAAACTCCGTTATTTCACGATAAATACAAAGCACTGTAATCTATTTACCATTTATATTAAAAAAATAACTCCAAAGTGCAGTAATTTCAACAATATTACACAATGGTGCCGATTCCCTTATTCACAAACTAAACTAAATTTAAGTTCAGTGCATCTTTTTCTTTCTATTTCATTAAGAAAAGGACAGAAGAAAAAAAATAGTTTAGTCCTGTCAAATTAATCAGCGCCTGTCACTACTCCATACAAGTTTATACGTGATTAAAAACTTGCTGACTAAAATTACGTCAATTTACGTCAAGCGCTGATTAATTTGACAGGACTAAACAAAAATTTATTTTCTGTCCTTTTCTTAATGAAATAGAAAGAAAAAGATGCACTGAACTTAAATTTAGTTTAGTTTGTGAACAAGGGAATCGGCACCATTAACTGTCGTTATTTAGCCATTATTTGTCTAAATGGAGTATATTATGTATACTAATATTTTTGTCTATTTCCAGGAGTTAGAATCCAGTCTAGAACTGGAAGCCACGGCCCGCTCTCGTCTCGAAGGCCAACTGTCCCGTTTGAGAGAGGCACATGAACAATTAGCTTCAGAGCTTGGTACTGCTCGGGCAAGGGAACAACATACTGCTGATGAAGTTCGCAAGTTTACTAGGCAACTGCGGTGAGTTCTTGTATTTATTTATTTAACTACTACCATTGGACATCTAGACGCACTGCAAGTTACCACCCCTACCTAGTTGATATTCCACCAACTCGCACTAAGCGTTTTCAAACGTCTTTAATATTAAATTTTGTTATAGAAATTAAACTCTAATTACATAACGGGTATAACGGTATAAATTCCAGTAAAAATATTTATAATGTCTTCTTGGAATTTGCAGAAAAAAAAAAGGTTGTATTCATTGCTCTGGGTAACCGTATTCAAGTTGATGATTTGAGGAGTTAATACAATAAGCAGCTTCTTTGTTGTTTAGTTTTTGTTTTGCAAACCAACCTCGTTTTCAGGTGTTTCTCCAGTTTCTCGCTTTTCCAGTTGTGTTTTACACTCTTCAAAGTTGCGGAAAGTTGCATCACTTCATGATTCATCAGTGCAACATTATGCTAAACACATCCTTACCCACCCACAGCGAACTGAAAGAAGAGAACAGCGCTCTAAATGCCAAGCTCAGCGAGGCAGCGCGCGCCAAGGGAGCCGCTGAAGCTGCAGCCGCAGCCGCCGCGGCGGAGGCGGCAGCCGCGCGGGACGAGGCGCGGCTGGCCGCGCGCCGCGCCACCGCGCTGCAGGAGGCCATCGCGGGCGACCTCAGCAGTCCCGGGGACTCCCGGGATACTGACAGGTGAGGATAGCATCATTTGAGTCTTGAGTTATAATTTGAAGGCAGGCCTTATGCCATGCCATATTTTTAAACATGACGTGTTAAAGTGGTTTCTTTGAGCTATTTACAGAATAAATAATTTCATTTAATTCTTCCTTACAGCGACAACGACAGTTACAGTTCGGACGAATCAATTGGCACGTTCTTAGCCAATCACAAGCTGAGCCCCTCCGCGCCCTCGCGGAACAGCGTGCAACTAGACACACAGAAGTATGTACCAACATTTAAATTATATACATAACATAGAGGACGATATGTTCGTTTACAAAAAAGTAGTAGTTATAGAGGTATGTGTTTCAAAAAATTGAGTCTTGTGTTTTTAAAATTTGATTCCTACCCATAAAAGGCGTTTGGGGGTCAGTAGCCATATTTCTGTTATAATCAGGCTTAACAGGAGCACGTGATAAAAAATTGAGCAAGAAGCTGACATCATACATTAATTACGCACCCTTTTTCAGGTCACATGGCCCGGCATAGTGAAGTGCAGATTATTATCGATAGTTCATAATAATTTTAAAATAACATGACTTGTTTATCGATAACGTTGTTGCACACGCCTGGTTCTCTAGTAAAAAGAGAATTTCTGTGTGGCGGAATAGACTATACGAAATCTAGAACCCTAACTTATATCTTTCTTTTTCGCCTCAGATCCCACTCCTCCGGCGGCCGCGAGAGTCGCTCAAGCGTGGGTTCCAGTAAGCAGATGAGCCCCACGAAGGAATCGTTCGCATAACAGCAGCCCACCGGCGCGGGCCTGCTCACGCGCGCACTTCCCGCGCTCTGCGCAGTGTTCTGCAGCCGCCAGCCGCCCGCGCCGCATATTGTGCTCGACTGAATCAAATACGCCAAACATGACACCTGTCAACCAAGAAACGTCGAAATGATAGATGTCAAAAAGTGACGGGAAACGTCAAACTGACAGATGACAGATGTACGTCAAAAAATTGGTGTCAAAAAGTGGCGGAAAATATGAATGTGTGAGATCAGAGACTCCTCAGTGCGAATGATATTGTTCTCTCATTAATTAAACATGCACCCCATACCAGCGATGATTATTATACAATTATACAGCGTAGCAATAGTACTCGACGCTTGGAATTAAATGTAACGATGGCTCCTAAATTAGACTGCTCAGTAAAACAATAATATTACACTTTTGAACTTCATTATACATTAATCGATTATACATTCGTAACTTTCATGTATTCATAGAAAAGCTTTTGATATGAAATTATGAACGCGTTTGATAAAGATTTTTAGGTAATTCTGTGTATTTAGTAACAGATGGCGCCGGTGTCCTGGGCAGTGTTGCCAGGTTATAAAAATGAATGCATTCCAGATTTAAAAAATATCTTTAAAGAAGAGCTTCTGAGTACTACATCGGCGCCATTATCTAGGCTTGGACTTTAATTTATTTAGCGTAGAATTTTTGTAGGGAATTAATTATTATCGGTTAGAGATCGCACGGCGACCGGCCAGCCAGTCAGTATTTAGACGGCCTAGTGGCGTGTAACTTACAAAATAATGTTAGGTTCTTTGTTATTTAGTTGGCTAACTTTTGTAAATAACTAGATGGCATATACATTTTTATTATTTAATTTGTAATATTCGTGTGATCAGACTGTTATTCTATGATTTATTTGTTACAAGTGAGTTGTTGCTTTATAGTATACTTGAAACATATCTGATAGGTACATAGAACATGTTTTTTTTAACTTCCTTCACGACTGGTTTGTTTTATAGTAATTTTAATATACACTAGCTGATTATTGATTATTAAAATGTACTCCTTTATAGTGTATCTTGTAATTGTGTACTCCATTACTCAGTCTATATATACGTATTATATCTATGTGTCTGTAACCACATTATCAAATTTTCTATTAATGTGTATGTACTATAATGTGATGAAATGTTACTGCATTCAATACTGGTTGTAAAATGAAATTATTTAATAAAGTAACTGAAATTAGTGTCTGTGTTTATTTTAAATCGCCCTCGTCGGCCCTCGTATGGTTGTTTGCAAGCTCCAATATAACCTAATGTGCACTTTTATCATTTCTAACTTGACGACTAATTTCTAATCATCGTGGATGTCTACGTTCACGTCCATAAAATACGTGCACGTTATAACGTTATCGTGGACGGAAATTTAAAAGCGTCTTTATATATTTCCATACATTTGACTTCCCTGTGTTAGCGCAATGCGTGACGTGGACGACCACGTTCACGTCACGCAAAATCTTTAGTCTTTTTTTTCTCGTTTTTTTTAACTTATGGAACAACGTAGTCGTAGTGGTCGCCATCGGTCCGCCAAGCAATTATATTTATTTATTTAAACTTGCACACAATAAGGTAGGTACAAAGGCGGACTTAATGCCTTAGGTATTCTCTACCAGTCAACCAAGGATGGTGAAGAGATAATGGCCGGGGATCTTTCATGTCGCTATTACACCGGTGCGGTCCTGAGACAAATTATTGCTGGCAACTTGAAAAATTTGTAATAAGTATGCAATATGGTGTAAGTATATAAGTAGAGTACCCTACCATTAACTAATAACTTATCCTATCTGACTGGCTCATTGATGTCGTGGTCGCTAGCGCGATAAATGAGCGTGGTCGGGTTCGATGTTCAAGTTAGGTCGTGTTATTAAGTCTTTCCAACTCTATAGCAGCCCAGAGTCTAGTTAAGGCGGATCACGCATTATGGCAAAGCACGAGTCTGAGTGTATATGGCGTGTTAGCTCGTAACTAATCGTGACTGTACACCCACGTAACGCCAGTCAAGTCACTTGTAATACTGGGTGAGCAGATTGCCATTATACAGGCACATAACTAAACTGCTACTGAAAATATCCTCACAATAGCACTGCCCGTCCCGGTATAGGTAACCCAGGAAAGGCTTATTCCACAAATCCCCCCTGAAAATCCCCCTTAGGAGGAAAAGTGGAATCTGAAAACAGTCTAGAATTCAACCCTGATAATCCCGCTAAGGGGGGAAAACTAGAATTGAAAAAACAAAAAATAACTTATTCCAAGATCCCCTGAAAGTAATTTTTTTACATTAGGGTTCAGTTTTTTCCACTGAGCGGGATTTTCTTAGGGGGGATTAGTGGAATAAGCCCCAGGAAACCACGCGCTTAGCAGTTGCGCTTGTGACCACTCGATCAATGAGGTAGTCTTGTTTAGACGCGTTAGTTTTCAGAACAAATACTGAACCTGCTATACCAAGAAAACGATGACGCGTAATATCCGCCAAAGATATTTTTTCAGTTCGCGAGTGATCGCAAGACGTAACGGAGATTATGTCTGTGGGCACGACGATGCCACTTGATGTTTCCAGACTGCATAAAAAAATTACATTAATTAAATAGTTAAGTCACTAAAGCTAGTCAAAGATTATATTAATTTTAATGTGTTGGTATGAGTAGGTTTAAAAAAAATCATTAATAACAATTATTCGATGTTGAGATTTATTTGTTTTCAAAATATTCCTCTGCACTAGTATTGCCAGTATTTCCAACAAAAGGAGCAACAGGGAATCTTTAAAGTACAGCTCACAAAGTAAACCTTAATAAGGCCGCTGGAGTATCAGTTTAGTAATTTTATAGTGTGTTACTAACGCAGTATTTTCGAAACAAGTCTTTTCTCAAACTTGCAATCGTTATTTCACTAGGAAATCGCGTAAGTGTAAGTATTTCGACACCCGCTAAGTATACGTATGTATCTGCCAGATACACGAAACGGTTTTTATTGCATTTTAGGCACCTATATTTACCACATACATGTTTATTTTAATTTTTTCAATTAACCCAACATACTTTTTTCTCAAACGTATATAGGGGTTTAGCTACGGCGATTTAAGAAATTGAAATCTTTAATTCGCTCTCCTATAAAATTTGCATTTGTCAGTTACTTAGTTGTACTTAGGAGGTGTCGATTTGTGCTTTGGTTATACACATACACCACTGCATAGCCTTCGAGAATACTGGCTTGATGTTATGAATCCAATGTGTTCGTCTTGCGCATTTTGGCGAAATAAATGTTTATGTTGACGCTGTTTATGTTTGTTTGGCTTGATGTTTACGTTACGCCTGGAGTCCCCAAACAGGTGTACGTTACCCCAGCAGGAAAGTGTCTCCTAGAGTGATATGAGTGGAACGTATAATTAGTGCGTAATCTGCTGTAAATGTGCGCCAAATAAAAAAAATGTGCGTTTTGTCGTTTTGGAATAGAACGATTCCTGCTGGAGTAACGTTTTCCCAGCAGGAAAATTCTAAACGAAAGGTCGGAGAGAGAAATATTTTGCATGGGCAGAAAGCTTATTTTCATTAAGATTAATTTTCAAGTAATCGCGCTTTTTTGAAAACCCGAAAAAATATTTAAATATTTTTTTGTTTTCTCATTTAGGCGCTACGATATTTTTTCGGGTTTTCAAAAAAGCGCGATTACTTGAAAATTATAAATAATTTCTTAAATCTAATTCTGTCACAAATACGCACAAATAAAGAGCTACTTGTGTATGTTTATTCTAAAAGCGCACATACAATGGTTTTATAGATACACTATTCTGCAAAACGTTACTCCAGCAGGAAATGCAATATCTTGAAAACCTGAAGACGCACAAATTATATTTTCGGCGCACATTTTTGCACAAATATAAGCTTTCTGCCCATGCAAAATATTTCTCTCTCCGATCTTTCGTTTAGAATTTTCCTGCTGGAAAAACGTTACTCCAGCAGGAATCGTATTTTCCGTTTTATTCCAAAACGACAAAACGCACAAATTTTTATTTGGCGCACATTTACAGCAGATTACGCACTAATTATACATTCCACTCATATCACTCTAGGAGACTCTTTCCTGCTGGGGTAACGTACACTCGTAAGCAGGCACAGGTGGTACATATAGGTACTCCCACATTTTGGCATATAGATGTAATTAGACTCATGTAATAAAAAAATGTGAATGTCGGGTGGGCTGATGATTGAAATAATAACGATGGTCTGTTTTCTCATTTGAGTTGTAATAAAACAAAGTAATGCGTATAACATAAATTTATTATAACGTCTTACAATTCACCGTTTGCTTCACCAAACGACGCCAGCTATAATAATAATAATAATCATACGACGCGCACATTTACAGCCGAGTTTTTTGAGAACATTTTATACAATCATAATTTCATTTATTAATCTACTTTCTCAAACAATTAAAATAATAATAGATTTCATTTTTTTATCTTTGCTTCCAGTTATTAATTTTATTAAGAACCAGAGTAACGTAGCTGCATAAATAAGTAATGTAGCTATAATTTCTATTATGATATTTCATGACCCAACTAGTAAATAACCGCGTATCCATAATCATACTTCAATAATGGAATTTACATATTACAAGTCTTTATAACTTACATATGAATACTTTCATAACTTCTTAGACCAACATATATATATAAATCTGTGAGATTACGACTTTAAGATAGCTTCGTACGCTTGGAATATGCATGAGGCTACTTCTACGGTCCTGGATTTGAGGCTGAGAGTTGCTTCCGGGTTTCCAGGCTGTAGTTTAAGTTCTAGAAGTACCCAGATGTTGTTGGTGAGTTTTAAGGACTGGTACAGCATATCTTGTCCTTCGACGTTCCTTTTCGCGATTGTATAGATGTTGTTCAAGGTCATTTTTTGTGCGATGGTGTCTGCGTTGCCGGTCACGTTCGACAGTGTATGTTGGACCTCGTTCGCAGCGGGTATCTCCTTCCAGGTGGTCAAGAACACTCGCTTGTCAAGCTGTCCGTCTTCAGTGAATAGGATGTGTGCGGGGATGAGGCACGCGAAGTAAAATACGTCCACGTTGTTCTTTATCGCCACCTGTGGGTAAGTTATGGTGATTTAGTTAAGGGATTTTTATTATTGCGTATTATGCTTAGTTTGAGATCAATAACTTTCTTTCTAAATATACGGATGAAAATTGGACAATTAAAGAAAAAAAAAAAAAATCGTAGTCATAATGCCTCCTCTACACTACTCGCGAAGTTGAACGATGTTAGACGAATACGATAGTGTAGAGAGGCACTTCGGCTTACTTCGTCAAACTTTACCTCGCCTCGGGCGACTTCCATTTGTTGTCGGTTTTTGCGCCCGAGTCAAAGGGCCCAAAGTTGCACGAAGTGCGTTTACGAAGTACCTCTCTACACTACTCGGCGAGCGTGCACATTGCTACGGCAGCTGCTACTTGAGCGTCCATTACAAACGTGCGCAGGGTATCGGCACCACAGAGCGAATGAGCTCATCGCGAAGTTGAACGAGTATGTAGTGTCGCATTTCGGACTTTAGCCAAAGTTTCTACAGTACCTCGCCGAGGAACTTCACGAATAGTGTAGAGGAGGCTTAAGGACTGCCGACAGAAGTGAAAACACAAAACTTTGGAGTAACTGTTCTTTTATACATATAGATCATGGAGAGCGTTCGGTGACGATGACGTGAGTTTCATGATTTTTGTTCACCCAAAAGTGCTCAACACGCCTAAAGTTTTCACTTCAAAAAACTAAACAGGCGTTACAAAATTTTCCAAAAATGTAAACAACAATGGCCACCCTAAATTTAGTTTTTTGAAGTGAAATCTTCATCGGCTGTCACTGAAAACCAGCGCTGGGGCTCTGTCTCGCATAGGGTCGCAGCATTATGCTGAGCGATGGCCGTTTTGCGTGGATGTGGCGCATATTTTCCCTCAAAATGGTTATTTTGTGTTTGTGTTCTTTCTCTGCGTCATGTTTGCCGCAAATAAACGTATTTTCTTTCTTTCTTTTCTTTAGGCGCATTGAGAAATTTTTGGTAGGGGAAAAACTTATGGGTTCGCGATCGTCACCGAACGCTTTCCATATGCTATATGTATACTATGTATGTACGTGTACTTTTTGGGTGAACATAAATCCTAATTAATTATAGCCTGAGAGGTTGTTAGTGGTGCCGATTCCCTTGTTCACAACTAAACTAAATTTAAGTTAATTGCATCTTTTTCTTTCTATTTCACTAAGAAAAGGACAGAAGATAAATTTTAGTTTAGTCTTGTCAAATTGATCAGCGTTTGACGTAATTTTAGTCGGCAAGTTTTTAATCACGTCTAAACTTGTATGGAGTAGTGACAGGCGATGATTAATTTGACAGGACTAAACTAAAATTTATCTTCTGTCCTTTTCTTAATGAAATAGAAAGAAAAAGATGCACTGAACTTAAGTTTAGTTTGTGAACAAGGGAATCGGCACCGATGTTTTATCAATGACCCTGTATAGTATATTTAATAGTTTTCTGGTGATCCACAGGATTACAAAGTGATCGTGATATGTGTGCTATTAGGTGCGTTATTAATCAGCGACACGTAGATATTGCGTTTAATGTTATTGGTTTTGGTTCCGGGACACCATCTCTTGCTTGTATAGACATGTTAGGTGAATGGGAATACGAAATCTTGCATTTAAATGATTATATCTACCAGCTTAAATAAAAGGCCCTCTTAAAACACTATACGCTTTTTATTATTATTTATTTTTTATTTTTTTTATTCTACTATGATTTGCTCTTGACTTTAGTCTAGGTCTGGATGACAGAGACAAAGTCTACGATGGAGTGAGCTTACCCAGAAGAAGCCTGTTCACTCTCACTTTGAATAGATTAGGGCTGTTTGCGTTCGGAAACACAGACGCAGGCAGAGAGTTCCACTCCCTTGCTGTGCGCATTATAAAAGACGTTTGAAAACGCTTAGTGCGAGTTGGTGGAATATCAACTAGGTAGGGGTGGTAACTTGCAGTGCGTCTAGATGTCCGATGGTAGAAGGGGGCCGGTGGAATGAGGTCGTGGAGTTCATGGGCACACTCTCCGAAGTACAATCTGTAGAAGACCGACAAGCAGGCAACCTTGCGGCGATGAGCCAAGCTGTGAAGCTTGGCATCCACCAGTTTTACGTCGCCAATGAGCCTCTTAGCTCTGCGTTCCACCGAGTCAAGCGCAGCAAGTTGGTACTTTGCTGAGCCATCCCAAAGGTGGCTGCAATACTCCATGCAGGAACAGACTTGTGCTTTGTAAAGGGTTAAAAGCTGTCCAGGCGTAAAGTATCGCTTCACCCTATTCTCTATTTCACGCTAGGTGGGAAGGGGGCGCTGTTTGTCAAATAAGATATGAAATCCAGCACATTTCCCGCGACAGTCCAGCCTACTCACCTGCAGGTTGTTGAGCGGCTCCATTCGCTGCACGGGCCCGCTGGTGGCGAGCGCGAGGGGCGCGTCGGCCGCGGCGCCAGCTGCCACGGCGCCCACGCTGAGCCCGCCGGACGGGAACACGCCAAAACTGGAACCGACATATTTGCGATCATCATCATCATCATTTCAGCCAAGAGACGTCCACCGTTGAACATAGGCCTCCCCCAATTGGGGGGTTTGCCGTAATCGCCACGCTTGGCAGGCGGGTTGGCGATCGCAGTATGGTGTTAAAAATGCATAGAGAACGCTGCTGCCCATTCTCTAGTAAGTCTCTTAGTCGCCTTTTACGACACCCACGGTAGGAAATGGAGTGGTGCTATTCTTTACGTCCGGCATCACACGGCATATTTGCGGTGACTAAATGTTATCTTGTTATGTGTATAGTTCGGAAGCGCCCCCGAAAGGACCCGAACACACGGACCTCTTCCGGCTCGGTCGTGGACCTCCCATTAGCGCTAGCGCACACCTGACGAGGTGCAACGCGGCGCAGTTGTGACTGCCAATCAAATATCAACGTTGAGCGCCTAAAAATAAAGTTGAGAATAAATAACCTGAGACACGCGCCTCTTTCCGCTTCGACGCGCTCTCGAGGTAATGGAAGTTTATTTATTTTCAACTTTATTTCAACTAGTCCAATGTCGATATTTGTTGTAACGAATGTGCTGCGCTGCGCCTCGCCAGATGTGTGCCAGCCTTTAGACCCCAGAATGACGTCATATTAACCGTATAGTTCAGAAGCGTCCCCGATTAGACCCGAACACACGAACCTCCGTCTGCTTGGTAATGAGTCCCATTGGACCCCAGAATGACGACATAAGACACCCTTAATTGATTATGTAAATATTTATTATACTACCTATCAAATCTTATGAATATGCGTTAATTAAGACGTACCACAGTGTACCTCATTTATTGAATTTCGCGCCGAATTGTTTCTATATTTGAATTAAAATTCGAAATGTGCTCGTTATTCAAAATTATTCTTTAAAAAAAATCTATGCCCATAAACGTGTGGGGCACATATTGTGGGATATCTTCATTTAAATGATAAAGATGTTTCTAAGTGACTGCTTTTTAACGTGTTACCCATTTTTTTTTTTTTGTCGCAACGAAATTTAAAAATCTGGCCTACCAATCTGGTAGTTGGGAAGAATATTTACGCATGCACATTGCACAGCATTAATTATAACGACTACAAAAATAAGTTTGTATTTCATAGTATTTCCCGAAAAAACTTATTTCCCTTATCTCAAAAAAGATTGACATACCCCTTGGAAGACTGATTGTCAGATTTTCGGCCTTCTAACTATCCGTAACCAATGTCAAAGATCTACAAATGACAGCCGGGACCAACGGCCTAACGTGGTTTCCGAGGCACGGAGGGGTCTTGGTATATAATGGATGGTCACCCATCCACGAATCCACCACGATAAACGTTGCTTAACCTGATCGACCCGTGCGGCTGGTAGTATTTAACTACGAGCCCCTTAATTTTTGACGTTTAACGTATGTTACAATAAACGGCACGAGTCGTGAGCACAGATGGGCAGTAGTGGGGGCAAGCTCGCACATGTCCACTTTCGGCTAAATAAAAATGACACGCGAGAGTCCAAACAATAATAGACGACGAGTATTGACTGACGAACCAAATGCATGCAGCTCGGCGCCCCCTGGCTTCTTCATTCCGCCAAAGAGACCTAAAAATTTACTACTGCGCAGGTGTCAGTTTGTGCTCACGACTCATGCCGGTTACTATAACAACGTTTATAAATAAACGCAACAGCGTGTAACTGACCTGTTCTTGTTGAGTTGTATAGCGAACCCGCTCATGGCCTGCATAGCTTTGTTGGTGAACGTCATCTCCATGCGAGGCTGACCGTTCTGACGGGTGAATGTGCCCCAGATTTCTAGACCTGTAAGTAATAATATTATACTATTAAAATACTGAATTAGTGCGAAGACTAAAAAGGTGTATGAGGAACAGGGTATAAAATTCACTCAATCTCCATAGTAAAGGTAGGATCCTCTGACCAGACGGGTGTTGTGTCTGGTGGGCAACTGCCCAACGGTTGATGTCGGGATGTTGTATATAAGGTGTATCTGTTCATACACGAAATATTTTAAGAGAAACATCTATAGGTGTTAAAAAAGCCATAGCAGCGAAAAATATTTTTTATCTAAGTGTTTTATATTTTTACATAATTATTATAACTTTAAAATTGCTTGAGACATTTTGCAAAAAAACCTTTACTTACTTTTTTTTTTATTCTATGAATGACCCGCCCGGACGCGGCGGCGGCGACGGTGGCGGTACGAGCGCGGTGCTTTTTGATAATAAATCATGACATCAAGTAATTTTAAATTATTTAATTTCTTAAATAATATACATACTCAGATTTAAAAAAAAAATCGTTCCGATGGCTTCTTTACCACCTGGTGTATCTCTTGAAATATTTCGTGTTTGAATAAATACACCCTATATATGCTAGTCGCACGGTAAACTCTGATTGCGCGATGCAGGATTTGTGACGTCAGGTCTTTGATGCGTAGTTCGCATGTGACGTTGTTGATACCGCCCAAAGATGTGAGTGAACTTGCAACTGCAGTGCAAGTGCTGACTGACGTGAATAAGGTGTCTGCCCTTTAACAAATTGGACGATTTCTTCACTTTATAGTTACTTAGAAGTTTCAAGTTATATTTTAATAACTTAATTTTTATTTATTTACTATTACCACTTACATTTGTTTTTACAGGTGGGAATCCAATACAACAATGTAGTCCAATTTCCACACTCGGGGACGTCACACAAAAACCCATTAACCACCAACAAAAATTTTATGTTTTTAAACTGTCCTATTTTGACTGATAGGTTTCAAATTTATACCTGCCGATTAACGCGTACACGAATTAACAAGTCCCAAGTACCGGCACTATTCATACAGAGGACAATAAGTTAAGTGTCACCTTCTGGAATTCCGCCAAAAAGCAAGTAAAGATATCCAATCGCAGAGACACGCTGTTGAGTATCTATATTGCACGCCCCACCGGTGCAAACTTTAACAAGTTTGTACGAGCCACTGGGACTTTTAAAGTCTCTCTCTCGACCCTTGTCGCAGCCTACTGTTTGGAACGAGCAATCCCAAAGATTCCAGTATTTGCGGATTATTCAGCAAACCACGAACAACCATAAACACATATTTAACTAGTGCGAAATTGCGCCTTACCTCCAACTTATAGTAACCAACCATCCCTATTACAAAGAGGGTTGGATACATAAGTGGATAGAATTGGTAGACGCCAAATTGCTTCATATAAAGGAACCGGGTACCTTATTAGCTTATAGGTTAGATTATAATGTGAACAAAGTATCACAGTATGTGATACATCGGAAAAAAAAAAAACTATATTTCATCACGCAATCATTTAAAGGATTGGCAGACACTGGTACTGTTAATAGAGGGCGAAGCTTACCGGGCATAAATTCAAAGCCCGGAGTTTGAATTTATAGGTACACAATAATATCCCTTATCGCTATGTATTTAACGAACCTTTTCCTTTGTCAGCAGGTAGCCAGCACTGCTTGGGAGGTACGTAGGAGGCGGGCGCGGTCGTGACGCCAAAGATGTCTCCCAACAGGCCTGTTGTGCCTGACGTTGTAGCGGGCTCAGGACCGCCACCCAACTGGAGAGGAAAATAATTAATGGTCCAATAATGTTTTGTGTTTGAAATACGATTAAACAAACTGTTTATTTTATTTTTTATCATTTTTAAAAGAGGTGAAAGCAAACAAGTCTGTAGAGATTTATGTTCATTTATAGATGCCTTGCCCCGAGACAAAAAGACAAAACTGAAATATCTCATGTGTCTAGACATAATTTTAGTACTAGAAATAAAAATGAAATATATCAAGCATTCTTCACATTATCTAAAGTACGTGCATCGTTTATGGAGTACTGTGTTAAATATTATAATAAAATACCTTATGATATATTGCAATTTAATGAAAGAAAATTTTAAACTCATATTTGAAAGTACACTTTGTAAATAAGCTTATTAAAAATTTGAGGATTATATCCAAGATAAGAATGCTTGGAAAAATGCTAGTCCTGGACCATAGGACAATGTAGTCTAGACAAACCAAACAGGTTGCTAATTTATTATTTAATGACATTAATTTTACATTCTGTGATAAGTTTAACTCGCACACTGACTTTTAATATTTGTTAAATTTTTTGTAAAGTATACTTTAACAACATTTGTAAATAAGTGAGCACCATGTATCTAATTTATTTATTCCTCATTCGTTAACTTTTTTTTTTACCTGTTATTGTATAGTAATTTTATTCTTGGTACATCGTCTTCACATAAAATGAAATTATTGATTTATACAAAGTATTGTGAAGCAGTTTAAAAGAGTAACGGTGGAGTTTCTTGTCCATTCTTCTCCATACGGAACTACCTTTTGGAAGGGGCAACTAGAATCAATTTTATTTCCTTATAAATTTTGACGTTCAAAAGTGTCATTAAACTATTTGAAATAAATACTTTGACTGACTTTTCCTGTAATTATACCGACACCCCTTCAACTGAAACACAGCAACGCTGCTTGGTGACAGAAATAGGTATCACCATACCTAACACCTGGTTTTACACCTTAAAACTTCTCCGGACAAGCTCCTTCACAAGGAGTTTTAGTAATCCATGTTATATCCATGTCTTGTCATCCTAAGGTTGACTGCTAGAAAATGCCTCATGCATTAAGTCCGCCTTTGTACAGTATTTTTTTACGTGTGCATAAACAGCTATTTTAACGGCGAGTGTTTCTTTGAATCCAGAGCGCAGCGAGGGATTATGCAGTTATCTTGTAATAATAAAAGTGTACTCACAAGTACGTCCAGTCCCCCGGCCAGCAGGTCCAGGTTGGAGGTGGGCGCGGGCGCGGGAGGGGGGCCGCCAATGTCCATCGATAACAGGTCACCGATAAGGGATTCCTGAGCAAAAAAAAAAAAGAAGAAATTACTACTCTTTCGACACTTTCTTTGCAAACATTCATTTTCTGTTTTGTGTTCAGCCGTTTCACTTTAAGTGAAAGATGAGAGAATGAAAGACGTAAATGAAGAAAAAGTGAAGCATCCGATATCAGCTTTAGGAGGCATCTCCTGGCCTGGTGATTAAGCTACCATGTAAGTAGTAAAATGTTGTTGTTGTGATGTTGTGTTGTGTTGTGTGTGTGTGTGTGTGTGTGAGGGTGTGAGGGAGGGTGTGTGTGTGTGTGAGAGGGTGTGAGGGTGAGTGTGCATATGTGTTGGTGTTGTATTTGTGTGTTGTTTGTGATGTTGTGTGTGTTGTGTTTTAAAATTTTGTGGTGTTGTGTGATTCAAGCTACATACGTTGTTATGCGTGGCGTTGGGTATGACGGTGGGCGCGGGCGCGCTGACGTCATCGGCGCCGGCCGAGCCGCCGCGCGCCGGCAGCGACTTGCGCACGCCCGCACCGCGACCTGCGGCAATACATTTTTTATTTGTATATGTGTATTAGTATCATAAAACTATATAAATTATCGTAATTTAGAAGTTATTATTTTAGACATTATTTTTGTACCCTATCACTATGTTTTTATATTTAACTCAAAGGTTGACTGGTAGAGAATGCCTTGTGGCATTAAGTCCGCCTATGTATCACTATTGTAAATGAAGTTTAAATAAATAAAAATAAATAAATAAATTATTTGGACTTATTAAGAGCTACAGTTCAATAAACGTTCAAATACAGGAAGCTTGGGGCATGGACCGACACATTTTATTCAGGAATTTGGTGGGTCATTATTAGCTAGCTTCTATATTATATCTATTATATACCCTATGTCCCAAGTGTCACGGTTGTAGAAATGTTTTTTTTATTTTGATTATACAAAATCTTTCCTTCATTTCGAAATAACTTTTTTCTTTTCCGGGAGTAATAACACAAAATAAATTTTGTTATTATTCTCCAATGTCTTTGTAAACTAAATAAATAATTATTTAATACAACTGGTTTCAAGAAAAAATCTTATGTGCTTCCAACCATATAAAAGTTGAAATGTATAAAAAAAACTCAAAATCCACCCTGTATGTCTATTATTGGTAGCTGTGTACAAAGTATTAAAAATAATTTAAACTCATTTTAAGAATTTTCCACATAAATTATTTACAAACAAAAAACCTGTTTTCGTACCGGATAAGCTCTAACCAAAAAGATAAATAAATAAAATCGATCAGAATTTGTTTGAGAGTATGTGGCATATTGTTTAACCGTATTTATCCAGAGGTGGTAAAATATGCCCGTATATTAAAATATCATCATTGTATCTTACAATGAATCACTGAACTAAAATAATATCAAAAATATCTGCTACACTACACACTTGTTCGGGTCCGCATGTTTCGACACAGTCAAGCGACTAAATCGAAAATACAGGCTGGATTTTTAAAACGGGGCAACGTCAAGACTTTAACAGGTTAACTGCCACGCCGGTCACCGGTGACTGGAGAACAATTAATTTTCTATTGTGTCTATTGTCTGACCGCTAACTAAAATAGTCGATTGTTATACAAGGGGCTAAAATGACCCATTTATACGGAGTAAATAGAAACCGAGTTATAATGGGTTTTTAACGCCGTGTGTTACACTCTACTTTTCACTACGATTGCGAGAAAATAAAATAATCCAATACAATATTTAAAATAAATTACGGCCGCTAATTCAATTTGCAAAATAGAGAAAAATTCTAAAGAATTCGCGCCAATGTCTTTTTTTTTATTTCTTCTGCAGCCGCAACGCATTGCATGCATTCTACCAAAGAGATCGCCGATATTAGTTCCATTTTCAAAAATAAAATGTTGTTCTTTTTTTATGAAACAGTAATAAGTCGAGTCTTTATTCATGATTATTCTACTTAGGACTAAAGACTTTTTCGTTTTTGTAGGCTCATTGTCATTTGACAGCCAAAAAAAAAATACTTTCCCCTAGAGGAAGAAATGCTATTTTTTCTTCGCTCTGATACGCCGCAATGATGGTCTTTTTGAGCAAGAGGAGTGAAAAAATAATTTCTATGACTTCTTTACCAGCTTTTATATTATGCCGGTTATGCTGAATCGTGTCCAATCATGCTGAACCAGTGTGTAGCAAGCCTCACCTTCAACAAAGGCAGTAGGCGGCTTATGATACACAGAAGCCAATGAGCTAATGTGACAGATGAGCTCGTCCAACAGTGTCGGTTCCAACAAATCGGTCTCTTCCGATATGAGCGGCTTGTCGGCCAACACCACCTCTTTAGCGGCCGCCGGGTCGGTTGAGAGGAGACGCCAGTAGATGAAGCCACGATCCCTGGAAAATGGAATAAGTTTACATCTCGCAAAGGACTTTAAAAGCGCAACTAAACAATAAAAGTTAAATAGGCTAGTTGACCGTTTATGAAAAACCGATTAATAATGTTCCTTCAAAATATGAATATTTCACTAAAATTGTAATATTATAAAGCTAATTTTTATAGCGCAATTTGTTTATTGTCACCTAGCCTATTCTGGAGTTTTTTAAAATACATATTTTTTGGTCTGTGCGTTCCTAAATTGAACGTTATAGTTAAAGAGAAACGTTATGGTCGGAAAATGTTTTTACTAGTGTGCAGATGAAGCCGAAATACCCCAAAAGGGACAAAAACTGAAAGCTCGTCATAGATGGCAGCACAGTTGTCCGTCTACATACCGCCATTGTTTTTTTTTAAATGTTTACTTTTGTGTCGACTAAAACTAAACGAAAATTAGATAAATATGTATGCGACTTAGAGTGTAGCACTATTAAAAGATAAATTAAGGTCAGGAGACGCACTGGTAAAAAAAGTAGTTTCCCTAGTAGCAATTGCCGTTGGCTTCCATACGCCAACAGTTGGGAATGTATTGGCAGACGGTTAGTTATTCCGCCAACCTAAACTTAAAATAGGCCCATTGTCATAAACATGCACTATTTGCCCAACGGATACCCAACGACGGGCCTGCTGTTACTATTCCTACTATTGGGTGATTTTTGTAGGGATTTAAGTTATGATTACAACATTGGGCCAACTATCGCGGGCCTGCTGCTTCTATTCCTACTATTGGGAGAATTTTGTAAGGATTTAAGTTATGATAACAACATCGGTCCAACTTAAAAACCCTTCAATGTGCCCATTACTGCTACTCCAACGGGGTGGTAACAAAAGGATAGCACCATTTATTCTCGAGTTCCCGAAGAAATATCGGGATTCCACTTTTATTCGTAGAGCTTCCTCCCAGTTTTCCATCTCTTAAGATCTTTGGCAAAAACAAGTGTCCCCGTATTTTTCTCAACGGGGCAATTTATTGATTATGCGTAAAAGAAGTCGCTTATTTACAAATTAATTACGGATGGTGACAGCTAGCTGTCAAATTGTTAGACGTTGGATAGTAGCGACATCTAAAGTGAGCAAGTGGCAGTTTTTATCCCCATTGACTTTGCCCTATTTCGTTCGGGAAGGGTTCCTATTTTACCATTTTGGTACGGAACCCTAAAAAGACTCTCACCTACGTTTAGCTAAACTACTACTACAACTGTGTGTAGTTGTAGCTAGATATGTATATATATAACTACGACTCACCTAAGATCAGGGTTGTCAGAGTCCTGCGTGGCGAGGCTGAGCACGTGCTGAACCAACTCCTGCGTGTCTGCAGGACGTTTGAGGAAAAGCTTCACTACAGCCGTCAACAGTTGGAGTTGGACCTGGTTAGATGAAATTCAGGAAGATTTTGTTATCATACTGGGCAAGTTAAAGTTGCAGAATCTATCAAATAAATAAAATTGAAAAGTTTGTTTGTCATGTCAAAATAACAGTTTTACACTAAATGAGAAAGTATATACGGTACTCATAACTTTTTTCACGGTACTCTTAACATGAATGGCTTTTTTGATGATATCTCGAGAACGGATTGGGGAACTGGGGAACAAGAAATTTTACGCGGACGACGTCGCGGGCAGAAGCTAGTAAAATATATATTAGACGGCAATAAAATAAAATAAATGCAATAAATACATTACCTGAGCATTCTCATCGTGGAACCCTTCAAGGAAGGAGTCTAGCAGTTCATCAGCATTGTCGATACGTTCGGCGTACTCGCCCACGATCCATACCTGAGAGAAGAAAATGGAAGTAGGTATTAAATAATTACGACTTTGGGGCCATTCAAGTATTACGTAAGCAGAATTTTTGTAATTTTAAACCCCCACCTTCCCCTTGTCAGCAAAAGTAAGCAAAGCTCATACCGTCATCCTTATCCTAATATGCTTACGTAAGCATTGGTATTTTTTTTTATCTGTTCAGGTTTCGTTATTGTTATTCATGCGACTAGAAATAAGGAATTTATAGACTAAAAGTAATTGAATGCCCATTTAAGTAATTTCCCTACTTCGGTTCTTTCTAACCATAAAACACCGCGTGAGAGCGAGAAAGCAATATCAATAATTTTGTGGAATCCCTGAACGCAGGGTTGCATCTTTGTTCAAATCAAAATCAATTGTTGCTGTTTGTGTATGTGACTTTAAATGTTTGTAAACGCACCCACAATACAGGAGAAATTCCTATCTGTAATCCATCCAGACTCCCGTCCCCTATGTCATCAAAAATAATCAAACCAAACACCATGGGGGTGTTTGGTTTGATTATTTTTTAACAACATTGGCAACGGTATTATGTTTGCATAGTTCTTATAATTAATTCACGTCACTTGTCCCTACAGGTTCATTAGAAAACCAGCGTCAGACAGCATCTGTCTGGCATTAATGCTGAAATGAACCTTTTTGGCCCAGCCGTGAGGCACACAGCAATTTTTTTATAACATTTTTTATTTCACTTTTTATTTATTTTTTTGTATATTGTGCTTCACGAACTGTGACCAAATAAACGTTATTCTTTCTTTCTTTTTTTCTTTCTTTAATTCACTTTAATTTTATCGATGATTATTTACAAAAACATTTAATGATAAAATGTTTTGCACCACTGTCCTGTCATTTTGACAGTGACATTTCTTAACAATACTTTGTTTACATAAATTATCTGAATTAGAGACTTTGGGTATAAGTGACAAACTCATTTCCGAGAAAATCCCTCTATAACAGTACTAAATTGAGCCTCCAACCTTAAGACTTGGTAAC
Source organism: Dryobota labecula (assembly GCA_947523025.1). Classification (NCBI taxonomy): domain Eukaryota; kingdom Metazoa; phylum Arthropoda; class Insecta; order Lepidoptera; family Noctuidae; genus Dryobota; species Dryobota labecula. Next base: position 7,149,587 of record OX383303.1, on the reverse strand, counting down.
AAAATCCAGTATAAATGTCATGGGTAAAATTCAAATTCCTCTACAATGGAATCAACCAATCGCTTGCTTTTGCATCAAGTGAGCTTACGAATAGAATGGCGGACCAATGGAGACTTGTGTAAATGTGTTGTGCAACAAGGAGTACGATTAAAATTTATTGAATTTAAAATTCATAAATAACTCAATTTCCAGAAGAATCGTTTTAGCGGGGTTTGAAATTAGACGCCACTATTGAGCATCTTGATTCGTAAGCTAAAGAAAATTTATTTAAGAAAATTGTAATGAAATGACAAATTGGAACACAATATTCGAAAAACTTGGTTAAAAGTAATAAACAACTGACATTGAAAAATGGTCTCCCATACAAAAAATAACCATAGCTACCACAGTATAAATTCCCTCTACGACTTACCATAGACGCCCTCGCTTCCGGCTCATCGAGCGTGTCGAGATTCTCGCACAGCGTGCTGATGATGCTCTCGTACTTGTTGGGGTACTTCCGGAAGATGTCCTTGATCACCACTATGGCTTCCTGTACCACGTAGTTCACTTTAGTCTGGATCAGTTCTAGGAGGGTTGATACGCAGCGTTCGGCTGAAGGTTCCACCTGGGGAGAAAATTAGTGTTACATCTTTATAATTTACCAATCAATCTTTATAATAGTTGCCACGAGAATAGATCAAAACTAAAAAGAACTACTAGCTGTGCCCCACGGTTTCAACTGCATAAGTCTCGATTCCGTGGGAATATCGGGATAAAAAGTATCCTGTGTTAATCCAGGTTATAAACTACATGTGTGCCAAATTTCATCGAAATCCGTTCTGCCGTTTTTTCGTGATTGAGTAACAAACATCCATCCATCCTCACAAAGTTTTACATCTTCTTAATATATAAAACAAAGTCGGGTTATTCAAAAAATCGGTCCAGCTGTTCTTGAGTTATAAATAGTGTGAATAATCCGACTGTTTTATATATTAAGAAGAGTTTTAAATCTTCTTAATATATAAAACAAAGTCGGGTTATTCACACCATTTATAACTCAAGAACAGCTGGACCGATTTTTATGATCTTTGATTTGTTGGAACGTCTCTGCCTCGAATAGCAGAACAACTATTAAAAATTGCGTAAAATTAATGAGAGAAAAAAAAAAAAAACGAAAATATATTTTCTCATACATTTTGTATGGAACGGCTTTTTTGATTATATCTCGAAAACGGATTGGGGATCGGGGAACAAGAAATTTCACGCGGACGAAGCCGCGGGCAGAATAATTCTATGTTGTCTACTTTCTATATGCACGTGTTTGTGGCAATTATAATAATTTTTCTTTCTTCTGTATGATGATTTGACCTACAATTTCATCCTAGCCTAGACAAGGGAATATTGCGTAACAATGAAGCCTACTCCTCACCTTGATGGCACACCTGCCGATGGCCCTGACGGCTTTCCTAACGAAGTCCACATCCACCTCAGTGGCGTACTCCTTGAGTTCGCCCAGCACTTGGGCGATGTTCGCCTGCGACGCGAGCCTGATCATTATATCCAGCTTCTCCAGTTTCACGTAGATCGGGTCGTTGTATTTCACGAAGAACACCTGGAATTAAGGGATATGTTTAGAGGGATAGGTAAAATTACACAAATGTTGTTTTGAACAGGAAGTGCTTAATCTAAAAAATAGGGTTAACATTTGTGAGAGACTGCTACCCGAAAAAGGCATTTAGTTTCGTCAGTTGAGATAAGCCATGGATCTATAAAACACAGCTTAAAAGTTACTTCAAAACGCTTGGCATGACGATAATCAATGCAATGATAACATAAATATAACATAGTTATGCTATTTTAACTCTTCAAACCTTACCTTCATCTCATGCTTCAGAATATCCGGTCTCTTCTGCACGACCAAGTTGATATTCCTGAGCGCCACGTACTGCACTTCCGGTTCAGCAGAGAGGAGCGTCACTAGAGGGGGGGCTAACTTCCGGGAGAGGGTGCTAACTAGTTCAGTGTCGTCTGATACCATCTCCATCAGTTTCATCAGGACCTTGGGAAGAATAAAAAAATATATTATAACATAATGCTTGTATTTCCCGAATGGTTGGTCCCATTTTATAGGGGGCGAGCCTATTACCAACAATAAAAGTTCTATTGTGTCCCGTTTAGTATCTCGTAAAGTGATAAATAGAAATCGGATATTCGGATGCATATTCACCTAAAGTTGAGATGTTTGCTGTTATGGAAAGCGCTTTTGTATCGAATTAATCCCGCGGTTCCAGTGTTTTATTTTAACTAACACACACCACTACTACTCTTACACCCTACTTACACATATTTGCATAGGGGGTTGAAATAATTTTAAATAAGTATGCATCTGAATAGTTATGCAATCCAAGAATCCCGGGTAATTTTTTTTTAATAAATAATATTTTTGAAGTCGCATCCATACTATACACCATACTTGTTATGCATTGCCGGTATTCCTGGCATCATGGGATATTTTCTTACAAAAAAATATATTTTAAGAAGCTGCTTCCATAGTTTCATAGCTAAAAATTAACTTTAGGTAAATATGCATCCTATTATCCGATCTCTAGTGATAAATTATTTTTTATTTATTTATTTAACAATTTATGAACACACATATTAACAGAAACATACGTACAAAGGTGAAATTAACGAATCTTTGAAAAGAATAATACTCACAATAAAGTGTTATAATGTTTTTGAAAAAAAAAAAAAAAATACAACTTTATTATACATTCATTTCAATTTGCGCTACTTCAAACTTTTATCTGACTTTTGCAACAGAACTATACTCCATTAACTATAACATTAGACAAATAACGGCTAAATAACGACAGTTATTGTGTAATATTGTTGAAATTACTGCACTTTAGAGTTATTTTTTTAATGTAAATGGTAAATAGATTACAGTGCTTTGTATTTATCGTGCAATAACGGAAATATCGAAATAACGAAAGGGTGAGAACAGTTATTTGTCTAATGTTATAATAAATGGAGTATACATACATATAACTTCGTTTGAAATAATATTAGACATTTAAATAATTTTTTTCACAGTCTGTTCAACTGATTTTGACTTCTGTTGCGTTGGTGGCATGACAAATGGCAGTTGCAGTAAACAGTTGATATTGTAACCACTTTATTGCTTTTAATGCAATCCCAATCAATACCTACGGAATAGAAGTCAAAATCGCTTGAACGGACTGTAAAAAAGGTTTATTTAAATGTCTAATATTATTCCAAATGGAGTTCAGTCATTTTGAAATAGACTTAATTTACATTTCCTTAAAGTTGATATTCGTTTCAGTGGAAATAACAAGGATTTGAATAGACCTTACTTTATGAAAAAATACTTGTGCCTAACACAATTTCTAGCCTACTTTATTCTTCTGCCCTCCGCGCTCCTTCCTCGTTGGTCGCAAGTGCACGAGAACCTGGGTTCGATTCCCAGGTCGGGCAATGTGTTTTCCGGCAACACAGAACGCCCCGCCGCACGCCTTTTCACTCAGGCCGTACACTGAAATATAAGAACCTGGTGCATGCATACCGTGGCGAAAAGTAGTATATTTACCTTGACAGCCGACAGAACCACAGCAGCATTCGCGTGAGCTAGTCTAGGAGTGATTCTTTCGCAGATGGAGTGAGCTTCCCTCGCATCTCTTGGCGAATAGTTCGACAACGCATCCAGTATGAACACTTGTCCCCACTCCGTACATTCATTCAAAGCCGTCAGGAGCTTATTTATCGTAGGTGCATTCATTTCTGTTGGACAAAATATTTTAGAGATGAATTTTACGTTTATTTTGGCAAATTTTTGTTATTATTATCGCTTTTTGGATGCAAGCCAGAAATGCTTTTGCATAATTGGTAGTTTTTAACAAACCCAGGTTTATTTAGCTTTAATAAGCGACGTAAAATTTTGGCATGAAATAGTGTCTAAACTCTAAAGAACTTTGAGGAATATTCTGTAGAAAATTAGTTGCACAGCTACAGATACGCAGCTTGTAGTATTCATATACAATATGTACTAGCTGTGCCTTGTGATGTATTCATACACTAGCTGACAGACGTTGTCCTGCCCGAACAGCGCCACCTACCGGGTCTAACCTACCAGACATTTAAATAAACCTTTTTTTACAATCAGTTCATTCGATTTTGACTTCTATTGCGTTAGTGGCATGACAAATGGCAGCTGCAGTAAACATTTGGTATTGTAATCACTTTTCTGCTTTTAATGCCATCCTTATTATTAAAATCGGTCACCATACACCTAATTTTTATTTTGTAAGATTAGCTTTTTATGTGATGTTTTTTATATGATGAACAATGAAATTTTTTATACATAATTTATTATTGTATGCCTAATAGGCAGTACATAATGGATCTGTAATTTACCTAACATTTGTCTGTATAACCTATGCCCACAATAAAAAAGATTTGATTTGATTTGATCTACTCACCCACGAGAGGGTGTCCAGACACACTCGCTTCATTGATCTCAGACAGCGCTGCGACGGCGTTCGCCACTACCATCGGGTTGGAGTCGCTCAGCAGATCCTTCAGCTGGTCTAAGAAACCCTGGCAAAAAGGAAGATAATTATATTGTTATGTCGGTGAAATGTAACGTTTTTTTTTTTTTTGGAATAATTTCATCGAAAGTTGTTAAAATATAACTATTTTCATTACTTGAAATTACAGGATAATTATTTTGTTGCAATAAATTACTCTATTTAGCTTTTGACGTTTCATAAGTGCCCATGCCAAAATATTTTATGTGAAATAAAATATTTTGCTTTTGATTGACAATAATAATAATATCGACGGCTCCTAAGTATACTGAGTCAACTAACAAATTTTGAGAATTGCACTTTTTTGTGTATTAACAACAATTAAATCATTTTCTATTTACCTGTAAAAACAAAAAATTCATATCTCTATAAATAACTTAAAAAAAATAGCGTATACTGGATCAAGTATACTAATTTATTTATTTTGCACTCAGTATACTGAGTCAAGTGTTTGCTACCAATATACGCGGGACGCGAATACGCTCATTTCAGTGTAAGTTGAAATTGGCTCAGTATACGTCGAAACGGCGCGGTATGCGGACGTTATTGTGCTTTTTGTTATCAAGAAATAGTTGCTTTTCTTGTGTTATTTTTATTTAAATTTAGAATCATAATTAAATAGAAAGTGGTGATGAGTACTAGATCTCGAAAAATCATTAATTTAGTGAATGAAAAATATGATAATTATGACATTAATAAAGAAAATACTTCTGAAGCTTGTGATATTTTTTTTTTAATTATAAACGAAAACTTACCGTTTATAATTTCACTATGTTTAATATAGGACCGTGTACCGTGTGATGCCGGACGTAAAGAATAGCACCACCCCATTTCCTCCCGTGGGTGTCGTAAATAAGGGACTTACTAGAGAATGGGCAGCAGCGTTCCCTATGCATTTTAACACCATACTGCGATCGCCAACCAGCCTGCCAAGCGTGGCGATTATGGAAAACCCCCCCAATTGGGGGAAAAAATGTTCAGCAGTGAAAAAATGCCTATGTTCAGCAGTGGACGTCTTTCGGCTGAAATGATGATGAATATAGGACATCGTCAGGGTTATTGCTTTTCCTGGCACCAACAAACTGCTAAAAGAGGAGCAAATGAAATTGCTAGCTGTTTTTAAATTTATTGAACAAACAGTTATGGCAGGTATAAAAAATTACCGATTCTGGTCTGATAACTGCGGTGGTCAGAATCGGAACAGAATCGTTTTTTTAATGTATATGATGGCAAGTTATAAATACAAAATACAAATTAGTCATCGTTTTCTGATTGTTGGTCACACCGAAAACATGGGAGATAGTATAGTGCACTAATAGAAAGAAAGACGAAAGACAAAATACTATATTCGCCTGTCCAATGGTACATGGCGTTTCAATTTGCTAAAACCGACGATAAACCTTATAAGGTCACCGCAGTGTCTCAAGATATTGTGATGGACTTCAAAACAATGCTTACAAAGGTCAACAACTGGAGTTTTGCCTGTGATAGATCTAAGATGCAATGGAATAAAGTCACTGAAATAAAAATTGAGCCAGAAAATCCTTAAAAAATATTTTATAAAACTAGTTACATGGAAGATTCTTATAACTGTATTGACTGTGCTAATAAACCTAAAACAACACGTAATCAAACTGTCCCTAATATAGATTTTCGTAATCTTTGCCCAGCTTACAACAGGCCAATCCCAATAGATAATAATAAACACAAAGATTTAATGGACATTTGCAACAAATTAGTGATACCTAAAGAATATCACTTGTTTTATTCTAATTTAATTAAAATTGACAGCAATAGAAATGAAAACGATTCAGAAAAAAAAATATTTAGTCTTTTTTCTTTGTCTAGATTGATTTTTTTCGTAATTATTAAGTACTTACCTCATAAGTAAATTTTTGAGACTGATTTTATTCTCAACAATAAATACTAAGTGTAAGGATATTAAGAATTGTTTTTTTTTTTTTAATTAAGAAAGATTACTGTTCCTAAATGATTGTGATTTCAAACAAACAATTAATAAATAATTCTCCTATTTTACAGAAACGTGCAATTGATACAATCAATATTAGACTAGACCTACTTAAGCGTTTGTTTTTATTGGTAGTATTGTTGATTTTTGTTAATTTTACTGATATCCTAAAGTTCTGTTAATGTTACCAATACCATTTTGAGATCTCATTGATTAAAATATTAAACATTAAAGCCGTTTTTTATTATTTAACTATTTTGTACCACACTTGACTCAATTTAAGGATGGAACACTTTTAAAATGATGTCCGTGTATAGTGAGTCAACTTATTATATTTTAACAAAATATGAATTCATGACAGACAGTATAATATATAAAAAATCCAATAAGTAAATAAAAATATTTTTTGCCACATTTGTAAAGTAATTTTTCCCCAAAACGTAGATTTAATAATGCGATGTATACAAATATAAGTGGTAGTTGATCCATTTTTAATAAACAAATAATCGCCGTATACTAGTATATCTACATTATCTCATAAATTAATAAAATAATATGAAATATATTATGTACAGATGAAAGGCTTTAATATATTTAATTCACTATGATTAGTTTTTTTTTCTTGGTTGTATTAACAATTTAAATATAGCAATTCGCTCTTCTTATCGCCTTCCTGTAAAGTTATTAGAAGTGTAGTTGACTCAGTATACTTAGGAGCCGTCGATATGTACATGTATACAGGATAAGTTTTTAACCAGAGCGCAAATTTTTTTTTTGGTGGTAATAGAACACATTTGCATTATTTTTTCAATACTTTTTTTTTGGTCCACTTGAAATCAGCAAAATATGGATACAATATATGGTCGAGCGCACAGCTGATAGGTAATACTACTGTGTTCCGCTTTACAGACCGCGCTGCCGTGCGCCGGCGCGTTGCGCGACGTGTATCTATTAAAGAATTCCACACACTGGCGCGATATCGCGGGCACAACAAGGGTCGCGTTGCCTGTCGTGCTCGCGATATCGCGCCAGACTGCACGAGATACCAATTTAAAAATAAACATCTTTCGTTAACGATAACTTTACTTTTTTGTACTAAGACATATCTAAATAAGAAATAGGTGTATAATAAAAAACGTTTAAGTTTAATTTGTCAAAATTTGTGCACAGATTAAAAACTTTTCCTGTATAAAAAAAGGAAAGTGGAAAGAATCATAGGGCATCAAAAAATTCGTCCGCATCGCTCTCAACAGGAACAGTGCGCAAAAGGCTGACAGCATTGCCACGTTGTATGGCGAGGCTTATTCTTAGGCCAAAAAATAGGCCAGCCCTCTGGTCACGTGAAGAGTCGACCAACCGCTTGGCAATGTCTTGAAAACTAAATGGGCACTTGTACCCCATGGCCCGTATTTCGACCCCAAACGACTCAAACATATAACTCCCAATAAGATTGGAATATTTTCGCCGGGTGAGGTTATAATTTGCTGATAGAATGTTAACTCTTTTTAAAGCAAGCTTTTCACTGTCTACATTTCCTTCTGGACAATTTTTAACACTGCTGACTTAGTGAAAAACATCTTGAATAAATCTTGTGTTATTAAATTGTGACCTGTGATACAGGTTTATCCTAGTACAGACATCCACCTTGTAAGTTATTTCTAAGATTTTATTTTAATATTTTACCAATACTGAATAAATATTTATTATTTATTTATACGTAACGAGCAAGCAAGTTGATCAATACTCTATAATATGAAACAACTTTTGGAATAATTATGATATATAATATTATTATTTATTATATTCAGCTTTCTGACTAACTGACCGTCTCGTTGACAATTCAATAGTGCCTGTTATTGGTTTCATTGAAATAAATGCTTAGAGTTTTTTTCACGCCCGTTATAAGTGCGAACGCGCTTCGTATGCGCGTCGACGGTGCCTTTTCTGCTTTCAAAAGCAGAGCTGGTAACGTCAGCAGCGCGTATACGCGCGTTGACGGCCCGTGAAAACGTAGCTGGGTGCATAGGAAATAAGTTCATCAATACAGTTCCTTCTCTACATTTGAAGATGCATTTGCTCTGCAGTGGAACATTACTCTAAATTAGGGATGCATCCGATACCGATACCGATGCCGATATATCGGCGATACTCGAAGTTTGCCGATATATCGGCATCGGCGATATTTTTATGACCGATTCAACGATACTTTTCTCATCAATGTTAATTTTAATTACTAAAACTATTAACTAATCTCAATCTGTCTTTAGTTTTATACGGTTTTATTAAGATTGTCCTGTTATTTGTTATTTTTATATTAATAAAAAAATAACCTGACTTGTGTTTTATTTATTTTACCTTCATTTTTAGTTAATAAGCGTATCGGTATCGTAGGTATCGGCAAAAAGGCGTATCGAGGCATCCCTACTCCAAATATACAATCCCAATAATTACCTGATCCTCCACCATACTCGATGAGATATCATACAGCTTAGCAACACAGACGGCAGCCGTCTTCCTCACATACGGGTCCTCATCCTTCAAACACTTGCGGAGCGGTTCACACAAGTACTCAGTGATCTTGTCCACTCGTATACAACCCATGGTCCGGACGGCTAGCGCTCTGATCAAGGGGTTCGAGTCCTCACAGTCCTGCCGGGGTCAACGTTTGTGTCGGTATTGTGTATAAAAAGAAAAGAGAAGCAACACATCAATCATACTGAAGCAATTTTACTAGAAGCGATGTAAGGGAAACCTTCTAGTCTGATTGTTTGTACTGTTTTTAAAATAGTTTAGTCTGAAATATTGCCTTGTACAGTCGCCAGAACATCAAGTTACCACAAACTTTCCGATTTTCTCATTCGATTTTTAACTTAACCATCAACATTTTAAAGTTTAAAATCGTTTGGAGAAAGACAGTTTCGTGTAGCCTGATTGCTGGCGACTGTACGATGGCTTTTTTATTAATATGATGTACGCACGCAATCAATTAAGTAGCTTATGTATGTTACAAAAAAGAAAAAATACGTGTCCAATATTTTTTAATAATCTACATGACGGACAAAAAATATTTTTTTAATCATCATCCCTATTTTTATAACTCAAGATGAAGGCTTTTTCAGCTTCGGATTTCGACATTTATATCTGTAATTTATATGGTGTACATAATAAAAAGTATTCCATTCTATTTGATGTTGGCAGACTAAATTGTTTCCCTTGCATAATAAATAAGGGATAATATAGTAAAATAATAGCCGATGTGCTTCTATTCATTATAAAGTATGAGGCATGGATTTTATTTCATACATATTTGTTTTTTTTTTACTGGTTGTCGATTATAATGTAGATTTACACATTTCTTGTGCTAGTGATAGGGTTCTGTATAATATAAAATATTTGGTTTATATTGTGATATATAAGTTATCATGCAATTTATAATTTTCCTATTGCATGCAGGGTGGTTTCATCAGGATATTAAGTGCTAATTTAATTGATAGTATAGAAAATTTCTGTTAGACATTTTTGTTTTTCTAACTCAAAATTAAATTATTATCTGTGGCAATAACATTAAGATGGTTTATTATTTTCAAGACAACTGTTATGGTCCATAGTATAGTATTTTTACATTATATGATATCAGAAAAATTTAAAAAATATTCCCCTTTTTTCTGCTACACCAAAATTGCAATATTATGCAAATCGAAATGAGTAGGATTGAGCTTAAATTATTATTTCTGATTTCATCAATCCAATTTATAACACACTTCTTGTCTGACAGAAATTTCACAAGAATTTCACCAAAAATTATTTCCAAAGCAAAGAATTTTACAAAAATTTCAATATTTTTGTATATTATTTCAACATCAATGTGTAAATCTACAATCAGATGAATTGATTTTGGTTTTTCTGGATCATTTTGTTACCTTAACAAGCTGGTATGTTGGTAGATCCTTCCACCCATCATTATAGGTATAGTAGACATTAAAAAACGATAAAAAATACATGTCACACACAAAATAACTACAAACAGTAGTTATTATATTAAGATAATTTTAATATACAACATTTTAATATACTAAAACAATTAAATATGAACATTCTGTTCTTCTTTTTTGTATATTGACAATATTTTATAATCCCATGCTCACATTTCTTTTAAAAATTTGTCAGGACTTTTACTATATGATCTGAATTTTATTAAAATTTCGACCCATGCAGATTTTTTATTCACCGTTTAATATAAGACATTTTGGAAGGAGATTCAAAAAAGGTGAAGCTTGATCAACAGAAGTGATACTATACCCTAATCCATAAATAAATCAGGCATAGTCAATACGGCAATTCCAGAAGTTTTTAAGAAAAATCTTTAAAATTGTAAATGTTTACATCACTGGCAAAAAATTGCTTAAACCTCACTAGAATGCCTCTGGCTTCTAAACAAATCAATCTAGAATTATATAAGTTGATATTAAAATTATATGTAACCCAGAGCTACATTAGTCTACACAGTGCTCAAAAATCACACCATGCTAAAACATTTTGAATGCCCTCAAAACATAACATTTCCCAAATAAACGCACACACACCTAACTAGGTATTATACCACAGTACATACCTTGACAAACGTATTAACAGCCATGATAGCCATATCGGGCTGGGATTTCGCATAGTTCATCAGGTACAGGTAGACTAGCTTTTTCAGCTCCAAGTTGTCGGTCTGCATGCAATTGACCACATCGGGGAAGAGTGCGGACACATCTTTGCCGACGGTCATTGAGGCTATGACCTGAAAAAGATAATATTGGTAATGATATGATATTACAACTAACCCAGAGCATGCACACTTGCTTTTCCAACTCACTTTTGACACTGGCAGATTGGTTGACATTGGCTTTGCTTGCCATGCAATGGGGACACGGGCTATGGGCACAGCGGGAATACAACATAAAAATAGACTAGAACCAACCCAGATTAGCTGGCATGGTGGATTATGGCCCACTCCCTCTCACAGAGAGGAGGCCTGTCCCAGCAGTTGGAATATTATAGGTTGACTATTTCATGCTCCTACAAATTGATTGGCATGAAAGCAGATGACAGAACTGATTGTTAAGTGGTCAACCCCACCTATTATGAATTGCACGTAGTTTGGTAAGAAGGACTCAACCCACATTATTGTAAAAAATGAGTTGTTTATACCAAAGAGGTCCTAACGGTTAACGGAAGGTACTCACCTTCACGTGGGTTGGTTCCCATCATAAACACAACGACTGCCACCTTAACAATAGTTTTTCTATTGTGTCTGTTGTCTGGCAGTCAATGCCTTAAAAAATCAACCCTATCTTTGAAGAGTCATGGATCTTTTTTGCTGAATAAAAGAATCAATCATTAGGAACTCTTTGGTTAACAACACCCCACCTCTAGATCTGTATAGCCGTCTCCCTAAATTAGAAATTACTCTTCCAATAAATTTCCCCTCCCTTTTAACATATCTCTTTTCTGAACTGCTTGTGGCGCTGATGATCTTCATCCGTCACAATAATACAAAATTATGATTTGTTTCCCCAAATATTCTGCATGGGTGTGGTATACGTATTTTAATGTTTTAACTATTTTAATATTGTACGTAATTTTATCTTTTCGTTTGTTTCAGTCCCGTACTAACCTCACAAGATCTACATTAAGTTCAACCATATCGTCGCAGATATTTGTTTCAATTTATCGTTTTTTTATTTTTTTTAATACTATGCATACTTGATTTCCAATTCACTTTAGACATTGGCAGAATAGTCGACATCGGCATTGCTTGCCATAATAAAAAATAGAATAGAATAGAACTCTTTGGTTTAAAGAACTCATTTTTAGGGTTCCGTACCCAAAGGGTAACACGGGACCCTATTACTAAGTAATAGATAATGGCATGGAACCCTTTGTGCGTGAGTCCAACTTGCACTTGGCCAGTTTTTTTTACCATAATGTGGGTTGAGTCCTGTCTACTAAACTACGTCCAATTGCAAAGTATCTCAGTGAATCACAAGTTTAGCAAAACGTGTTGGAGAATTATTTCAATTTTTATTTTTTAATCTCTAGATCACCACAATGCATTATCACTTAATGATTAAAACATTGATCAATCAAATCATCATTCCTTCACAATTATCTTAGTCAAGGAAAATAAACATTGTAGAGCTAATCAGTGGCATAGCGTGGACTAATATAGACGTGGGCAAAGTCACATCAGTGAGGCCCCTTTTCTTTAGTTCCCAAGATCTACCCAATAAATCTATCTTATTAAACATGCTTTGACACAACATACCTATTTATGATAGTGAAAAAATATAAATGCGCAGTGGGAGAATATTGAAAACCATATAGATTTGAAAAAAGGTTTTATTTTGTAACTTAAGTGATTAAATTTTATACAAAAGTAATGTTCTTCGGCTTTTTGCTTTACAGAAGTCCTCTAATAAGGATTTGTAATTGGTTTTTGCAGCTAAATTGTTATTTCAGGTTCAAGAAAGTGACGAGTGTAGCCAATATTCTGGGTTATTAGGTTTTTATTTCATTTAAAAATAAACAGGGATTTTAAGTTTGGTGACATCACATTTGAAGAGGCCTCGCGAGGCCCCTTTAAGTGCGAGGCCGTGGGCGAGGGCCCACTTCGCCCACGCCTAGCTACGCCACTGGAGCTAATTATCGTACAAAATAAAAAGAAGGAACAGCTCTTATGCAATATCAAATAGTATTGAGCAGTCTGTCCATTTGCAAAGTGTTTGTAAAGTTATGAAGATACCAGAATGGGGCCAGCTAGGAAATGTAGAGAATTATTTATGTATCTGTATGATTGTTGTATGGAATGATAAGTGACAGATGATCTGTCATCAATTATTTGGTTATGATGAAAGTGTAAAATGCGTGTGTGTAGTGTGGTATGCTGGAAGAGATTTCATTAGAAATAAGCATCACCTTTGTACGTATTTTTCTGTTCCTTTCTTCTTGTCTGTTTATATGTGTGTACATAAATTGTTAAATAAATAAATAAATAAATAAAAGTGCTATTTGGAATACTACATTATTTTGACACCCTTTACTAGTTGTTGCTACATTTTACACAGAAATCGAGTGAGAAGCGTGGTTTTACATAAGAAAAAGGTTACTAGAACTTACTTTTTTCACTGCCTCCTTCTTTTTTTCCTTTTTATCACTGTTTAACTCTGATTTTAGTTCGAATATTTCGCCCTTCTTGGTCGTCGTAAAATACTTTGAATCGGTCATCTTGACTACTTATTAGCTCTTGCACTCTAATTTTACTACACTCTGATGGAGAAAAATCTATTTATTTGTGACACCCGACCTAGAAAATCGATAATATCAGGTGAATATGACAGCCAGTTTTCGGCACCGAATACTCATACAAAACTAAATGTACACAGAAATCAGTATAGAAGAATCACAATAATCTTACTTCAATGCAACAAAACAACATAAATAGGCGAAAAAAAGTAAAGATATGTATTAAAATTTGCAAACGCACTTTTGACACGACGAAAGGGGCGTAACAATACTAGGGATGTGCAGTTGCACGACGGATGGAGTAATCAGAAGCTCGATAATCGATTAATGCAGTTTCTTATACCGATTACAATTATTTTATTCAATAACATTTGCAATTTTCTTTCAAAAGCAGAAAATATTGTTTTCTTTAACAATTAAACAAACCGTTTTCTATGAAATAAAATGTTAACTAATTTATTAATGAAATGAAATTAACAAATTGAAATTAACAATATTCAGCAAGCCCCAAGGGGTAACAGGTAACGGTTAGAATAAGTTTTTCTTATACCCAAAGTCTCTAATTCAGATAATTTATGTAAACAAAGTAATGTCAAGAAATGAGACTGTCAAAATGACAGGACAGTGGTGCAAAACATTATTATTTATTTATTTATTTATTTATTTATTTAAATCACAATTATAACATCTTTACAGAATCATCCAAGGCGATGTTATAAGTCACATGTATACACAAATTTACAATAAATAAAATGACTTGTAAGTAAAATTACAAAGAAATATACATAAATACTAGATAATAAACAAAATTATAAACCTGACAAATGTTTATAACACAATACCTCTTTCAATTATTATTTGTGCCATTTGAATGAATTTCGGCAGGTTCTGCCCAAATATATCCTCCGATACCGTAATAATATTAACAATACGTGCGGCTCGTGACATAGGGGTAAATTTGAGTAGGTTAGTCCTAGCCGCTGGCACTTCTAACAGAGCGGGGCGGCGGCGCGCACCTACGCACCCATCCGGCGCGCGCAGCCGCAGCGCTGCCAGCACCTCAGGGTGGTGCAGCAACCCTAAAAGTACACTCGCCACGTACTTGACCAGCGCGACGTCCCTTCTTACTGCCAGCCTCGTGTACCCGACCATGCCCAGGACAAACAAACTCGGGTACATCAGAGGATAAAAGGGATAAACCCCATACTGCTTACGATAAAGAAATCTAGCTAATTTGTTTTGTATTTTTTCCAGCATGAGGATGTATTTCCCTTCATGCGGATTCCATATGATTGCACTTGTTTCAAGATGACTCCTTACAAGTGCATTATACAAAATTTTTACAGCTGCGGTATCGGTAAAATCCTTACATTGTCGCAAGATAAAACCGAGATTTTTGAAAGCCCTGCCGCACATCTCAACGATGTGTTTACGGAACGTCAGCTCAGACACCATCTGCACGCCCAGGTCTCGTACATGTGAAACACGCGGTATAACTTCGCTGCCCATCTCGTACTGATGCTGTAATGGAGCACGCGCGCGGCTGTAGCTCATCACACAACACTTTTCAATATTAAAATGCAGCTTGTTGCATTTACTCCATTGGACTATATTATCAATATCAGACTGGAGCCGATTACAGTCTGCAGTTCCCTCAACATTTAGAAATAATTTTAAGTCATCTGCAAATAGTAGACACTTCGCCTCTTTCACGACTGTTGGCAGGTCATTAATTACTAGAATGAAATTCAAAGGTCCAATATTACTCCCTTGACTTACCCCGGAGAACGTGTAATAAGGTTTGGATTCATGTCCCGCAAACTCGACGTACTGTCGGCGCTGGCCAAGGTAACTTGCAAAGAACTTAAGCAAGTGCGGTGTGAATCCCATAGCAGACAGTTTGCACAAAAGTACATCGTTATCCACGGTGTCAAAAGCTTTCCGGAAGTCGAAATACGCCACATCCACCTGCCCTCCGGCGTCAATGACGGGCGACAGGTAGTTAACAAATGACAACAAGTTACCCCCCGTACTGCGACCCGGCCGAAAGCCGTGTTGAGCGTCCGAAAGTTGTGAGTTCACTTGTGTATAAATACTATTATGCAACACAGTTTCAAATACCTTAGCGAACGCCGACAGCACCGCCACCGGTCGGTATCCACTCACGTCAGTGCCTGCACCCCCTTTAGGGACTGGGACAACTCGGGTGATCTTCCACTCATCCGGGTAGTGACCCTCCCGCAAACACAAGCTGAAAATATGCAACAAGGGCTCCTCAAAAACCATACGACAATCTTTGACAATGTAAGGTGGTATGCCGTCAGGACCCACTGAGCGTTTGGGCTTGAGACGCAGGAATGCCGCGCGCAGGTCTCGCGCGCTGAGGTGGTCAACATGCACGCGCGCCGCTCCGGACGCTCCGCCACCCGCGCGCTCCGCGGCTACCGGGTCTAGCGCCGGCCGCTGCTCATTGTACACAGAGTGGAAATACGAGGCGAAACACTTCGCACACTCCTCCGCCTTCAGCAATAAGCCGTCTTTTGTGACTTTGGGTTTATTGCGCCTCGATTGTTTGCTCCTAATAAAGTTCCAGAACGATTTCGGATCCCCTTGTAGGTTCTTTTGAAGTCTGTTTTGGTAGACTTCATAGGTTGACACTATCTTTGATTTGACACGAGTTCGAAAACAAGAAAACATTTCATAATCACTCTGGGATCCAGTACTTTTATATATTTTGTGATAACGCCACTTATGCTTGATATCTCTTATCAAATCAGATGTATACCATTCTGGATAACTAAACCTAGACCCCTGCTTATTTACTTTGATACTTTTCTTAGGAACGCACTCGTCAAGGATCTCATTCACTATTTTATAAAAGTAATTTAAAGCCGCCTCGGAGTTCTGAATGTTAAACAACAACTCCCAATTTACTAATCTAAATGAATTATACAAACCTATAAAATCAGCTTTATTAAAATTCCACCTGTGTCTATTGAAAGACGAAACAATTTTATTCTGAGAATGCCCCTGTCTACCCTCTAGTTCTCGATGAGAAAGCCTGGCGCTAATTACAAGCGGCGGATGCTGTGTATCAATATTAACTAAAGGTTCCTCAGAGAGTTGTACCCCTAAGTCACTTAACTCAAACGTTGACAATACCAAATCTAAGGCACGATTATTAATATTAACTACATTATTTACCTGCCGAAATCCACCGTAGGCAATAAAATATTCCAAATAACTTTGAATTTCCACCGTCGTAGATGGCATATTAAAATCACCCATCACTAAAACTTTGTCATGTTTAACACAAACATTCTCTAATATATGAAATAAATGCATATAATCCGTAGCATCACATTTTGGCGGAATGTAAACAACACAACACAAGAACAGAAAATTATTTTTTCTGTGTACCGTCGCGCACACAATCTCAAACAAGGCCTTGTCGACATTGTCAAGAGAAACGCGATTTAAACCAAAACGCGGGGAAGCCGCCAAAAATACTCCTCCTTGTTTTCGCCCGTCTGCTCGATCACATCGTAATATGCTGAACTCAGTTGGAATTAGTTCTCCGTCATGAATCGCTTTATTTAGACCTGACTCTGTAATTGCAAAGATATCATACGTCGACGCCAATAAATTATTATAGAAGGTATTCGTTTTCGTTCGTAATCCTCGAACATTCTGATAATACACTTGAATACACTTATTGCTGGCTTTGATTGCCTTTTGCTGGTTTGCGGGAGTTTCGAAACCACACCCATTGGCTGAATTGCGCATTTAATGGCCAACTATCCACGTTGTTCAGCTTATCAAAAAGGGATTCAGGAACTCCAACCATAAATGACGCATAGTCTCTTGCACTTTTCGGAACAATTTTTTCAACCTTAATATCTGCAGATCCACATATTTCCGTCACATGTTCACTTATCGCCTTCTCAGTAGTGTCTGGATGTAGTGACCACACATGCAAAAACTTCTTCCTTTGAATTGCTTGAAGCGTAGCAATTTGAGTGTTTCCTCCTTTTTGTATGGCATTAGTAACCTTTTTTGTTCGTTTGTGATTATTATTACCTACTACTTTCCATTCTTCGGAAACAACGTTATCCTCCAATATTGTCTCAGTGGTTTCCGATAAACTCTCGCTGGTTTTCTGCAGTATGGACACCGCCTTATTCTTGGCTCGCTCGGTCGCTCGGCGCGCACGTTCCGTCACCTTTGCGGTTTCGCGTGGTTCCATAGCAACACTTCGAACGTTTATCTCACTCGCTCGCTGCGTAGACGGTATCCCGACTGGTTTGTCCATCTCGCTCTTCGAAGTATCCACTGAAACAACGTGAACCTCGATCTTCTCAATTTTTGTGGACAAATCTGCAAGTACCCTCGTCTGTTCTGTGATTGTGACAAAGTAATTTCCGATTGTCCGCTGCTGATCTTCAATTTTCTTGTTTTGCGACTCAATCATTGCTGTTTGAGCCGCAATTTTTGCTGTCATCGTTGCCACTTTCTTCATCAAATCGTTGAACGCCGTTTCGACATTAAACTTGGACATTGTAACCCGTAATCGGAATAAAATCACGGAGACGAAGTTCGCGTGTCAATACAAAATTAGTTATTAACATAACATAATATCATTAACATAATATCATATTTCTTTTTTTGTAAATAGTCATCGCTAAAATTAAAGTGAATTATTATAAGAACTATGCAAACAAAATACCGTTGCCAAACAATGTTTTGTGTAGTATGTCGGAGTCACGGCCATATGATCGTCATAATCAGCCCTTTTAAGTCAAACATAGCCCAAAATCGATTTCCACTCGAAACAGTTTACAGCCGTTTTCATCCAAAATGTGGCTAGATATGCTACTTACAATATGAATCTATGAATGAGAGTTGTAATATTAGTTTCGTTGAAGATGTATTTTTTTTAAATAAATGTTTGTATCTCCTGCATTGTTACCAGTATCTTAAAATATTTTATACCAGAAAATCTCCTTTTTTTAATAACTTTGGGTAAAACCGAAAATTTATAAAAATAATTACGGTATGATTATTTTTTGATTACTATTTCTTAAAATCAGTTCTTAAAAGAAAATGAAACCTCTTTTTTCGCCATTTTATGTAAATTACCATTACGAAGATATTTTTTTGATATGTTATCCCCATTGTTTACATAAATTATTTGAATTTGAGACTTTGGGTATAGTTTATTTAAACATTAAGAAGGTAGGTAACGAGGAAGTTATATAGGTATTTTGTTACAAATATTGTTAGTACTAAAACCAAAATAACAAATAACGTTTGGCATAAAAATCGATTAAAAAACTTCAGTTGTTAAAATCGATAGATTCTCAGTCAGTGAGTCACTAACATTATTTTCGTTTAAAAACTCGCAATAATAGAATTAGGAAACTTCAAAAGGAAAAAGCGCGGGAATCATCGAATTTGGCGGGCGTGATTTTTCTTTCGTTTTCTTTTTTAAATTTAAAAACGCTTAAGATTTGAGATAAGTTGTGTAAATATAAGTAGACTCTCATTAGATTAGTTAATTTTATTGTTTGTATATAGTGTACTTCATATTTAGGGTAAGTTTTTTGTATTTTACTTTTTTTGTCCACAATGGACAATGAACCGCCTGATCCGGGGGGCACAGTCCCCTCGGTCGGGCAAAATATAACAATTTGTGAATCCAGTATGGATACCGATTCATCCTTAACCAGATCGGAGCGGAAAAGGGCTAGAGCTCCACGTAAAGTGTGCAAAAATTGCAATAAAAGAAGGCGAAATAGTCACTCATACACTACAACAGAAATAAATAAAGGTACACATTGTCATTGCGACAATGACTCAGTCACGTTCAGTTCAAAAATAGCATCAGACGTACCGGTACATTCAATTTTAGTTCACCAAGAAGCCACTCCACGTTCTGTGGATGGTCCCCAGACTGAAAACCTCATAAAGTCAGATCTTCCCCAGAAGGCGCCACAGGTTGCTAGAGCATTGTATGAAGCCACAGACCTGTCGCCATACGTTGTACACATTCAAAAAAATTTTGATACACAAAACTCGGCTCAAACGTTACACCCAATAACTTTAGGACACTTTCTTAAAAAACGCAGGTTCAACAACATAATTAACGGTTCATTAAAACGCATTGGTCGTAACAGAATATCACTAAGCTTCTCCCGTTACGTAGATGCTAACTCTTTTTTAAATGACCCAAGTTTGGCCAAAGAAAATTTGAGGGCATTTGTTCCATCAATTAATGTGTGTCGCATTGGAATTGTTAAAGGCGTACCTACCGAATGGTCTCCGGAGGAAATAATGGAAAATATATCTGTCCCCGCTGGATGCGGGAAAGTCATCAAAGCAAGGCGCCTCAATTATAAAGTGCACGAACCGACCCCTGTGTGGAAACCATCGCAAACAGTCGTGCTCACCTTTGACGGACAAATTTTACCAAAACGTGTGTTTTGTTGTTACAATTCCATGCCAGTGGAATTGTATACATTCCCAACAATTCAATGTTTTAACTGTTGTCGTTTTGGCCATACAAAGGTACAATGCAGGTCGAACCCTCAGTGCTTCAAGTGTGGGGAGAAGCATTCTGCTGACACTTGCAGTATTGAAGATGAGAGTAATAGTAAATGCTGTCATTGCGGTGGCATTCATTACGCCATCAATAAAAAATGCCCAGAATTTGAGAGACAAAAAGCAATTAAGCATTATATGGCCCATAGCTGCGTGTCATATGCTGAAGCGTCACAGCTTCATCCACCAATCACAAAATTGTATGCAGATGTGGTAACATCTGCCCCATCACATACCACTAAAAATTATTTTTCTTCACAACCTTCGCCCCAATCACGTAACACACCAATTGTCTCCTCTCAAAGAAAAACCGTATTTCTTAAACCTCGGGATCCCCCAAAAACAGCTAAGGGTTATGACTGGGCAGCTCATCAAGCATTAATCAGTAATGAAGTTTCTGTGTCAGGGAATGGTGTTGCATTTCAAAATAAAACTACAAATAATAATGAGAGCCAAATTTTAAATTTAATAATCATGTTAATTAATACTTTATCTAAAAATAATAATATTGAACCGTCCAACGTTGCTACTGTAATTGATACTCTTTCTAACTTATTTAACCTTAATCATAATGGATCCAAATCTACCCAAGATTGTCCAGTGGAACTGTCGCAGCATTGTGAATAAAAAATCTGATCTGTCCTACATATTGAACAAATACGATCCTTTTGCAGTCGCTCTCTGTGAGACATGGCTTAAACCAGGGTTCTCTTTTAGAATTCCTGGCTATGCGTGTCTAAGAACAGACAGAAGCGATGGGTATGGTGGTGTCGCCATACTTATTAAAAATAACTTGTCTTTTCAATCTTTTCCTCTTCCAAGTCTCAGTGACGAAATATCTGCTGTCGCTGCTATTGTAAATAAAATCTGTTTAGTATGTATATATTTTTCTCGCCCCACTGTAAATATTCTTTCTGAAATAAGTAATCTTCTTTCAGTTTTACCTAAACCATTTTTGGTAATGGGCGACTTTAATGCACAACATCAGTCTTGGGGTAGTTCTAGTTCCAATTACTATGGGGAAAAGTTATTAGAAATTCTAGACTTTAATAATTTGTGTATTTTAAACACATGTCTCCCAACACGCCAAACGAATCCAGATGAGGGAATAAGTGCCCCTGACCTCTCAATCTGCACACCTGAATTAGCATCAACATTATCCTGGTCTCCTTTAACGTCTTCTTATGGTAGTGATCATTACCCTTTAATAATTTCTTTTCCACATAAAAAACCAGCTGCTTGCAATCCAACACCACGATTAAAGTATAGACTTCAAAATGCAGATTGGGATACATACAAAAATTGTGTAGAAGAAAGAATTCTTGGTTTAACTAATTCCTTACAACTACATGATCCTCAGTTATTGTCTAATCAAATAACTAGAATTTTAATAGAGGTGGCAGATAATACTTTCCCTATTAAGAATGGTGCTACAGGCAAAATTCCTTCACCACCTTGGTGGGATGCTGAGTGCACTCAGGCCATTAAAAAAAGAAAAGAAGCAGAAAAAAATTATGGTCATACTATGACTCGTCACAATTTTGAGATATACCTAGAAGCTGCTCGTACAACTCGTAAGCTCCTTAGGAAAAAGAAATTTGAAGGTTGGCAAAGATTTTGTGCATCTATCTCACCAGAAGTTAATGCATCTCTAGTATGGCAAAATATTAGGCGATTCAGGTCAGCATTTAGTGACACAGCAGCCTCTAAACTGCCATTAGAATTAGCCAATGAGTTTATGGATCATTTAGCTCCTCCTTCAGTCCCAGAACAGAGATCTTTAATGCACTATCCCTATGTTCCTATTCCTAATTCTGAGTTGAATTCCCTGTTCACACTAAGTGAGTTGAAGGGAGTCCTTTCACATGTTAAGGATTCAGCTCCTGGTGAAGATGGTATACCATATTCATTTATAGCTAATTTATCTGACTCGGTTCTTTTAATATATTTAAATCTTATCAATACAGCTTTGATATCTGGCAACATTCCATCAAGTTGGAAGTCTCAAACAATTATTCCCATTCTGAAACCAAACAAACCTTCTTCTAATGTTACATCTTATCGACCAATTGCACTTTCTACAGTTCTTGCTAAAATTGTTGAACATCTCATTAAGAATCGTTTGGAATGGTTTTTGGAAAGCAAAAACTTGCTAGCTACATCACAGTTCGGTTTTCGAAAGGGTAAAAGTACGATGGACAGCCTTAGTGTGTTCACAACTGACATTCGCTTAGCCTTCTCTTCTAATAACTCTGTAATTGCTGCTTTCCTGGATATTAGCTCGGCTTACGATAATGTCCTGGTATCAATCCTAGAACAAAAGCTGAATTCATTACAAGTTCCAACAATGCTGTCTAAGTTCATAATTAACATGCTTTCAGAGAGATCTTTAAATCTTCATGTTGAAGGGTATACATTTACCCGTTTAGTATGGAAAGGTCTCCCTCAAGGTTCTGTACTTAGTCCAATTCTCTACAATATTTACACTTATGATTTGGAATCCTCTCTAAATGAGTCAGTACAAGTCCTTCAATATGCAGATGATTTACTTCTTTATTTATCTGGTCATTCTGTTGAGAATATTTGTACTTCCTTAACCTCTTCTTTAAGTTTATTGAAGACTTGGCTAGAAACCAATGGTCTACACCTGTCAATTGATAAAAGCAACATTGTCTTGTTTACTAGAATGCGTAAGCCCCCTATAGTTACAGTAAGGTATAATAATATCCCTATGCCCGTTAAAAACCAGGTAAAATTTTTAGGCCTTATTTTGGATACACATCTTACTGGTTTACCACACTGTGATTATATTGCTGCTAAATGTGAACGAAATATCAACATAATTAGATGTCTTGCTGGTGTTTGGTGGGGAGCACATCCCTTTTCATTAAAACTACTGTACAACACCTTGATTAGAAGCGTATTGGACTATGGGACTTTTTTGCTGGAACCTGCTAAAGTTGCTGGTCTTAAGAAACTAGACAGTGTTCAGTCCAAGGCACTTAGAGTGGTTTCAGGTGCAATGAAAAGCAGTCCTATTAATTGTCTTCAGGTGGAATGTGGAGACCCTCCACTTCATTTACGACGTCAATTTTTAGCTGATAGATTTATGGCTCGGTGTTTGCAATTTACGTATCATCCTTTGCGAAATAAACTTTCCATTCTCTCTGAAGAAGTAAATTCATCCACTTACTGGAGGCACAAAGCTACTCCGTGTTTAGTTAATAGCTTTAGAAAATACAATTTAATTAAAGCTCCCTGTCACCAATCTCAATTTCTTCCTGTATTTCACTGTAATTATAGTTCATTAATTATTTCACCAAATATACATTACAATCTTAACATTCACCGAGATGACGTATGTCATAACCTTAACTTCAACTTCACTATAGATAGAGACTGGAAGGGTTGTCAGCTCTTGTTTACAGATGCTTCGAAGCATGGAAGAGACTCATGTGTGGGAGTAGGTGTATACCACTCCCAATATAATATTGTCCAAAAAATAAAACTCCCGCCCGAATCATCTGTATTTACGGGAGAATGTTATGGTCTATTCAAAGCTGTCGAATATATACTTATGATGGGCTTACGGAATTCACTCATTTTAACTGATGCAAGGAGTGCCTTACAATCTTTGGCCAGATTCCCTTTCTATTCTCATAATCCTTATATTATATTTGAAACACGTGAACTCCTTTATAGGTGTTCTATTAAGGGGTATTCAGTGCATTTTGCGTGGATACCCTCGCATTGTGGCATTTTAGGTAATGAGAGAGCTGACCAGTTAGCTAATGATGCCGTATTGTGTGGAGACGTTTTTCCGTACAAAAATAACACCCAAGATCTGGCAGCTCTGCCCAGGGTTTATCTACAGGAATCCTGGGGTAAGCTTTGGTCCGGGCAATCAGTGAAAGGGAAATTTTATCGCAATATTCAGCCATCCATTTTTGTTAAACCTTGGTTTAGCAAATACAAACTAAGCAAAAAGATTACAACAATATTCATACGTATGCGATTAGGTCATGTGTGCACTCCTGCTCATCTTGCCAGGCTTGGCATTGTGCAGAACCCTGCGTGTGAATGTGGCGCTGAAGTGGGAGATCTGAACCACCTAATTTTTTCTTGCCCACTTTATGACCACTCCTCACTTTTCCAAAGTCTTGTCTCCCTCCGAGTCCCTTTTCCCACTTCTATTGCATGTATTTTATTTAATTTTAATGTAGATATCTATAAAACCATAGCTCTTTTCCTTGTAAATAATGATATAGCTATTTAAACATAATTTATAAACCTTATAAGTAATTCTTAGTATATGTACCGAGTGGGCCTTTTTGCTGGGTCACCTGGTGACGTTAAATGGTTATTATCTGTTGTATTATATTTCCTTAGTGTTAATTATAATTTATTATTTTTATTTAATAACAACTGATCTCCTTTCCATTTCCAAATTTCCCGTTATATTTAATCATTTCGCGAGTACTTGATTCCTACGTTTTGTTATCAAATAAAATACTGTCAGTGGCAATAAGCACGAATAGTGCAACGCCAAAAACAAAAAAAAAAAAAAAAAAAAAAACTTCAAAAGCTGAGGGGTTCAGGATAGAAACTACACTTTTCATAATTATTATTAGGGAAATATTTAACTAATCCTCTAAAAACTTACTGACCTAATAATGTACGCTTTTTAAATTAATGAACCTCTAAAACATTTTTGTTATTTTGTTTTGATGCACTTTAAAAAAAAAGAACCTTTTAGGGTTCGATACCTTAAAAGGAAAAAACGGAACCCATAGAGGGTCACTCGTGTGCAAAGAGTATAATAATAATAGGGAGCTCGTGTGTTTGTTTGTCCGTCTGTCACAGTCACAGCCGATTTACTTCGAATCTACTGGACCGATTATTTGGAACTTTTGTTACCCAAACCCCTCTTTTCTTACCCACTTACATCACATTTCCATACTTCCCTTCCTATCCAAAGTGCTCGAATCTTACGTCCACAATTTTCCAATTTTGTTCATCGTAATTCACTCATTCACACTCTTCAATCTGGGCTCGACCCGGGCACATCACGACAGGACTGGAAGACACCAAAGTTACTGCACTGGTACGATTTCTCGAATGCCTTTTATACCGTCAGTCAAGACATCCTGTTGGTCATTCTGTCCTATGTTATGGTCTCTCCCGAGGCACTATAGGCTGGAATGGTTCTCCACTTACCTTCAGGAACGTCAGCATTCCGTTCATTTTGGGGATTCTTTATCAGGCTGGTCAGCTGGTGTGATTTGGAAACTGGTGTTCCTCAAGGCGGTATTCTTTCTCCTCTTCCGTTTTCTATTTTTATTAATCTTATAACTTCCGAACTTCAGTGTGCGTATCATAAGCAGATGACTTGCAGTTTTAGGTACTGTCAAGGGAGGGTTGAAGAAATACCTGAAGCTATCGAGAAATTAAATAGGTACTTGGTAGCCATCAAAACCTGGTACTCGTACTCTGAACTGGCATACTCAAGTTACTAGGGTCAGCCAGAAGGTTACTGGAACGCTGTGGGCTCTGTACCGACTGAAAAATTTATTACCAACGAGTACGAAGACAATGCATGCTTGTGGAGTCTTTAATTTTCCCTATCATCGATTATGGTGGTGTGCTACTATGATCTAAATGGAGTTCTCCTTGAGATGAGATGAGACAAACTTGACAGTCTTCTAAATTATTATTACTGCATTCGATTCGTATTCAATTTGCGTAAATAGGATCATGACAGCATCGGTCGCTTCTAAAGTGATTGCCCATTCGCCAGCTCAGAGAGCAAAGGGCGCTGACCACCTTGTTTTCATTTCATGACTCTCCCACTTCCCCCCACTCAACCCACCAGGAATCGGATGTAAATGATTAAATAAATAAAAAAAAAATAAAAAATTGATTTTTACAATAAGGGTGATGTTTATAATTAGAAGTGAAAGGTACAGACGCCAGCAGGTCAAGCTACCCGAAACTGTCAAATTTTCGCAATCAAACTTGAACCTTATATTGTAGTGATAAAGTTGAAAATCTATTAAAGAAATTTGACAGATTGTAGTAGCTTGATGTGCTGGCGTCTGTACTATTGTCTACCAAATATTAAACAAAGAATAAATTAAAATACTTTTAACAGCTTTTTAGCATATCGATACCAGAAGTATCAATTAACGTAAGGGACAAAACACGGTTTTTCAGGAGAGCCAAAAAACGATTTAATTTTTTTAAATCTGTCTATAACTTTTTGCTGTCTGCTCCAATTTTAATTGTGTCTAGAGCCAAGTTTCTTAGAATTTCCTATTCTTTCATGATATAAACGAAAGATTTACGAATGCCCAGTGGTTAAATGTGGTTTAGAATATAGAAAGTCCCTTACATTGAAAAAATATGTTTAGTTGTCCCTTACGTTAATGATATAGTGGTGTCGATTCCCTTGTTCACAAACTAAACTAAATTTAAGTTCAATGCATCTTTCTCTTTCTATTTAATTAAGAAAAGGACAGAAGATAAATTTTACTTTAGTCCTGTCAAATTAAACAGCGTCTGTCACTACTCCCTACAAGTTTAGACATGATTAAAAACTTGCCGACTAAAATTACGTCAATTTACGTCAAGCGCTGATTAATTTGACAGGACTAAACTAAAATTCATCTTCTGTCCTTTTCTTAATGAAATAGAAAGAAAAAGATGCACTGAACTTAAATTTAGTTTAGTTTGTGAACAAGGGAATCGGCACCATTATATGTGTACCTAAACCGTCGAAGATAGTGTAATACAATGACTTATTTCATTTTTTTGAGAATAAAAAATGTTAATGTCCGTGTCCGCAGTGGTTAAAGCGATTGACTGCTGCGCTGCGTGTCGCGGGTTCGATTCCCGCACGGAACAAATATTTGTAAGATCTGCAAGTAGTTGTTCCGGGTCTGGCTGTTTGTGTATGTGAGTTTAAATGTTTGTAAACGGACCCACGATACAGGAGAAATTATTATAGTTTGAGGCAACGATAAAAAAAAAAATAATAATAATTCATAAATCGTTTTACGCAGTCCAAAAATTTGTACTGTAAGGGACATTCGCTAGAGCTGGAAATTCTGAATCCAATTATATTTTTATTATCATTCTCATTTTCGCCAAAATGTCCCTTACATTAATTGATACTTCTGGTATCGATATCCCAAAAAATAAACTTTTTAAAATGTTGTCTTTTATTTACCGGTTAATATCCGAAACGCCTGGACCGATAAAGACGGGACTTTCACTGGCACATAGCTGATGTTTTAAGGAGTAACTTAGGCTATTTTTATTTTAGAAAAAGTCACGCGGGCGATGCCACGGGCAGCAGCTAGATTAGGGTCCATATTGGCTCACCTAAAGTTCTTTACCCGAAATTGTTCTTCTTATGATTTGTAATCCGAATGATCACTCTTCCTAAAATTTTTCATCCTAAAGTTTTCATTCATACTATTTGTAGTGCTACCGACGATGTTCATAACACTCATGTTTCCGAAAATTGTAATTAATAATATCATTAATGTAAATATGTATATTTAAACTCCTACTGTTTTTTATCATAACGCTTTTATCCCTAAACATAATTACCATAATATTGATTCAGGTCAGAGTGTCGTCTTGGGGGCACTATGAAAAAAATACTTAGAAAAATTTCGCGACCAATTTCGAGGTAGCGATCGCCGGCCGCTGCCGTGGCACCGCTCGCTTCGCTCGCTCGGCTCGCGCGTAGTTGGTCACAGTTCTAACCTAACCTAACCTATGGATATCTTTGCAGGTACACACTGCTATAAATAAAATTAAAGAAGACGCTTTAATTAATAAAAACAAAAAACCAATTCATATAATTAGTGAGTGCGAAGCAAGCACTTGATTATTATGAATAAAAAGAAATCTAAACAAAAAAGATATGACTTTGAATAATAGTGTTAAAGATGGTTATGTTGAGAAAATATAGGAAAACAAATAAAAGTATAATAGATGTTTATTGCTACTGACATTATGAAGTTGAATGCTTCGGAATTATGAACATTAGAGACAGAGTAGTTAGGAATTGTGATTGTTAGGAAGAACATTTTCGGATTTCCAATTATCGGAGTTGAAAATTTAGGTGAACTTTGGCGCACCCGCTAGATATAATAAAACACTTTTTTAATCGAAAACATATTTTAATATACTTCTTAAGTTTTCTTTTTAAAATTTATACACATCATGGTCCAGACCTTTATAAACGTCTATTTACACAAAATGAGAAAATATTTCTAAAACTTTTCCTTACAAGTTAAATCATGCATGACGCATTAATCTTTAAAAAATTTAACAAAATATAGAACTTAAAATGCAATCTTTTAACTTGAGAGTGGACATAAAAAAAAAAAACAGAGATTCCAAAATAAAGGAAAATACAGTTCAAGGCAATTCCAATCGTAACCAATTTATAAAATTCTCTTTAAAAGTTCATGCAGACAATAGTCAAAAGTTCATAACATAAAAATAGTAAAAACTTCAAGAATTCAGAACATTTTTCAAATATGTTACTGCTATGGAAACTCATGATGATAAATACTTTTAAATATTGTCAATACTTCTAGCTCATACACGTAAAACTGTAAATAGACAAAACTCCGTATATCTAACATTTATATCATAACAGACGACAAATTTAAGAAAGTATATTCTAGTCTATTTTGACGAGAAACTCCTCAACTTCTAATTTTTGCCTCATGATGGCTGTAAGGACCACTTCAGTACTACACACTACATTTAGAGTCTTTTCCGACTGCAATAGATAGTACACTAGATGCAAATCGTTAGGTACAGTGAGTACTAGGTAGCTGTAATTCTTTTGATTGTGCATCTCTTGTATGGAGACGTATGACCGTCGGTTTTTCTCGACTTTACCTCCGCATAGTTCTATCATTTCTGTCAGAGCGCCCCGTGAAGGTTTGACGCACGGCGTGAGGAAGAATGTGACTCCTTCGAAGAGTTTCTTCCTCATTTCTCCGCATAGTAGTACTTCTGATATGTCGCATTTGAACATTTTGTTGAAGGCGTCGTCTCGCAGGCCGTGCTTGGCTTCGTCTGCGAACTTGTTGAGGCGCTGGCTCTCGAGGATCCATTCTGGTGTGAGTAGATGTTTGACGGTGACAAGACTGCTGATCAGTTTGCACGTTCGGACCAGTTTGTCCATCACTAGGTGGGTCGCTTCGGCTGCTGAGGAGACAACGAGCCCGCCTAGTTGCCTGTAAACCATAATTTTTATTAGTAGGTTGTCTATATTACATTTTGTTTATGGACAAACACAAGCCAAAACAACATTACATTTTTCAACACTATTGACAAATACAGCAGTTACTTCTCCCAATTTTTACTAACTATTACAGTTCTGAACGATTCTAAAAATTCTTACGGTTAGTTTTAGTTCCTATATCCAAACTAAAGAAATTTATCTAAAGCTACAACAAAACAGAGACCGTAACCATAATCACTAAGTAATATAAGACTTATTAAATATTTAACCTAATGTATCAAATGCATATTGATTATTCTTCTTCATGTATATGGTTCGCGTTATCATCTGGTTCGATTTTAATGTCGCTGTAACGAAAATAACAAAAAAAAGTGCTTATTAGTTCTAGTATCTACATAATTTTTTTGTTGTAAATAATTATTCATTATAGTATGGTTGCTCACGTGAATAAATGTGAAATTTCGGTGCTGATTTATTAGCTACATGGTAGTGTTTTTGGATCGACTTTATTATTTAAAATAACGAGCGAGCTTTACAGCAGTCGCATATGATGTGTAACATCTGACATCTCACCTTGCTAATAAGCAACATTAACATTATACCCTGAAAAAAATAATTCAGGTATCAAAATATTCAGATCAATCGTTACCTACGAAAAATCATTTCAAATAAATTATTTTTCGTAACGATTGATCTGACAGCCATGATATAAAATTTGAAAATTTTCGAATCCTCCATCTTGGATTTTCTTTTCGCTTCAGCACCCTCGAAAATCATTAAAACGAAACATCATGAATTTTTAAAAAAAATTCACAGCCGCCATCTTGAATTTCCATTTTGATCTCACTACCAGCTCTAGCAACCTCAAAAACCATGGCAACAACACCCATGATGACTTTTCATTTTGACTTCACTATCTGCTCGAGCGCCCTCGAAAACGACACCCATGATTATAAATTAGAAAATTTTCGCAGCTGACCTTTTGGATTGTCATTTTGACCTCACTATCCCCTCCCAAAATTAAAAGGACCACCATGATGGAAAATTTTAAAATCGCATTGCAATCTTGGATTTTAATTTATAGGTGGTAAAACCAAATTTTTGATTGACATGCATTAAAAAAAAAATGGGTTCATGTATTAATTACACATGCACACAGTTATACTCAGATTGGCTTGGTCATGTCAAAGATCTATGCAGACAAAGATGGCACGAATATTTAGATGAACGATCATAGTTAAAGGGAATCTGGTATAAAAAAAACCATCCAATCTGAATCGCTTGGTTGCCCATGGTTTAAAGGAAGGGAGGTAGATAGGAAATGTGTAGTAGCTCTGTTGAGGATGCGTCCGGCCCACATCTCATCAAATAAGTTTAAATATTTAAGTGGTTAAAGTACCTCACCAAACTGCGAAGTTTGTAGGGTGATTGAGGATATTTACCATGTGCTGCTGGAATGTGACCAGAACATACACCGTAGACAATATTAGCTTGGTGTGGGATTTGAAGTGGGGGCATGTAACAGCATCTTAGCGTCCCCTTTGTCGAAGGAGGCTGGGATGTTGTGTCGACTATTGGTGGTTATTTACCAAAACGAATAGGGACAACACTATGGGGTTGGTCATAATTATAATAATAATAACTGTTTATTACTCATTCTAGTTTTAAGTTGTTGATTGTTTTCTGTTACCACTTATTATCACTTAACTTATTATCAATTATCACTAAGTGATAAAACTCTTTCAAACAAATAAAGATAAATAAAAAAAATATTGTTTGGTACTATCTGACGGCCAACTCTACCATCGCGCACGCTCATTGGTCAAATCAAATAGCGCGCGCTTTCCCGGCTTCCTGTTACACACTTCCGTCCCTTTTCACGAACACTCCCACAGAAAGCGAGAGGAAAGATATCACACATAGGGCTTCCATTACGTAATTACGTAATTACGCAATTACGTAATTACGGACAGATTTTAGAAATCTCACAAATACGTAACTGAAGAGCTGCAGTCCGTAATTACGTAACTATAGGATAATATTAATTAATTTAGGTACCCATTTATTTAGTTCTATAGTTTCTGCCTACTCCATGGGAAAAAGGCATGGGTTTATCTGTGTATTTACAATTTACCTTAATTTAGTTAACCTACGACTTACATTATGACAACACCAAAACCCTTTCTGTGGGTATCCCCCGAATTCCCGGGGTTTATTTTATAACTTCCAATTTGAGTCCGCAAGATTTAATTTCTTAGTCGTACAGAATAGAGTTCATTGTTGACCAATCGGGAAACGAAGGGAATCCCCGTTGGTTGTGGATAGTTCGGTACGTAACACAATCAAAGTTTATAAGTGTTTCGCAAGTATTTGATCTACCTCGTAGATAATAAAGTTTAATATTGTGGATTGAGCAAGCTAAGGGAACTCCCTACATTTTTCTTTACTTTCATGAATTTAGAAACAATCTCAATACTCGGTACTCAGTCGTCTTACGTACACCTGCGAGATACTGTCCTGCCTGGTCTAAGCTTATTTTATTGACTTTTGTGATTTTGTGTATGTGCCGCAAAGTTTGACGCTTGGTTTTCAGAAGCTTTTCATTACAAGTTTCTAAGTAGATATCACCATACACGAGTAGAGATACTTCAACGAAAATGTAAGTACCTATTTTAACATTACTTTACTTGTCTACTTACTTTGTTTCTAGGGTATTGTGTGAGAGTTTATACATATAATTTAGTAGTTGATTTTATATTGTTGACGGCACGGTTGGCGCAGTAGTTGAGTGATTGGCTGCTGCGCTGCGGGTCACGGGTTCGATTCCCGTACGGAACAAATATTTGTATGACCTACAGATAGGTGTTCCGGGTCTGGGTGTCTTGTGTATGTTAGTTTACATGATTGTGAGTGCACCCACGATACAGCAGTAATTCCTAGTGTGGTGCGACGTTTAAAAAAAAAAAAAAAAAAATATGTGCGATTTTATTTTATTGTTGCTTGTTAGATGTCTGTGCAAATAGACATTGATTATGAGTTCACGGTACGTATGTAAATGTATCCCGTTT
The DNA here is from genome assembly GCA_947523025.1 of Dryobota labecula. NCBI lineage: Eukaryota > Metazoa > Arthropoda > Insecta > Lepidoptera > Noctuidae > Dryobota > Dryobota labecula. The sequence continues at coordinate 7,116,800 of OX383303.1, read as the reverse complement.
TAAGTGTAGTGCCTAACTATAGATGCTATTTATATGTATTACCTAACTATTAAATTATGAAATATTTATATATTGTTTTAGGTCTGCAGTAAAGAAGACTATTTATAAGGAGTTTTTGAACAAACGCACACAATCAGCTATATGGGAACACTTTTTGAGGGCTGAAAATGGGCAAAGTGTCCAATGTAAACATTGTCAAAAATTTTTGAAGACTCCTGGTGGTGCTACTGGAGCACTACATACACATATGCGTGCTAAACATATTGGCGAGATGTCACAAGAGCAAGATGCGCAAAGGGCAAGTACTTCATCGTGCTTTCAAGCAAGAAAAAGTTTAGAACCTCCATCGAAGAAAACTAAACTAACGGATTACTTTTCCACTGAGTATTCCTTGGACGTTATAGTGACTAGAATGGCAGCATTGGATGGCATCCCATTAAGCAAATTTTGTACTTCTGAAGATCTAAGGTATGTTTTCAAAAAATCTGGCTATGATCTACCGAAATCTCCTTCAACTATTACCAAAATTGTCCTGGAACAGAGTTGTGCCATAAAAAAACAATTAATAAATCAGTTTAAAGATATGAAGTCCCAAAAAAAACGGTTTACTATAACGTTTGATGAATGGACCTCTACCCGGAACCGGAGGTATATGAATATAAATATTCATAATAAAGACCTAGAACCAGCTAAATATAAAAATTTAGGACTAGTAAGGATAAAGGGTTCAATGCCAGCTCACGTTGGAACTGTACTGTTAGAAAATCATCTAAATGACTTTTATTTGAAACTTGAAGATATAATTGCATTCACAACGGACGGAGCCAGTGTTATGGTTAAAATGGGCAAAAATTTTGATGGTCACCATCAGTTGTGTTTTGCTCACGGAATACAACTTGCAGTGCTGGACGTATTATATAAGACACGGAAAAGTACAACTACTGAACCAGAACTAGAAGATGAAGCTTCAGATACTGACACTGAAGAAATTGAAGAAAACGATGGCGGACTTTTCATAGAAGTACCTAGAGTTCTAGAACCAGAGTTTCTGTACAAAGATATTATAGTAAAAGTAAGAAAACTTGTTAAATCATTCAAAAAATCACCACTGAAGACCGATTTGTTGCAAAAATATTCTTTACAAGAGCATGGTAAAAGCCTCGATCTTATACTAGACTGCAAAACGCGATGGAACAGCTTATCAGATATGGTTGGACGATTTCTGAAATTGAAATCAAGTTTATTTAAGGCTTTATTAGACTTAAAATCAAATATAAGTTTCACAGACACAGAAATACAAGATCTACATAACATTCATCATAGTTTAGATATAATAAAAACTACAGTGATGGCATTGTGTCGCCGTGACTCGAATTTGTTAGCAGCAGATGCTGCGCTTCAGTTTATGTTAAATAAGCTTGATGCTCAGTCCAATGGGCTCAGTGACAAGCTTGCTGTATCCCTTAGAAAAAGAATAAAAGAAAGGCGAACAAATGTGTCTGGTGTCTTGCAGTATTTGCATAATAATGAAGAATATTATAAAACCGAAGAAACAGAAACTTTTACAAAACCGACGTCGGATTATATTAGAACATATGTTGCAAACTTATTAGAAAGGCTCAAATTTACACCGCCTACAAGTACACAAATGAGTTTAGATTCCGAAGCAGATGACAATGATGCTAATGATGGTTGTGGCGACGAGTTGACTGTTGCACAGCAACTAGAAAAAGAAATACAGAAAACTATGTCTACAGTAAACAAATCTGGAGTAAACACAGATCTTGAATCCATCATCAGAGTTGAAATGTGTATCTACGATAGCACTGGCGGCGGTCGTGAAGTTTTCCTAACAGCAGCTTATAATTATTTACTATGTATAATGCCTACTAGTGTTTTATTTTATTTTTATTTTATTTATTTGGCTCACCAACAATTGAATACACCGATACAAAGTTAAGAAATACATCCAATAGACTTATAGACTAGTGTACCAATTTCTTACAGGTAAGCACATCATGAAGTTGAAGCAGAACGGGCATTTTCTTCTGCCGGCTATCTTTGTTCTAAACTAAGAAGTTCCCTTGGTGACAGAACATTGCATTCGTTATCATTTATGAGATCATATTATCAAGAACAAAGATTGGAAAAATAACCATATTTTATATTGTTTCTTACTTTTAAACCATTTGTGCGTGGTACATGTTTTGTTTGAATTGTTGATTGAGTTTAGTCAAAATCAAAATCGTCAATCAAATCAAAATATTACATTTTGATTTGATTGACGATTTTGATTTTGAGTTTAATTTTAAAATTATCATTTTAATCTGTAATTTACTTTTAATTCCTTAATATTATAATTTTTTTCATTTGAAGTTGTTTGATTTTTTACTTCTAAAATACGTAATAAGCCCAGAATTTATCGTGCTTTAAAAAATCAAAACAGTTAAGTACGTAATTACGTAGTTACGTAATTGAAGCATCAAAATGCGTAACTAGTTACGTAATTAGCAAATCCGTAATTTTGGAAGCACTAATCACACATCAAAAACTTGTCGATTGTATTGTATAACCACCATCTTTTTCTTAAATTAGATTAAAAAGGGGTAACTGGGCTTAATGTCTGGGAAGCTATAAAGAGATTGTAAGAAAATTTATATCGCAAGTTTCAGCGTTTTTGATGAAAATATTTTTTTTTTTTTTGCCGGCTTGTTGATTTTACATTATTGGTAGTGCTAGACACAAATCTGACGGTATTCTTATGCATACTATCTCCGGTAACTCCCCAGCGTCACCGAAAAGGTGACACCCACGTGACACCTGACTCGGCCGGTTGTAATCTCTATTTCTACTTAAATACGTGCTAATATCTTCAGTGCGGCGGTTTAACTCGATGGTCTGATAGATATTCTCTTTATTTAAACCGAACGCAACCAAAAATATCACTCGGCAAAATGAAAAAATAATATTGAAAGTGATAGTCAGTGACAGCTCATAGTCAGTTTTTGTGTGATAATCAGTGTTAAATGGGTTAAGGTTAGAAATGAAGATTGATTTAGTCACCTGACAATAGCCGCCAACTTGTGCTGCGCGTGCGGCGCCAAGGCGGAGAAGGCCACTCTGGGCGCCAGGTGCAGAGGCGGCACGTGGGGCGCGTGCGCAGGCGCCGGCGGCGGCGGCGACTGCAGGCGCGGCCGCTTGCTGCGCCGCGTGCCCGCCGCCACGCACGCTGCCGCGGCGGAGCGCTTGGCGCGCTCGTGCGACTCTTGTGTGATGTTTATTGGCATTTTCCACGCGTCTGGAGGGTACAAAACATACTTATAAAAGTACTGGAACCAACGATGTTATATAGGACTGCAAGCATATCCGACTCAGTTGTCAACTTGACGTCAAGTGAGTGATTGCTTAACGATAAAACATATCAAAATGGTGAAATGTGCGGTTAGAATTTGTATGTCACGGTCTGAATAGATTAAGGGCGAGTTGTTTCACGTCCACTTGACGCACACGTATACGTCATAAATGGCGCTAACTATCATCAAATAAAAAAAAAAGCGTTGTTTCACAAAATTATCGTTATTTTTTAACGAACGTCAAGGGTTAACGTCATTTTATTCCTCTACATTTGTAGTTTGACGACCGGTTTTTTATGCAATGAAACAACGCTTTATATTTAACGAACGTTAAGCATCATAATTATGTAATCGTTATTATTTGACGTAAATATGTTACGTTAACCAACCCGTTTGAAACAACCGACCCTTATAAAGCAAGTGGTATTACATTTCACAAGTAATCTTCAGATTATTCAAAAAACATTACGAGACGAAATAGATTTGTTTTTGCCATCAGTGTTACCAGTAAAAACGATTTTGATTTTACCACTGTTGGGAGTTTAGTGAATGACAACTGTATGTTTTAATAAGTTGTATTTGATGATTTTTATGATTACAGTTCTATAAATAAAAATTTAATACTGCCACGAATCATATTTAGATCAACATACAACCTGATCTTGACCTACCAAAAAACGTAAGAAAATTTAAATTTCGTGTTAGAAAAAAGTATAAATCTACAAGTCTGACTAAACAGCTAAGAATCTACAAAATTCACACATTCACAACATACAAAATCTAAAAACGATTTATCTAAATGCATGCATGCAGTTTATCCATGCACAATACTATATAAGAACCATCACCGAACTATAGTTTGACCGATACCGCCGAACCGCGCCTTAGGAATGCGCGGCGAGGCGGGGGGCGGGACGACGTGAGCTTTGACGAATGTGCGGCTTACACTAGAGATGGTGAATATAACCATCAACCATATTAAAAATAAACTATGACATTCAATAAACAAAGCATTAACGAATGCCGCCATCTTGGATTTTCATTTTGACCTATCGGCTCTAGCACCCTCGAAACCCATGAAAACTACACCAATGATGAAAAATTTTAAAATTTTCGCAGCCGCCTTCTTTGATTTTTATTTTGACCACACTATGGCTTTAGCACCCTCGAAAACCATGAAAACGACACCCATCATTCGCCTAGTCTTTCCCAAGTATGTTAGAGTCGTCTTCCAGTCTAACCGTAACCGGATGCAGCTAAATATCCAGTTTCTTTACATAGAGCGACCTCCATATCTGACCACATCTGACCTCCACAATCCAGTTACTAAGCCTGCACTGCGCCCCCGTGAGCCGCGCACATACCTAAAGCGCGGTAGCGGTATCGGTCAAACTATATTAGAGCACACTTACAAAAATTACAGATATAATACTGAAGGGATCCATTTATATCCATTTAACTTACTCATTAAATGTGACACTAAACTGTAGTCCATTCGGAATGGACTCGTCAAATTGAACTGTTGGTACTTGGCGTTCTCGATCTGTTGATAAAACAAAACACACATAAGTAATAATTATTATTATTCACATTAGCACTGGAGCCAAACAGCTGGAACTCATGGGATGCGGCTTTGCTGAACAGTGGTCTGATACAATCTCACTAGTATTTCATAAACAAAATCTTTTTCATTCATCTGCAAACTCCGAGATAACTCACAACCACAGAGCATGGAGACACCGCTACTATAGGTTTTGCGCTATATGATGGTGCGGGTGACATTAGACGAACCGTTCCTTTTCAGTGTTGAACGTTACCGCGATTTACAATCATGCCTGAATATTTTAGCTGCAGCTTAAATATCATAGTCGTAAAATACGTAATTACTAATAACTGTAGTAAATTAAATAAATTCATCCTGCCAAAATGTTACTGTCTACAAATACAATCAATTTGAAAGAAAAATGAAGCAGTTTTATGCGTGTAACGTAACGCCATAGACTTGTTTAAGGATGGCATGTATTGCTATGATGAATAGTCGTTATTTTTTATAGATAAAGAAGATAGCTGTAAGTATTATTACACTTTAAAAACGAACAACAGTATGGGAAATGGAAATACGTATACAAGGCGCTAGCACTCGTACTGACGCACAAAGGCTGCCGACGCACGGCACCACGTGCCACAATTTTTTTTTTAAACGTCCCTAGTGCTTTGAAGGTGTTTTTTTTTAATGTTTTGTATTAAATACATATTTTAAAATAAATTACATAATAATAAAAATAGCAAAGAGAACGAGATTAATGCTGTGAGAAACGTTATCGATAAAATGGAATTGCATAATGTCACTGACCTATTCATGCTATAGTGATATCTATCACCCGCACCAAGCTACACCGCATACAGTGTAGAGGCATCATTTTCAAGTTTCCATACCAACCAAACGTGTCACCGTTTACTACCAACACATGACATATAACTGACGGCTTTAAATGGCGGTCGGTTACTAATTTTATTAGTACTGCTGGACGCTACCGGCGCGGCATTTCCGTGCTGTGTTCTCACGATAGTCTGTTCTAAAAATATCTGATTAAATTGTAAACAAACCCTGTTCAGGTTAAATTCCTAATTACACCATCATTCATCATTTCAGCCGAAAGACGTCCACTGTTGGACATAGGCCTCCCCCAAGCACCGCCACCTCGACCGGTTTTGTGCTTCCCGCATCCAGCGAATTCCTGCGGCTTTCATAAGGTCATCGGTCCACTTTGAGGGAGGCCTTCCAATGCTACATCTTCCGGTACGCGGTCGCCACTCCAGAATCTTTCGGCCCCAATGGCCATCTGTTCTGCGTGCAATGTGCCCTGCCCATTACCACTTAAGTTTGTCAATTCTTCGAGCTATGTCGGTTACCTTGGTTCTCTTGGGGATCTCTTCATTTCTGATTCGATCACGTAGGGAAACTCCAAGCATAGCCCTCTCCATTGCCCTTTGGGTGACTTTTAGCCTTCTTATAAGGCCCATTGTGAGCAACCACGTTTCAGTGCCATATGTCATCACTGGCAACACGCACTGGTCAAAGACTTTCGTCTTGAGACATTGCGGTATGTGGGACGAGAAGATATTGCGTAGCTTCCCGAACGCTGCCCAGCCGAGTCGGATTCGACGATTGACCTCTTTCTCGAAGTTGGACCTAATTACACATTCATCTGTATTTAGAAGGTTTCAATATTATTCCTCGCCACTTTTTCCAAAAAATTATGGTGAATAACATTCAGGCAGTCAGGGCTAATATACCCGCAGGTTTTTCCGCTGCACAATATTTTGTTATTGAAATCCTTTTGTCAGACGTTTTACTCCAACACCCTGTGTATAGGATATACACAAAGGGCTGTCAATGCTCTGCGGGTCCAATACAATAACGCATTCAGGATGCAGCAAAGATGAGAATGATTAGAGGGATGTGTGGTGTTTACGAATGGATAGAATAAGAAATGAGTATATAAGAGGCAGTCTGAAAGTGGCACCAGTGACTGAAAAAATGTGTGGAAATCTGTTGATACGTAACGGGCATGTAAAGCAGAGAAATGAAGAAAATGTCGAGAGGAAAGTTTTGAGTGTCAATGTGGATGGCCATAAGAGGGAAGACCAAGAAACGATGGATGGACTGAGTGAATGAAGATATTGCTAGAAAGGGGGTCACCACCGAGATGTTGACTAAAAGAGAAGTGTGGAAGAAATAGACATGTTGTGCCGACCCTAAATAAATTGGAATAAGGGTAGGAGAATGATAACTTTCGGAATCAACCATAGCTATAATTTAGGACTGGCATGTTCGTCCAGTAGTCGACGTATTAGCAGTTACATACCTGTGATAGCGCACTCATATTGCCAAGCAGTAGGTCTGTGAGCCACGCGGCCGTGACCACAGGGATGCCCCACTCTCTAGCGCGCCGGTACTTGTTCCCTTCAGCACGCTTGCAAATTAGTACTGTGTTGTCGCGAGTCATGTATGGTGTCAACTGGGGATGAGAGCAGAGAGTTTAGTGTGATAGTAGAAAAAGAAACTAGACAATAACGTTGGAAAAAAATGTGGTCAAAAATAGGGTGATCAAAAAAATCTGGAGTGCTACAAACAGCAAGAAAATGTTTTTTCAATTCAATGTGTGATTGAACAGGCTTCTGGGTAAGCTCACTCTATCGTCGACTTTGTCTCTGTCACCCCTGACCTAGACTAGAGTCAAGAGCAAACTCATCGTAAAAAAATGAAATAAAATAATTAGTATTTTTCAAACAGAGGTCGTATTTTGTCATTTTTGTAAAGCCATCATTGTTCCCGTGCAGCTAAACGCTAAACAGGGCGAATAGCATCATCTCTTCAATAGATCTATCATTGTGAATGTTTGTGACATCTTGGAACAATGCCAATTCGTTCTCTTCTGGTCATTTTTGTTTTTGACGTTTTTATATCTTGCAGGAGGTCCTATGTATAATGTATACCTTAGCACCGATGTGTTCGACACAGAAGGTGACACGGTCTCGCTCCTCGTCCCGCCACCCGGAGATGGCGGCGCGGTGATGTCTGGCCGGCCTGTCTCGCGCCGCGTACATGCTGGGCAGGTGGAGCGCGTGCCAGGGCGGGACTACGCCCCGGCGTAGCATCGCATCGGATAGCCAGTACGCTGTTACGCAGCGTTTTGCGTCGCGTAGGGCCTGTAAATAATAATAAGAGATAATTTTATATTCGCTTATGGCAGAATGCAGTGCAGAAAACTAAGTAAAAAAAAAAAAAAAATATCCTTTTAGATACTTTAACTTTTTAATCTATGTTTAGAAATGAGGTAAAGTGGAAGTCCAGTTTTCTTTTAATTAAGTTTTTAGAGAAAATTAAAGAACAAAAGATATTCTTGCGCAAAAATTAACACTCAGAAGTGCTAAATAAAAAAAATTAAAAGTTATAGCATAGACATTTATAATAGTTAACCACATCAGGTTATACTTAAAGACGACGACTCATAGTCGTTAAAACTCTGTTAAAGATTTTCAATTTCGAGTATTTCTACTTTCTTATTTACATATTTACCTGCATCACGACGCCATGTTTCTGCGTCTCGCACAGTACGTGCGTAACTCTGGCGCAGTAGACCGGCTCCAGTTCGCCGCCGCGACGTTGTATTGCTTCGGCCCAGCGAGAGACTCGGTCTGCGCCCCAGGATTGTTGGTACTCCACCTGGGAACGTTGTGTATGTTTGGCAATTTTAGCGTATTTTGTAGTAATCGTTGTGATTATGCTGCGAAAAATTATTTTAGTAAAGAGAATCCAACTATACAATCTAGTCATAGATTTTTAAATGAGGAGTCATTTTTCACAAAATCGGGGGATACAGTCTGTTGTTTCAGCTACATATCTATCATCTACATCCAAAATGTTACTACATCACTCGAAAGCTAAAGGATCAAAGAATTCGGTACGATGAGTGAGGACTGTGACGAATCGCGCGTGGCGGAGGGGGAAACGCCGTCATTTCGCGTTTGTTTCGCTGCGTTAAATAATTTCCGTTTAGTATAAATTTTGTCTCGGAGAAGCTACGACGTTCGTTTGAGTTTCAATTGTCAGGTCACGTCATGATCTACTGATTGCGTATATTAAACAATAGTGTGAAAGAGTTATAGTGAATATATATGGAGTAATTGTAAAAAAAAAAAAAATATGCAATGTCGGCCTATACTCGTAAAAAAACCCAAATCAAAATATAGAGTATGGTTAGAAAGGCCTTCTCAAGATTGCTCTTGAGAATGCAAGAATTCTTGACGTGAGCTGACAATTGACACTCAAACGAACGTCGTAGCTTCTCCGACACTCAAACTCAAACTCAAACTCAAAGCATTTATTTCAAATAAACCAATTACAGGCACTTTTGAATTGTCAAGGGGTCGGTCAGTCAGAAAGATGAAGCTAGTTGCCCATTCCAAAGCGTAGTAGGTTCCTATGGAGAAGAACGGACAAGAAACTCCATGGACACTCTTTTAAAACAAAATATTGTTACAAAATATGGGTTACATCATTCATGTTGAAGTTATACATGTGAGAACAATGTAGAAAGACGTGCACGTTAGAAGCGTCCGTAATAGAAACAATTCAAAAATTAAAATAAGCCGTGGCAGCTAAGAGATGACCAGTCCCAACTGACGGCGCCCGTTCACGAACATGACGCATGGATCAGCACCATTTAGCTCAACCATTTTGAAGGGAACTTAATGATCCAACACACACGCCACCACCAGCGAGACATTTAAGTGAGCATGACATACTCTCAGCCGCCAGGGCACATTCAAGTCAATAAAAGACATATTACCCGGTAAATGGTAGCTCTATAGTACATAGTACTCACACCTGTGCTATGCAATTATATAATTCAAGGACATTGAGTTTATACAATGCAAAAATAGTTTACAATCTTCAGCAGCTCCAACATGATTGTCAAATGTTAATTAACTAGCTGAGGTTGTGGAGCAGGACCAGCATTCAGCCAAGCATTTTTATCAGCGATGTAATCCCCCAACTTATAATATGCCTGCCTCCACTAGATTGCTCTAGTGATATCCATTAAACACCATACTGAGTGAAGCGGTGCCGGTAACGTTAAAGAATGAAGGCGTCCGAGCGGATCAACGATGCCGCCAGTACATCTACAGACGTACACGTATTCACGTAAAACACACGACCGAGTCCACAACACAACCACACCCACATTTTTATCGATTGAAACTTTAATACTTTTTTCTTTCTTGCATTGTAGAAAAGTCTGTAATTAAAGGTAAAGGTGTGATACTCACGATATGAAACACGCATCCTAGCAGGAAGAGATCAGGCGGCAGTTTGAGGTTGGGGTTGTGTCCGTAGAATTGTGCGCGCGCAGGCGGCGGACGAGCTGGTGGCGCGTATACCTAGTAGAAAATATATATACAATGTGTTAATCTAATGAATTCGAGTAGTATCTGGAGTCAATATGATGGAGTGCGAGCTGTGTGTGGAGTATTGAAGTATAATCGAATTTGGATTTGGTTGTACGAGGGCCGCACTGAAAATTTCGGGAATCAAGGAAGAGACACAACATTACTATTTAAAAATGTATTTATTGCTTTGTGAAGTATTCTCCGCGAAATTTGACACATTTTTCTATACGATGGAACCAATCATTGAAGCAACCATTCCATTCGGAAGTTGGGGTCTCCAAAATGGCCGTTTTGTAGGCGTCCACAGCTTCTTCAGGTTATGAAAATCTCTGTCCACGCAATTTATTCTTTATTTTAGGGAAAGTATAGAAATTATTAGGGCTTAGGTCGGGGCTGTACGGCGGATGGTCTAATAATTCTATGTTTTCTTGCTCTAAAAACTCTTTTGTTCTGTGCGCGGTGTGAGAACTCGCATTGTCGTGATGGAGGATGATTCGGCGGTTGCAGTTCTCTTTACGGAGTTCAGTAACGACCTGTGGCAAACAAATGCTAGCATACCATTCTGCATTAACCGTTCTTTGTCCCTCAAGAGGAATAGTCGTAACATGGCCGGTTTTGGAGACAAACGTGGCCACCATTTTTTTTGCAACACTCCGTGAACGAACAATTTTTGTTGGCTTTAACTCATTTTCGAACACCCAAACTCGTGACTGGTTTTTTGTTTCGGGTTCGTACGCATATATCCAGGATTCGTCACCTGATACGATGTTGTATACAGCATTTGAGGATCCTGCGTGGAATCTTTCGAGAGTTCTGACGCACCAAGTAACGCGAGCCGCTTTTTGCTCTTCACAGAGCGAATGCGGTATCCATCGGGAAAACAACTTTTTTACACCTAATTGTTCATGCAAGATTATTTGTATTTGACTCATGCCAATGTCTTAAGTTGCCTGAATTTCGCGGTATGTCACATGTCGATCTTCCTCAATCAGCTTACGCACAGCATCAACGTTTTCTTGGGTGACTGCAGTTTTTGGACGACCTTGACGGGGGATCATCACTGAGCTTGACACGTCCACGTTGAAATTTATCAAACCAGCGATAAATTGTGGTTTTGGATGGGGCTTCATCACCAAATGCAGAAATCATCCGGTCAACACACTGTTTATGTGTTTTGTGTTAAACCACTTCGAAAGTCATAATAAATCATCGCTCTTGAATTTTCTCGAGTCAATTCCATTTTCTCAACGACTAAACAAGTTTGACAAAACCTTGTGACAAGACCGAGAATCTTTTTTTAAATAAATAAATGGTATTCGATTTTTAAAACCAAGGAGTTTTCAATTAAAAAGATTTTAATATGACAGGAACAGTGGAAATATTCCATTCCCGATACTTTTAGTGCAGCCCTCGTATCTGAATTTAGATAATTTAAAAGATAAAACTTGCAACAGACAAGGTTTGATATGGACAAAGCAATTGTGAGAGAAGTGCGGGGTTTTGATTTGGACGTCATTTTCAGCAAATTCGCCCTCGAAAAACACTGGAAATTATTAATGAACCCTGACAAATAATATGCAATTGTTAATAGCCACCATCTTGTATTTTACTTTAACTTTGGTTTGCGTGATAAGTGTGATAACTAGAGATCGGATATTCGGATGCATATTCATCTAAAGTTGAGATGTTGGCTAATATGGAATGCGCTTTTGTATCGAAAAAATCCCGCGGTTCTGGGATTTACAAGTTGAGGTTTCTGATATATGTTTCTGGTATATTTACTTACTTTAAAATGTTGATAAAAATCCCAATTCTAAATAAATATGCATCAGAATAGTTACGCAATCCAAGAACCCCGGGTTTTTTTTTTAATAAATTTTAGAAGTCGCTTACGTATATTCAACAATCGACTAGCAATCGACTAGTTATGCATTCCCGTTGTTCGTGGCAACACGGGTTTTTTTTTACAATTAAAATATTTTAAGAAGCCGGCTCCATACTTTCATAGCAAAAAATTAACTTTAGGTAAATATGCATCCGAATATCCGATCTCTAGTGATAACTCATGTATTTTATTATTTATGTTATAACATTAAATGACTGACTTACTGTATTTTGTGTTAGCAAATAAAACGATTGACTTGCCAGCTGCGAATTCATAGCTCCGCCATCAGAATGATCATACAAATCGACGAATAGAACTTTTCTGGGTGTCGGCTGCGGAAGGCTCTGACTGTCACGTTACCTTGTGGTGCGGATGCTGCAGCAGCAGGCGAGGCGCGCCGGTCGCGGGTCGCGCGTGCGCCGCCGTCATGAGCCGCAGGGTGCCGGCTGCGGAAGGCTCATGTTCAGTAGCTGTGCCACCTTGCAGACGAATGCTCAGCATATTTGCGAGAGCTGTCTTCGTCTTCGGGTTTACGAGTAGAGCGTTGCCTGGAAGGTAGATATTGGTGTCTCCTGTTCTTAGGGATATCAGGTGGAGTCAATATTTTGGCATGCTCACACTTTATTCAAAAAACTTTGCTCTATGATTTAGTTCCCTCTTATATTTCGTTTTGACTCCATTTTTTCAAGACCGAAATAACTTTGTAACAAAAAACGCATGCGAATATTTTAAGCATGCTGTTTCTACCTCCCTATAGATTAGTAAACATTTCATTTTGCTACTGTTAAGTCTATAAGCATTCAGAACTACAAAGATCACCAAACTACCCACGACATCACACAATTATTTCAAAACTACCGTCAAGTAGCAAAAATAAGGTGATATTACCTTGTTGCTGGTCTGGAGTGGTGGGTGTGAGTAGGGCTGCGTCGACTGGTTGTTCAGTGAGAGGAGCGCCCCCTACCACATGCTGTGTCACACCTGGAGATACCTGTACCGACAGTAGGAGGCGTACATTGATAATATGACGTAAAAACAGTGGAGGCATTGAGTGATCGAAATCATAACTTCCTAACTAATATGATAAATGCGAAAGTAAGTTTGTTTGTTTGTTACATTTTCAGGTCTAAACCACTGAACCGATCATCCTGAAATTTTGCATATACGTTGTCAGGTGTACAGAAACGGACATAGAATAACTTTCATCCCGAAAAAAAGTCTGTTCCCGAGGAAAACAACAATAACATTCTTATGATAATAGATGGCGCCACGTGTCTTTCAAATCATGGTTGAAAGCGGAGTACAGCCCGAATTGATTGACAAATTCTAAATTTAACGCGAGCGAAGCCGTGGGCAAAAACTAGTGCTGGATAAATAAAATAATATGTTTTCGCATTATGAACATTTTGGTGATTCTTGTTCTGCAATTATGAGTGACATTGGACTTGTAAGACTTAATTGGCCTGTAAGTTATAATATAAATTGAATAACCAGGTTTCAGGCAATTATTCACCCGCACTTCACCCTCGCGTAGAAATCGAAGTACACTTCAAAATGATGGATTCGAATGGTGCACTTCAAAAGCCTACATACCTGTTTAACAGCAGCATGATGCGCTACATGGTCCCTCTGCGCCTGCAACTGCTGCAAGCGCTGGTAGTGCTGCTGCCGCTGCATCTGAAGCTGCTGCAGTTGCGTCTCCACTGCGCCGCCGGCTCCTGGGGTCGCCACTGGGCTGGGCACACCTGTGGAACCGGCTTATCATTCTCTTGCCCTTATCCGAATTTATTTGGGGTTGGCGCAACATTTATTTTTACCCGACTGCCCCAGAAGGAGGGTAACGATTTTGTCCCAGACTTCTCTATTAGTCGTAATTTTTTTTTTCACGATGGGTTTGCTCTTGACTCTAGTCTAGGTCAGAGGTGACAGAGACAAAGTCGAATCAAATCGTCATCTCGGTAATCACCACCTTTTTTTTTTTCTTTGCTGCGGTCTTCCCCTACTCTTAGAGCCTTCCACATTCACACCCAAAACTCTCTTCTCGACATTTTCCCCATTCCTCCGCATCACATGCCCATACCATGACAACCGATATCCATAAAACTTTTCAGACACCGGTACCACTGCCATACTTCCTCTTATAAACTAACTTCTTATTCTATCCATTCGCGTAACACATCCCTCTTAGCATTCTCATCTCAGCTGCATGCAATTCCCTTTCATTAATCCCTTTTGAGGCCCAACATTTTGATCCATACAAGGCTTGGAGGACTGGGAGGCAGTCACCTCCTTCTGCGAAGCAGTCATGCTAGCGAAGGAGGTGGCGGGATGGGAGAGGGAGAGATCGGAGAGAGCCTCCCGTCCCAGCCGCCGCGGTAGACGTTCCGGGCGTCGGGAGCCGCGTGACGACTCCGGCCACCGTAGGCGCGGGCCTGCGGGCGGTGAGTAATGGGTAGTTTACCGTCCGATCAGGACCAGGCCCGTGCCGGACGGCGCGTACGTGATCCACGCGCGCCTCAAAGATATGTCAGCAACAACGAGGGGGCCCATTAAGGCCCAAGCCTGCCGGGTCAGCGGGATTGTCCGAAAAGGGTACCGCTGCCCCGGAACATAAAGGGTCAAAGAAGGAACACGCTGAGTCTGACACTCCCTTCCGCTCCACCCAGAACGGGAGGGGTCATTTGATGATTTCCCATACTCAAAAAAAAAAAAAAGGCTTGGAGGACTAGGGTATATGATTAAGTAGGCTCGTATTATAACGTATACAACCATCATTTAATTAATTGTTTCAGTGCGAAAGAGAGATGTAACTATGCAGGACGAATAGCACCACGCGAACCCAGTGCGTGTTGGTATAAATGTCAAATCTTCTCGAACATTTGTTAAGGACATGCCTTCATCACAATATTTTTCTTCTAAAACTTATTTTAATAAACGTTTTATCTTTCTATCTATATAATTGACAATAATGGACAAGCCATCCTGGGAAACCATTTACCAAACAGATTATATGCCAAACCTAGATTTAATACGCAGATAAATCTGTATTTTAAAATGCAGTGTGTCCATGAAAAATTATGGCCGGCCAAGGCCAAAGTGTAACAACCCGACAATAATGCACAATTTTGATCACTTGATAAATATATCATAATTGGTTGTAATTTAGTAACTAATAGGTAATTAAAATCACAGACTATATCTTAGCTTTTAAAGAAGATACTTGAAAAATCACTTACAATATTAGAAGGAACGAAATCTAAAATTTATTAAAGGCCATTCTTCAATACAAAATATGTTGAGTTAGGACAAAGCTAGGCCGCCTTATACTGTTATTAAAAATAAACTATTATTGTAAAACATCTTCAATGATGTAATGAAACCACACTAAAATTCCTACAGTGGTTTTAGAGATAACTCCATACATAAACAATTCCGGTCGAAAATATCACAAAATTTTCCTGTTAACATTAATGAATCAGTCAGTCATATTCAAAATAACAATATAAGTAAATAATAATTTAGTACCGCGAATTGATTTAGAAAAATAACTGTATTAGTTTGCGTAAACCAAAAAAATATATACAACTTACGATTACTTTCCGTATTTTCCTCATCCATTACATTCACATAATATGCACTTTTCTGCAATAAACGATTTGTTTAACCATAAAACTTTATAGCAAAAGGGTGCAAACAGTTCTCACCGCGTCGTTCAAGTAAAATACTCAATATGTTGGCGGTATAGTGCTAGATAGCGCTTTGAAATTATAATGTGTGATATGGTTACCGCGAGCGTCATCATTATGTATGAAGATTTCATTTAAATACCAAAATTTCTAACGTTTCGCTCCACAGTTGATCAATATGAAAAGGTTTTCTTGGGTTTTTCCATACCTACTTGGGGTCAAGAAAGTTTTCGATAGCTTCGAAAAAGAAGGAAAATAATCATAAAGTGTTGCTTTTCGATGTAATCGAGCGAGGAACTGTCTGAATTTCCAAAAGCGTTTGCGCACTGCTTTCCATGGGTTTGGTACCATCCAAATTGAAATTGTAAATGTTGACGGGTGCCCGCGATGGGTCCCCGTCACGTGTGTGCGGGCGAGGACACGCGGGGCCCACCCGCGTGTCACCGTGGGCAATTAATTACCCGTAGTTTAATGGCTTTTGTATGGGACCGCGCAGGCGTCCACTTAACGCAGTTTCAGCCCTTAGTCACTTTATTCTCGAGGCGATTCTCTAAGGGAACTGTTTAAAGATATTAACATCATGACGGTACCTTGTCAATACATCTATGAAACTTCATGTACGTAAGGAAAAATGTAAATATTTTCAGTAAAAGAGGTGAAAGACACAATTATAGTACTAGAAATAGGTACCAATTAGTTCAACCAGGTTTCAGACTGGCTAAAGTAGACTCATCCTTCATGGGGTACTGTTTAAAATGAACAGACACATACTCCAATTGAACGAAACAAAATTTAAAACTTGTATAAAACGCACACTATGCAGCCAAGCATATTATAAGTTGGGGGATTACATCGCTGACAAAAATGCTTGGCTCAATGCTGGTCCTGCTCCATAAGGGCGCATAAACTAATTGATTAGCATTTGAAAATATTATTGGAGCTGCTGAAGGTTGTAAGGCTATTTTTGCATTGTATAAACTCAATCTCCTTGAATTATATAATTGCATAGCACAGGTGTGAGTACTATGTACTATAGAGCTACCATTTACCGGGTAATATGTCTTTTATTGACTTGAATGTGCCCTGGCGGCTGAGAGTATGTCATGCTCACTCAATTGTCTCGCTGGTGGTGGCGGGTGTGTTGGATCATTAAGTTCCCTTCAAAATGGTTGAGGTAAATGGGGCTGATCCATGCGTCATGTTCGTGAACGGGCGCCGTCAGTTGGGACTGGTCATCTCTTATCTGCCACGGCTTATTTTAATTTTTGAATTGTTTCTATTACGGACGCTTCTAGGGGTTATTCGTCAAAAATGTATGGTTAAACAGTCGCTAATCACTACTTAACTTTAAGCAGCGTTTATAAATAAACCCCCTAACGTGCACGTCTTTCTACATTGTTCTCACATGTATAACTTCAACATGAATGATGTAACCCATATTTTGTAACAATATTTTGTTTTAAAAGAGTGTCCATGGAGTTTCTTGTCCGTTCTTCTCCATAGGAACCTACTACGCTTTGGAATGGGCAACTAGCTTCATCTTTCTGACTGATCGACCCCTTGACAATTCAAAAGTGCCTGTAATTGGTTTATTTGACATAAATGCTTTGAGTTTGAGTTTAGGCACCATTTCTCGGATGCAGAGAGTGCCAACTAATAAAATATAGAAAACAAAATAATGAAGTTTCGCGTCTTAATCTGTAAAAGAATTAGGTACGTAATCTATCCCGTATATTTATTATTTCTGAGTCCTCGCCAAAGTTGGTAGTGTGGCTATAGCCTAAACCAATGTCTAATAAATATTAGATCAGGGTTGGCGAACTCGAAACACATGTGCCTATTATGGGCATGTGGCCGAGCGTTGTTCTTAGTAACTCACAAATACGTACTAAACTATGAAATAATTTGGAAGAATATTGTATTTTGCTTAAGCATAGCATCTATTCTTCTTATTGGTTGTTTAGTTACATTATATTCTCAATATTGTTTATTTTATTATTTGTTTAGTCTGTGTAGATCTATAATCCTGACTTGGTTTATGTACGTCGTTCCCCATAGCACAGCATCATGTTGAGTGGAAGCCTCTTGGCACAGTCACAACGTGCAGCTGTCGACTATTTCTGTTCTGTACTCGTACTCTGAGTAAGTTTGTATGTATCGGATAGAATACGTAACAAAGTTATCAGAAACCGTATGAAAACAGAAGATGTAAAAACTAAAATAAGAAAACTAAAGTGGAAATGGACAGGTCATATAATAAGAGGCATTGAGAAGTGGAACAAAATATTGTATTTTGGTACCCAAGAAAAAGAAAACGAGGTAGACAATTTCGAAGGTGGGAAGACGAAATAAAGGCCATAGCAGGAAAAACATGGACTAGAAAAGCAAAAAATAAAATTAGAGTGGAAAGGAATGGAGGAGGCTTTTGCCAAAGTTGGGCAAACAGACCAAATTGTCGGTGTCATCGACTCGCTAGAGACATAAATACAAAATTTTATTAATGTAAAAATAGTATCTGAATAAAGGCTTATATTATTATTATGTAGGGGGTAATCTCTGAAACTATTGAACGGATTCTGAAAATTATTTTTGTATTTTTGTTTTCTACTCAAGCGGCCTGTGGGTGAGATATACGTAGCGAGCCTACAGAGCCCTGCGCACGCAGTACAATAATGCGTTCAGAAGGTTGTTGGGTCTGCCGTGGCGGTGCAGCGCGTCTGGCATGTTTGCTGAGGCGCGCACAGATGGTTTTCAGGCCATCATGCGCAAAAAAGCAGCTTCCCTGCTAGCCCGTATACGGGGTAGCAACAACGGCATTCTGAAGGCATTAGCGGTACGTTTTGACTGTCCCTTTCAAAACCAGTGGGTCAAGTCTTGTGTAGGTGTGGCGAGTCATGCCAAGTAAACTTGTAGCTCGGTAAATGTGTATTAGGTTTAGGTTTAGGTTAAGTTTTCTATGGGTCTATGCCACCCGAAATAAAGTTTATATATATATATATATATATATATATATATAGCCCAATTCCTAGAGAAGGTTATAGGGTATTTAACATCACGCTGCATCCCTAACGAGCCGGGCAAAAATAAAAAAAGTCATTAAGAACGCTTTGTGAAAACGAAGTAATAGCGCGGGTGGGCAACGGCATGTGACGCGGAGGGTCGGGGGTCTAAATTACACGCGGACGAAGTTGCGGGACAGAAGCTAGTAATATTATAAAGACGAAAATTGTTGAGTTTGTATGTAGGGGGTAAACTCCGGAACTATGATCCGATTGCGAAAATTCTTTCATTAAGAGGGCCCTTCCCGGTGCGTCTATCGTCAACGAGAGCATGATTGAAAAGCTTGTTGTTTCATCCAGCGCAATGTTAATGCTAACAGGCAAGTGAGAACGCAATAACATTGAACGAAAAATAGTGTGCGGAAATTTCATAAAACTTGTTCCAGGAAATACGTGTTTTTGAGAAAGCCTTACAAGTTTGTGAAATAAATGTGTGTTATTTAGAATCTCTATTACATATGCGATATTTCTATAGAGATGTTTTATTTATTTTTACAATTTATAAGTACATTATGAACGGCCAAAGTTCAGGTAAAATGTGTGCAAAAAGCAGATTTTTGGAGGCTTATACTGATTTTGGTTCTCCAAATTTGAATTTTTTGCTTTAATAGAAACTTAGATATAGTGCACATGATACCAATTAGTTCAAAATTTTCACTGAAAGATGTTTTCCAACGCCATAATCACGTACAAGCGTTTGTACGAAAAGTATAATGGATTGGCCGCTCTTAATGGAAAGTTACAGTACTGCCGAGTGTTATACGATATATTTTATATTAAAACAAGAAATTTCACGCGAACGAAGTCGCGGGTAGTAGCTATTACAATAAAAATCGTGAAACATGAGCAAAGAACATAATAGTTATTTATGCAACTGTTTTATAATAAGGGGTATTAAAACACGATTGTGGGTTTATCACACGAGGCGAAGCCGAGTGTGATAATAGTATCACATGAGTGTTTTAATACCTAATTATTGCAGTTGCATACAAGACTTTATCTACACCCATGACATGAATCCTCTATAAAAGGTTCTGAAACAGTTTTTGCAATACTAATATCGAACAAAAATGGCGGGATACGACGCTATGGTATAGTATATTGAAACGCGCGTGCGTGACAATGTTCTTTTTTTGAAATTCATAAAGATACCACGAATTGAGTAGTGAGAATGGAAGGGAGGATGATGATCCCTTCCTTACTCATCAAACAGATGAGTAAGGAAGGGATCATCATCCTCGTAAAAGCAAATGAGTTGCATTATGAAATTCAGTACAACATTATAACTCCCGTTTGGATGCTATTATGGTTACTATGACAATGGGTGTTTTAATGTTGGCAATAAGCTAACTGTTTCAGAAACTTTTATAGAGGATTTATAGCATGGGCGTAGATAAAATTATGTAAGATTTTAGTAGTAAAGTTAGATTACCCGGTGACTGTGGTGGCGGCGCGGGCTGCGCGGCCGGTATGGTTGCCGCTCTCGCACCCTGCTGCTGCAGCCATTGTACCTGTGCCACGACAAAATTGTTGCTTAAGATCGTTCATCTCGCGCGGGCTCGCAACGTTGCATTTCTAGAGGTTTTTCGTGTATTTGATTAAATTTATATCAAAGTACAATTTTTTTTTCCAGCCACGTCCTAGAACTTTGGTATTTTTATATGTATGCATTTTTTTACAGTTATTTTGGTACTCATAATCATCATCATTTCAGCCGAAAGACGTCCACTGCTGGACATAGGCCTCCCCCAATTGGGGGGGTTTGCCATAATCGCCACGCTTGGCAGGCGGGTTGGCGATCGCAGTATGGTGTTAAAAATGCAAAGAGAACGCTGCTGCCCATTTTCTAGTAGTCTAGTAAATCCCTTAGTAGCCTTTTACGACTCCCATGGGAGGAAATGGGGTGGTGCTATTCTTTACGTCCGTTACCACACGGAACTCATAAAAATTTACATAATTGTCAATTATTTTATATTTGCAGTATTACGATTAAATATTTGTTTACTATAAAACTTACCGGTACTTGTTGTTGTTGAGCGAGTCCTGGTGTCAGTTGACTACGTATGAAGGTGACGCTTTGGGCGCCAGCCGGGGCCGGGGCACCTGGCGACCCTGCTACTACGCCTGGCTGCTGAAGAAAAATATTTATTATTAGTTTTGACTAGCTGCTGGTCGCGGGTTCGCCCGCATGGAAAATATAAGTGGCCTAAGTTACTCTTTCTAACATCAGCTATCTGCCAGTGAAAGTCCCATCAAAATTGGTTAGCTTGGCAAGACATTATAATTTGACATTATTGAGCAAGTGGTGTGAAATAGTAGATTGTACAGCTAGTGCTTAAAAGAAGCCATTTTACCCTGAGACGTATATATCTACCCGAGTCGCAGGCGATGGGTAAAATAGCTCGTTTATGCCCGAGTAACAATATATTATATTATTACATTTATACACTCGGCTTTTTACTTCAATTGCGAGAAAATAAAACAGGCATAAAGTATATAACAGTATTCATTTATTTTCAACATGTCATTTGACTTGGGTATATACTGCTAGGTCATAAAAACGTTTATTTGCGTTTTTAAATAATAAAGACAACAATTTTATCTTGTTTTATTAAAATAACGATAGAAAACACGGAAGTGATATAAATTAGAGCAAATAAAATAACGACTTTAATCTGCGACGTTTTATTGTGCGTGCCTTCTGTTGGGCCTGATTATCTTAGTCTTAGACAAAAAAAATAAAAAAAATACTTTACGCACTAGAGCATAAAAAGCGACTTGATGTCGTCTATGCACAACATAAAGACAAACTTTTAGAGCATGAGAAGTGAATATTAATAATTATAACAGATACCTGTTGTTGAGCTATGGCGGCCTGTCGCTGGAGGGACAGCTGGCGCCGCTTCTGCAGCTGAGCCACGAAGACCGCTCGCTCCTGCGGCTTCATCTGTTGGAGCTGTGCGTGCGTCTGCGCGTCTAGGTGAATGAGTTGCCGCCCTCCGCCGCCAGCGGTCCATGACACCTGGGGATATAATTAATGAAAGAAATAAAAAGAAAAATAGGGCAAGAATTGATCTAAAAAAAAAATGGTCTCACTGTGAACTAATAATTGAATTAGGACTGATTGAGGAGTGTTTGTAAACTTGTAATAATATTATGTTTAGACATTGCAAGGAAGTTGAACACAAAACAGTAAGTACCCAACATTGCTGGGACCTACAATACAATAAAAATAATATCTTTAACACTCACCCTAGGCCCAACAGTACCAGGCTGAGCAATTTGCTGCCTCTGCTGCAAATACTGCTGCTGTTGCCATGACACATTCTGACCACCCTGCACAATTTGCTGCCCACCGGGCGAAACTATCTGTTGCGCTCCTCCATGTGTGATTATCTGCTGGATACTGCCCCCTCCACCTGACTGAGGAGACTGCGGCATTTGAGTCAACACCTGCTGAGTCTGACCCACAGCCTGACCAAGAATCTGCTGCCCAGATTGAGTCACTATCTGCTGAGATGATTGGGCTATCACCACATGTTGCTGTTGGCCTTGCTGGGTTATCACATGTTGACCTCCTTGTGTCAAAACCTGCTGTGTTCCTTGCGTTATAATCTGTTGTCCACCTTGATTGACTATCTGCCCTCCTTGGTGGACAATCTGGCTTTGAGAAACAATTTGCTGACCTCCTTGTAAAGTCACTTGTTGGTTCCCATGTACTAGTATTTGCTGTTGTCCAGTGTGTTGGTTTATTAGAACTTGTTGAGGAGCTTGCACTATCTGTTGCTGTCCAGAACTGCTTAAAAGCTGCTGTTTTTGGAACAGTATCTGGTGATGTGTCTGGTTTAGTTGCTGGCCTTGACCACCAATGGATTGTTGAAGAATCTGTTGAGGATTTTGTTGTATAGCATGCTGAGGGCTCAACTGTGATTGTTGGTTGTTTATCAAAGCCTGCTGCTGCGTCTGCATTATCTGCTGCTGTAGGATGACCTGATTCTGCGGTGCCCGAGACTGAACTAAAGGATTCCTTATTATTTGGTGCTGACCCTGAACATTTTGCACCATCTGAATGTTTTGTTGTCTCCAAGCACCCTGGACAGGCACATTAGCATTCTGTTGAGTTTGTATAGTCTGCTGAACAGACTGTATCTGCTGGCTTAAAACTGTTTGCTGGTTGGAGTTGACTAATTGGTTAAGTTGTACTCCCTGACCAGTCTGCCCCTGTGATGACGTCACAAGACCCTGAACTCCCATATTTATATTCTGTTGTTGATTATTAATAGACTGTACATTTTGCTGCTGAATTAGATTCTGGTTCTGCTGTGGCATCTGCTGCCCAGATGATAACAATTGCTGGTTGATCACTTGTCCTTGTCCCAGGTTTTGACTCATTTTGGCATTCTGCAGGTTTTGGGTTGACTGGGCTAACTGTTGAGCTATGTTCTGGACAGCTTGGGAAGCAGTTTGCTGGCTGAGGCTCAAGCTCTGCTTCATAGCCATATTCTGCTGTTGTTGTAGATTGTTAGCACTTTGACTCAACATCTGACTGATATTCTCAATATGCTGAGCTGAACTCATTGTGGTTGGAGGCTGGTTGATGTTCTGCTGTAAGTGATGCTGGTTACCTTGTATATGTTGCTGCAACTGCCCTTGCAAGTTCTGAGACATCTGGGAGACTGAGACATTAGGCTGAAACCCTTGCTGATTCTGCTGGTTGCTGAGCTTGTTTTGTTGCAGCATCTGCATTTTCAACTGATGTTGCTGCAACATCTTCTGTTGCTGTATCTGTATTGCTGTCAGTCCATGGGGTTGTTGCTGGCTTTGGTTGTATGACTGTTGCTGTTGCTGTTGCATGCTCATTTGCTGATTCTGTATCATACTAGCCTGGGATACCACTGTGTTCTGTTGTCCAAACTTCTGCAGCAGTGGAGAGTTTGCCTGGCTGCCTTGTATTTGGACATTTTGAGTCACTATTCCTTGAGGTATAGACTTGCTCATTATACCAGGAGTGGACATAGATGTCGATGTGTACCCCATTGAACTGATGGGTGTTGTAGGAGCAACTGATGCACTTGAACTAGCCGGGGGATGGTTCCACGGCATCCTTTGTTTCAGTTTGTCTAACAAAGCCTGTGTACTATCATCCTTGTTCTCAGCCATGTTTTGTGTGGGCACTTCGTTTTTAGCAATACCTTCCTCAAAGTCGAATCCTGTGATTGCACTAATACGGTCCATTGCTTTCGGGGGCGGCTGAGGGACAACTAACAGCTTTGGGTGAAATATATCAGTCACCGCTTGTATTCTAGCCCTAATGCTCTCCAGCACCCAATCAGGAGTTACAATCTTAATTCTTGAGGAGGGGAGCGTGAGCGCAGCACTATATTTCTTTCCCGCGGCTGATCCACAAATCAGGTGAGTACACTGAGAGTCCAAGTTCAACTTTACTTTTCCACCATGATATGTGATAACAGCGAACAGGGCTTTAGCGTCAGCAACACTCACTTTAGATATGCAACATACAATGTTAGTAAATATCTTATTCTTATGAGGGATGTAAGGCTTCGGATCGGCCAACCTCCTGAGGCGCGCGCACGCAAGCACCCAGTGCTCGGTCACTGCAGGGATCTGGTAGATGTCCTGGGCTTCATCGACGTCAGTGTCCGCTGCATTTTGACCACAAATTAGATGTGTGACATAGTCAGAGAAATATTTTGTACTTTCCGCTCCTCCGGACTGAAGTAACAGCATAATCTGTAATTAGGACACGTCCCTTCATTATACTGTCCACTAATTACACCACATAATACGTTGGAAATAAAGTATTCAACACAAACATACCCTTTCCGAGACATCGCCAGAAACATAATATTTGACATCCTTGAAAATTGGCTCTTGCAAAGTTAAAGAATCTAAATCGTCAACAATCGTTACCATTTTCTGTTATACGACAACGTTAAAAAACACTCGATTTACAAATTAATTACACATTTTTGCTGTATTTTTCAACAAAACGCCGATAACTCAAGCGACGACGTCCATGATTAATGTTACCAGCTAACAAAAACGAAAAAAAAAAAAACAAAGACTCGAATAAACAATAATGTAATTAAATATTTTTATTTCTGCGAATTTCTATTTAAATCATTGATTTATCTTTATTCCGTACTGTAATACTTCAATTAAGGCCATAATTCATTACAGGCAATCAAAATAACTAAGTTTCTGAAAATAAAGTTTTTTTTTGTTTTTTATTATAGCAATACATAAAAGTTTGTTTTCATTTTACACCTGTTTATGTTTATTGTCGTATGATAAAAATAATAAATAAAGCTGTAAAGCGATCTTTAGGCGCGTACCAAAATTTGGAACTAACGTTGCCATCTTGTTTTTCAAAAGATTAAAAAAAAAACAATATTGCACAAAATGTTTACCAACAGCATTTCCCTGGTAACGTCATTTGAGCGCCAAAAGATCCTTGTACGGCTTTAGCACTGTTAAATTAAAGCTGTTAAATTAACAGTGCATTATGACCTTTCAACAAAGTGAAATGAATAACAAGAGATACCTAATAATATCATGAATGGCAAATGGTGAGTAAAGTAATAAGGGATAAAGCTTCAGATAAAGCAGTCGGTCGGTATAATAAATGGGACAGGGCTAGTCTCAGCAGCAAAATTTAAAGTAAGAATTTGATCTTTTTTGGAATAAACATATAGGCAAGAATCTTTTGGCATGTGGTAAAAATTTGAACTGATGCCGCCCTCTTTTATTTTGTGTGAAAGTTGAAAAATCTAATGCGGCGGGTCAGACACAGAGTAGGTCAGACAGTCAGACCGGCTGTTGGTGTGGCGACGCGGCTAACAGTCATGAAAAGCCAACCGTTCCGTACCTCAAAAGAAAAAAACTAAACTCTTATTGGATCATTCGTGTGACTGCCTGTCTGTCCGTCTGTCACAGCCGATTTGCTCCGAATCTATTGGACCGATTATGTTGTTTGGTACCTATGCATATGAATTTCTGTGAGCCAAACACTTACGTTAAATGTCCATGTAACGTAAATAAATGAATTTTATATTAAACTAGCTTTTGCCCGCGGCTCCGCCCGCGTCACGTGGATGTCGGTTATCGCGTAAAAAAGTAGCCTATGTCCTTCTCCATATCCTAGGCTATATCTCTGCCAAACTTCATGAAGATCGGTTCAGCGGTTTAGGCGTGAAAACGTAACATACAGACAGACAGACAGACAGACAGATAGACAGACAGACAGAGTTACTTTCACATTTATAATATTAAGTATTAAGTATGGATTAACTTACATTAATAAATTAATTATTCAATACATAAGTGAGGCCTTTTCCCAACTATGTTGGGGTCAGCTTCCAGTCTAACCAGATGCAGCTTTGACCTTCACAACCCAGTAACTGAGTATTATGATACTACCCCTTGGTAAAACTGGTTGTCAGACTTTCGGGCTTCTGACGACCCGTAAACGAAAGATCCGCGAATGACAGCCGGGACCACGTGATTTCCGAGGCACGGAGGAATCTCTGTATATAAAGCTGGTCACCCATTCACGGACCAACCCGTAGCTGAACCTAATAAATCGACCCGGTCGGATGTTATTAATTAGCCACCTCAATACTCACATAAGTCAGTGTCATTTAGATATTCAATCACAGAATAATAGGATTTTAGATTTTACAATTAATAATGCTGTCTAGACCAAGTGGAACTGGTTTGAGAATAAATTATAAAACATATGCACAGAATAATAAGTTCACCATGCCGTTGTATCAAATTCACAGCAAGTTCTAGAAATTTTGTGAAATTTCAATATTTGCAGAAAGATTATATAAGATTATATTCATGATTTGTAGAAAGGAAATCGCATTGAATCTGTACTCATGCAGTTATAAGTAGGTAGTTAAGTACACTCATCATCACTGCGTGGACTGCCCCGAAGCATACGCTGAGCTTGGGCCGAACAGCGCTGTGGCTAAGTCGCACACTTGGTACGGGTGATCTTTCGTTACCGGCCGTGGTTCAGTCCATTATCGAAAGCAAACCGCGTAGGATGCTGTCGCTTCTTTTTGCGAGGAGGTGGCACATGCAAAGGAGGTGGCGGAGAGGGAGAGAGAGCATAAATCTCTCTCCACCCGCACCAAAAGACCAGCTGGGCGTCGAAGGGCGTCCATGTTATCATCATCTTCTTGCCCTTGTCCCATGTTACTTGGGGTCGGCGCAACACGTTTTATTTTTCCATTCCCCCCTGTCAACCGTCACTCTATCATTCACTCCCTTCTCTTTCATATCATTCTTCACACAATCCATCCATATTTTTTTGGGCCTTCCTCTCCCTCTCCATCCATCCACATTTATCTTCATCACTCTCCTCGTCACATGCGTTTCCTCCCTCCTCATCACATGCCCATACCATGCCAAACGACGTCCTTTCAACTTTTCTGTCCCGGCGCCACTTTCAAACTTCCCCTTATATACTCATTTCTGACTTTATCCGTTCTCGACACTCCACACATCCATCTCAACATTCTCATTTCCGCTACATGCAATCTTTTTTCATCCGTCCTCTTCACGGCCCAGCATTCCGATCCATACAATACGACAGGCCTTAGCACAGACTTGTAGATTTTCCCTTTTAACTTAAGGGGCATCCGTGGGTCGCAAGTAGAGGAAGAAGGGCGTCCATGTAGAGGTTCAAAACGGTTGGCGAGGTCAATCCACCCTGCCTCACTCCACACTCAAGCTGATACGGCTCCGACATTGCCCCTGCCCATCTGACGCTGTTGACCTGATGCGTATACCAATACTTGAAAATAGTCACAAGTTGACGCGGCAGGTTATACTGTTCAGCTTACATATACCAAAGAATATCATACACAACCAGGTCGAAAGCCTTAGGCAAGTCCAGGAAAAACGTTTACAGGGGTCCTACAGGGATCCGTGTAGTATCTGACAGTATGCTTAAGACACAGTATAGCACTTTCTGTAGACAGTTGAGGTCTAAAACGAAACTTGTTATCGTGCAAGTTTATATATTTATCCAACGCAAACTGTCAAACACTTTGGCTATGATGGTAGCTAGGGAAATTGGTAGTAGTAGTTTGATATATCGGCTAGGTCACCCGTCTTTTTTTTGACAACAGGCACCACCTCAGACTTCATCAGATCCGACGGCAGGTAAGACTGGTTAAGGAGATCGACCTAACAAAAATTTATGACTATGAGATCAACATTTTAACCGTTCAACTCACCAAATAATTAACAAGAAAAAAATTGCATATGTAAAACTACATTGGATGCAGTGTCAAATCTGTATTAAATTTTTAATCATCCAATATTACAAAAAGAATTTTAAGTATTAGTGGTACAATATTAAAAATGAAAAATTATTGTGATGCTGATGTCGAAGCGTGACATTGGTAGTCTTGCGCAAAATGTTCATATTTAGGAATATTCTCAGTTAAAGCTAGACGCAAGCAAGCTGTCAGGTGGTCATTTGTGAGACGAACACGTTATTAGCGGTGCTATTATTTCATATGAGAAAATGCATACTACACCATCGATTTAGAAATCGATGACTCGCACAGATATGTCGATGCAAAGAAGGCAGTTATTAGCAGTGCTATTTGCTTTATTAACGGATACTTCATTTCGGGTATAGATGACCAGAAAGGATTACTGTCGCCAGCTCTAACTTTTAAGTTGATATACGAAATCACAGATCATCGATTTAGAATACCCAAATCGATGGGGGCTGTACGAAATGAGCTTCAACATTGACAGCTTACTGCGCGCGCTCCATCTCGCGAAAGAGAGAACGCCAATCAGATAGTATCTTTTTTTTTTAAACTTCATGTTTCTGTACGTCGCTTTTTTCTTTAGCAAAAAGCTATAGTTTTACGATTGATCACTGATAATTTTGCCTATCCTCCATGTATGGGCACCTCCTGGTATATGGGATAATCTGGGGTTTTGTGCACTTGCTATAGTCAGATATAAAATTTGTGAAATTTCCTTATTTATTAAGTTTTTGTAAATATTTTAAGGAAAATAAACTTAAGAATTTATGGTAGGTAAAGCAAATCGGCAAAGCACAAAAAAAAAACTTTTTGTGTTTAGAATTTATCTGCTTTATTTATTTACTAGCTTTTGCCCGCGGCTTCGCCCGCGTGGATGTCGGTTATCGCATAAAAAAGTACCCATGTCCTTCTCCATATCCCAGGCTATATCTCAAAATTCTAACTTAATATTTATTTTAATGTGACTCACTATGTGAATAGAAACCGAAACAAATGATTTAATATAATAAAAGTACTTATGTTCTGAACGTGAATGAGTCTTTACCTAAATCAATAACAAACACAAAATCAAAATACGAAATTTCACTCAAATTCTTAAAGCAATCAATTGTACCAAATTACAATACGAAAAATAAAAGTGCGACACAAATGATAATTTTAAAATAGTTCACGTAAGTACCAACAATGTGAAAACAAAACAAAATCCTCCGAAATGTTGCATGATACACCATTGGTGCATAACTTTTATAAGGGTCACGTTCGCAATTGGACGAAATATTTGACATTTATTTTGTACTTGCAACACGGTCTGGCTGTAGAATTCGATTAATCGACTAATACTTGACCGGTTGACATTTTAGCAGGAACACCACTAAACGAACGAAAAAAAAAGAAAACAAAATACGTCTGTACTCTGTGGTCGTGTGGCGGTGTGGTGCGGTGCTTAATGTAAACATTCATCAACAGTGAACGTAAATTACGTTCACTGTTCATAAAGGTTTTACGTGCGTAAAGATTCAATGAGAAAACGGTTTAATTTCTGAAGAATCTTATACAGAATTACTGAGAAATAAGTGTAGATTTCGTATTGAGTGTTAGTTTATTGAAAAGTGATAAATATGTCAGTGAAAAAGTAACGAAAGTTTTGGAATACACAAATTTTGATCATAAGGCCGCCGTGTTTAGTAATGTTTTTATGATAAATATTCCTGTACACTGTTTGAAATACACATAAGTAGCTAGCTTATTTATCTACGAACATAATTTGGCTAATAGCTACTGATATTATAGCGTATTGTTATCGTAATCGTATTTCCAAGAGTAAAATTCGGGAAAAAATACCTACAAAAAGTCAATAAAATGGATATAGTATGTTATCCTTAAGAGATAGACATATGCCATCGCGGACTTTTTTGAAGACCTTTATAAGATACATAATTTCACCATACATTATTTTGTTATATCTCAAAGGGTTTAGACAGCGTTTTCGTTGAAAGCTCCCAGACGGCTTATTTTTTTCCGACACCTCCAACAAATATCGTTAATTCATACAAAAATGCATACAAAAACATAACAAATTATATACTA
This sequence comes from Dryobota labecula, assembly GCA_947523025.1. Taxonomy (NCBI): domain Eukaryota; kingdom Metazoa; phylum Arthropoda; class Insecta; order Lepidoptera; family Noctuidae; genus Dryobota; species Dryobota labecula. The sequence continues at coordinate 7,086,452 of OX383303.1, read as the reverse complement.
AAACCTTCCTCGAGAACCAAGCTATCCATTGGTGAAAACAGCATGAGAATCGGTGCAGTAGTATTTGAGTTTATCGCGAACAGACAGACAGACAGACAGACAGACAGACGCGGCGGAGGACTTTGTTTTATAATATGTAGTGATAGTGATAGTGATAGTGATAGTGATAGTGATAGTGATGATAGTGATAGTGATAGTGATAGTGAAGTGATAGTGATTATGTTAATGGTTGATGATATAAATACTTACTAAATAAATACTTAATTAGGTACATATCTGTTACAAAATCTTGCCGTGGAAGAGCGTGGCGTGACTTTGTCATCAACTGCTTTGAATAGAATGACCACCACTATAATTTTTTATTTTACGATGGGTTTGCTCTTGACTCTAGTCTAGGTCAGAGGTGACAGAGACAAAGTCGACGATGGAGTGAGCTTACCCAGAAGAAACCTGTTGCAATGGGTCGGCCATGTTAGCCGTAGAACCGATGACCATTGGGGTAGACGTGTTCTTGAGTGAAAACCGCGGATCGGCAAACGTAAAGTAGGACCCCCTCAGGATAGGTGGAGCAACGATCTTCGCGGGTATAACCTTGATGAGGCTGCCACAGGAGCGTGGGGATTGGCAATAGAAGAGGTAGAGCCATGGTAGAGCCAGAGGTAGGCCCATGCTAAGCAGTGAATAAAGTCAGGCTGTGGACGATGATGATGAATTTAGGCTTTGCCCCAAACTTAGGGCCGAAACCTTAGTAGATTTGTAACGTCTTTGGATCTTGCCTGGATATGATGGACTCCGGGTTGGAGAGTCTGGGCCTGAACAGATACAAGACGGCGACAGCGTCCCGCGTAGTCTCCAGAGGAATTGCGGCAGTAGATACGCCTTAGGCGTATGGTGACGGCGGCTGAGGAGTGGCTCCGCCTGGATATCTGGCGAGCCAAAACCTATCGGCGGTCTGAAATGAATGCGGGAAAGCTGGAGCCACCTGACCAGAGGGTAATAAGATGAGCACCGTGTGGTTCTGTACTGGTGATCTTAACACAGGTTTTTCCCAAAGACTTATATCAGGCACCAGTCACCCACAAAGGTGGAATACAGCTGAGACATTTTTTGTACACATTAACTTTAAGTCAGTTTTGTGAAGAAAGAATAAATGATAAATTATTAAATTATCAAACTAGCTTTCGCCCGCGGCTCCGCCCGCATGGATGTAGGTTATCGCATAAAAAAGTAGCCTAAGTCCTTTTCCATATCTCTGCCTAATTTCATGACGATCGGTTCAGCGCAGCGGTTTAAGCGTGAAAACATAACAGACAGACAGCGTTACTTTCACATTTGTAATATTAGTATGGATTTATACTGATCGATTCCCAGGTTGGGCAAAGTGTTATTGGGTTTTTCTATCAGGAACTTTTCAGTAACGGCCCGGAGTCAGGATTTTAGCCCGGTTTATGACAATAGGCTCGCCCCCTATTACATGGGACTTAAATATAACTGGCGAAATGTACGTGCTAGTACGAATCTATCTAACCCTTCGGGAATTACTGGTGTGATGATATGTTATGTAGGGACAGATCGGAAAAAAACTGTTCCCTCGTTGCTAACAGGGGGACAGTTCAAACTTTTTTTCCGATCTGTCCCCCTAAGGGGACATAGCAGGGTGACAGATCGGAATAATTCGAATTTTCACTCTTATTCCTTCTTATGGGTTTTTACAATATCAAAATGAGCTGATCCCGACGAAATATTTTCCGTTTCTTCACTTTCAGACACAATAGAAAAATATTGAGTTGGTAAATCCCCAGTGTCATTGGTATTAAGAAACATAATTATATTTATGGTTTACACCACACTTTGTAAAATCCGAGCTACTCAAAATGTTAATGAGGAGTATTATTAAGACTATTAACCGGATTTTTATTAATGTCATATCCTCGTATCGTAATAAATAAGTAGTTGTTTTTAATACCTACTGGAGTCAATATCTGCGCATTTTGGTAACTTTGCAAAAAAAAATCTTAGCTAACTTAAAATAAAATGTATTAAGAAGTTTATCCTACTGTTTATTTTGAATCATCCTACTGCTGGGGAAAGGACTTTCAGCTATTTCGATCCAGGGCTAAGTGGAGCATATAGATCGTTTGTTTTGCCAACTCGTATAATATAATCGAATCCGACTCGGCTGGGCACTAGACTTGGGCGAAATAGCTCACTGGAAGAAAAAGAGTGATTAGCTCTTTCACTCTAAAGAGCTATATCACTCTTCTAGCTCACTAGCTCTTCTAGAGTTCAGTGACTCAGTCGCTCAGACGCCGACTGTTTGCTCATTTGACTCACGCAGCCGGCGTATCGAAGGAAAGTCTCGGCTCGCTCAAAAGTCAATAGCTCTTTGGAAAATACAGTAAATATGCTATAAGTACTATGCATGCATGCCATTTCATCAAAACAACCTAAAAGTACTACTGTTTGTTTTTATTATGACTTTGCTTGACTTTCGTCTTATGATAAGTTTAAAATGACATATTTTACCAGAGAGCTATTGTTGAAAGAGCGAACGATGAGATCGATCCGAATGAGCCGTTTGGTCGGTGACTTCGGTTTCTCGCTCGGTGAGAAGTCTGCCGAGACCGACTGAAGTACCGACTTACTGAGTTAGTGAGTCTGACTGAGCTATTTAGCGAGCGAGTGATTGAGCGAGAGCGATGTCAATCGAAAAGAGCTAGCTCTTTTCTATCACTAGCTCATGAGCTAACCAAGTCTACTGGGCAGCGTTCGGGATGCTACGCAATGTCTTCTCGTCCCATATATATTACGCAGCGTCACAAGACGAAAGTCTTTGACCAGTGCGTGTTGCCAGTGATGACCTATGGCACTGAAACGTGTTCGCTCACAATTGGCTTTTTAGAAGGCTAAAAGTCACCCAAAGGGTAATGGAGAGGGCTATGATTGGAGTTTCCCTACGTGATCGAATCAGAAATGAAGATATCCACAGGAGAACCAAGGTAACTGACATAGCCCGAAGAATTGCCAAACTTGAGTGGCAGTCGGCAGGGCACTTTGCTCGCAGAACAGATGGCCGATGGGCCCGAACTAGGTTCTGGAGTGGCGATTGCGTACAGGAAGACGTAGCGTTGGAAGGCCTCCCAAGGTGGACCGATGACCTTCTGAAGGCCACAGGAATCTGCTGGATGCGGGAAGCACAGAACCGGTCGAAGTGGCGGTGTTTGGGGAGACCTATGTCCAGCAGTGGAAGTCTTTCGGCTGAAATGAAAATGATGATGACGATATAATCAGCTGTGACAGACAGACAGATGGATAAAGTTGCACCAAAAGGGTTATTTTTTAAAATTTAGATAACCCTAAGAAAGGTTCTAAAACTAGTAGGTAATTAGTAAGTAGCCCAATAAAGTGCATGCCAGCCTGGGTTCGAACCCAACCGATCTCATAGGTTGCGGTCGTTTTGTACCACTTAGAGACACCATTACTGCTCTGTTTTGTGTCTCATCGATTTTGGAAAGGACAGTTCTTTGCCAGTCGGACTCATGGAAACAAGTCGCTAAGTGTTTTTTTTTTTTTTAATTTAAACATTTATTCGAAATTTAAAAATGGATATGAAATCAGTGTGTTTGTGTGTTTTAGTTTTAAGTTTATTATTTGAGTGTGGCCAATCTGTGAGTATTCAAACTATTTTATTTTGTTCAGAAATAATTGCTCATATAAAAATCAGCCAAGTGCAGTGAGGGTTTCCGTAGTTTGGATAAATACCTATTTACGTATGCACATTATGGTTATGTGACGGACGGTACCGTGTGATGCCGGACGTAAAGAATAGCACCACCCCATTTCCTCCCGTGGGTGTCGTAAAAGGCAACTAAGGGACTTACTAGAGAAAGGGCAGCAGCGTTCTATATGCATTTTAACACCATACTGCGATCGCCAACCCGCCTGCCAAGCGTGGCGATTATGGCAAACCCACCCAATTGGGGGAGGCCTATGTTCAGCAGTGGACGTCTTTCGGCTGAAATGATGATGATGTCGTTACGGTTTGATCGACCGCAAAAAAAAGTTTGCATTTTTAGACTAAAGTTAAAACCGGTCAGGTTCGTGTCGCACAGTGAAAGGGTCCGTTGTTAGTAAACCTATGTTCGAGACCAACGTAGGATTACCAGATAGGAAGACCAAAATGTCTGGGCAAAATTTCAAACAGTCGGGATTTTAGGATTTTTGTCGGGACCAATAAATATTACAAATCAAATTGTATTTTTTTTTTTTATAATGAACTACCTACACACTTATTTTTTCGCCCTTGTCTGTTGGAAGGTGTTCAAATGTTTCTCTAAGGCAACAGTAATCGGTATATAAAGCATCCTGTTCAATATCATTTGAAATATTAAGCACGTCGGGCAACAGGGAGATTAAATGTCTGTTTTGTGTTTTTTTTTTTTTACAAGAAGCTGTTTGTCGGGGCATTTTGTATTTTGTCGGGACTCGGGACACCGTATGAAATGTCGGGACAATCCAGACGAATCCCGACCATCTGGCAACCCTAGATCTACGCCCCACGTAGACCACCTCGTTAACTTATTGCGTAGACCACAGCAACGTCATGCTTACTCGTAGGACATGACTACGAAAGTTGTTTGCTACGAATGCTAAAAACTTGCACTGTACTCGAATGAAGACTTGCGAATTCAGTGTTCTTTATAGCCTTATCATTTCAGTACACTAGTTGAATTTTGGTTTGAATTTAGAGATAAGGTAAGGAACCGTAGCAGTGACATAGGATAGGTAAAGTCATTGTAGTATATCAATGTGAAAATAATTTTTATTTAAAAAAATTAAAAAACACGTATGTGGAAAAGTCTAGACAAATAACGGGGTTGAACAAAGTCCACACTGGGGCTCAAAAGCCGGACATGTCTCCGGCAAATCCGGTTGGAGGGTGGTACACACGGCTACATACTTATTATCAAGCTATACAAATCAAGTATAAGTTTTTTTTTTTAATTTATTTATTCATTTAGTAGTTGACATACATTGTATACATTGAGTTGATCTCGCATTGCATAGGATTTCCCTACAATGAGAGATCAGCTTATACTAGAAATGTATAGCTTGATATGTATGGAGATGGACGCAACTATCAATTTGTAGCATTCACTCAAGCAAGGGGTTGTAAAACAAACAACATAAGAAGTAAAATAAAAACTTTTAATTGCAATTAAATGAAATGAAATGAAATCGTTTAATCTATAAACAGGATATCGGAATCACTTTTACACGTCATATAAAAACAAGCTTGGTGAAGTCGACATTTCCTATCTAACTACCCCTGAGAAGAAATGGCGAAACAAACTTAGGGGTCAAAGTCTCTTTTAAAGTCCAGACATAATCTTGGTCAGATCATGTGAGGACCATGTAGATCCGTATCTGAAATGGTCTTTTGAGGAAAGAACCACACAATTTTGAGTGGACCTGTCCAGTCAGTGCAAGCATTTGTCAGTAAACGTGTAGCTCAACTCAGGATTTAAGGATCTCAACGACTCGACGATCAATACCAAAGAAAGGACATTTGGGTAGGCCGCATAAAGTACTCAAAATACCAGACCATCATTGAAACTACGTGAGAAAGAGGAAAAAGAAAAAGAGATAATCTTAAAGAAAACAAATGACCCACATAGTGCTCACATTCACAATAATTATAGTAATATACTTAAGTAATAATTTTCAAAGTAAATATTCATGTCATTTTGTATATAATATTTAATAATGTCAATAATTATGTATATAAAACGTTGTATAATTATTAAAATGTCAAGTTTTACGGTTTAATCACAAGGCTTTAAGCAGATCGAGCAGCTCAGTCCCAAGCTTTTTTGTCTTCTAAATAAATAACCATGCTTTCCCTATTTTTTTTTAAATTACTTTTTCTTATGCACCAGGATTATAGCATTGATTCCGGATATCGGGTTCACCTCCCTGTGATCTCGTGGCGGCCAAACGTCACTGAGACAGTTGTTAATGGTGATACCATTTCCACTACACCTGGAGGTAAATATGGCTTTGTTTGGTTGAACCAAAGGCGGATTATGATTTTATCAGGCTGTGTATGTATGTGCATCTGTTCCCTCGAAACTACTAAAATCCACGTCGTATTTTGACAAACGAGTTATCGTTAGAAGCGCCATTTTGTTCCACGGCACAGTATAATAGAGAGACCATTTTTTGGACGCTAGTTTTTTATTAGAAATACAGATATCTGTTCGACTACTTCTACTCTCATGTTTTTTAAGACTTATTATACTGCCGCAATAACGAAAAATTCAATAACTCGATTTTGCCGCTTCCGAGAATTGTATTTTTGATTACTGAAGTTGTTACGAAGTTTTAGTAATTGCATTCTTTCTTACTGAAAAACCGAGTTCCTGAAGGATCAATAAAAAGTTGCTTAGAGAGAGTTAATAGATTTCGATTCGCTGACTCCAAATACATAACTCCACGAATATACAGTGTGAGTCTTTATAATGTGAACATATCGAAATGAGGAAATCTATGCTTAATTTTATCTACGGCAAAAATATTTTAAAAAAATCTAAATATTTTATTTTATTTTGTAAGGAATTAAAAAAAAAAGTTCCCAGTGTAAACAAAACGGTGTAACTTATAAACTAAATGATCTATCACGATGAAACAAACTCCATAATGATTGGAAGTAATTAGGCGTCCAAAAAATTGGGGGAAAAACTACCCTCAATTGAAAGGAAACATTTTTTTTTTTTAGCAAAAATCTGTTTTTTTTTTCATAATTTTTTACAATTACAATAAGGGGGCGTCTTATTTATTATAAATATTGAAATAAAAATTCAATAAAAAAAAAATATAGTTTTTGTATTTTTTCCGTAGATAAAATTAAGCATAGGTAGATTCCCTCATTTCGATATGTGCACATTATAAAGACTCACACTGTGTAACTCAAAATCGTCCAAAATCGAGTTATTGCATTCTTCGTTAGCGCGGCAGTATAGGTACTTTATCTGTATTTCTAATTAAAACCTGACGTCCGAAAAACAGTCTCCATATCAGGGCCTCAAGTCTGCTATTACAATAGTGTCAGAATGGTCTCTTCATTGTGAGTTTTTGACAGATTTGCCATACAAACACTGTCAAATACTCACAATGGCGAGACCATTCTGACACTATTGTAATAGCAGACTTGAGGCCCAGCTTCAGAAGTTGACCGTTGACTGCACGAGTGGTCCCTGTATTTTGATCACTGACTAACTGCTCATAGTGCATGGAATATTTATTTATGTGTATGGCCGGCTTAATAGTGGAATATTTAGCATGGAATTAGTATGTACCGAATATTCACTTTTGGATGACAAAACTGAACTGTAAAGTCCTTTTTTAGGGTTCCGTACCAAAACGGTAAAAAGGAAAGATTTTTTTTTTTGCAACAGGAATTGATCGGGTTTCTTAAAAAAGTCGAAGTGAGGCTACTAGGGCATGTGGGGTATCATAATTATGAAAGAGCGCTATTTGCATATTCTCAAACATATTTTTTTTTAGGCCGCTTAGTTTTCGATTTTTGACGAAAAATGTAAAAAAATACAGTTCCCTCCCCTTATCTCCGAAGTTTGCTAAGACAAAAAATTTGAAATTATTAAGTATATTGATAGAAGTTTATGTAAAGATTACAGGAAAAATTAAACGATGTCTCTAAATGGCACACTTTTTCTAATATTGCAGTTTTTGGTCAGCGCCATCTCTTGACCGATAGTGGAACTAATGTAATTTTTTTTGATGATTTTTGATCGTACGGTGCGCGAGGCCGACTCGCTCTTGACCGGTTTTCTAATAAAGTGGCCATGCACTTCATTTACTTGAAAAGTAGGACACGTTGGAAAAGTTAAGAATATTACTTTATTGACGGAATGTATCGAAGGTAAGAATGAAAAAAAAAAAAAAAATATTTTACCAATGTTTTTTTGTTTTTTTTTTGTTTCCAAGTTTTTTTTTTTTTTCTTACTAGGGCATCTCAGAGTTAACCTTGAGAGGTTGAGACTCTTTAACCGGTCTTTCCTGTGGTTGCCTTAAGCTCCTAACGAATCTTAATGCCTCCAGCCAGGGCGTAAAAACTTATAAACTAAACGACTGTGCGCTATAAGGGCACCCCCTGCGGGGTACGAACCTCGGCTTAGGGCAGAGTCGGAGGGATTTCCAAGCAAGTAAATAGGAAATAATTATAGTAATGACAGTTTAAAATAGTAGTCTAGTAAACAACGCGGCAACGGATAGATTAGATACGTCTATCTCGTGGCAGTTACAGGAAAAAATAAGGACGTTTTTAGGTTACCTACATCACAAACGGATATTATGAAATAAAACAAAAAATTGTGAAATATAGGTACTTATCTATTGAATAAACGAGTTTACAATATTCGCAGTAAAAAATCATCGTCTTTAAAATATCACCACAGACACATGCAGACTTTCGGTACAATACTATCAAGTTTCATGGCTTAAATTAAAAATTATATTATTAATTATTAAACGACAAATTGCTTGAGGTTTTTTTGTGGTGTGCTGTCGCATATCTATTCGTCGCTTAAAAATCGCGGACTTTGACACAGTTATTATCACGTATATTGGCCATTATTTTACGTCATGCTCCCTGGCAGAACCACCTTTGCTGAACAAGTATAAGTTACATGAAAAATTCTATGGAATGTCTATAAAATTCTAGTCCTATTAAAAAAAAGTCTATATCCCTAGATTCGACGTAAACTTTTATTTAAAGTGGTTGCGCTGCAGAGTATCCTTCCCGGCAAAACCACCATGATATTTCTATTACTATACATAGTATACGCAAATAGATAGTATCAAATAATTCTATAACAATTCTATATTACACTAGCACCCCCAAATCCTCAATCTAATTTAAATATACGAACAAAACGGTGCCTCAAACTTTTTCTTCGAAATAGTCGCTAAGTGCCTAGATTAAAGTTCTTAGCAAATAACGTTTCGTCAAATATCATACAATATCTTCCAGGCGTTTAGTTCATAAGCACCTACCAATTATAATATATTTTCTTGTGTTTTAATTTTATTATTAGTTTTAATAGATTATTGCAAAAAATTAAATTATATTCAGTGCAACATCTGTGCATCCATTACTAATACTGGCCACTTTACTAATATTATAAATTAGAAAGTAACTCTGTCTGTCTGTCTGTCTGTCTATGTTACGTTTTCACGCCTAAACCGCTGAACCGATCGTCATGAAATTTTGCAGAGATATAGCCTGGGATATGGAGAAGGACATAGGCTACTTTTTTATTAAATCATTAAATTATGAAATAATAATAAGATAATAATAATAAATAGATAATAATAATAATGTGACATATCATATGAAAGGGCTTGATGTAGATTTCAAATGTATATTTTTATTATTATTTTTACATTTACATATCTAAAAATAATAATAATAAAAATATACATTTGAAATCTACATCAAGCCCTTTCATATGGATATGTCACACGGTACAGTTTACAAACCTTTTTTTTTTTAATTTTCTCCTTTGGCTCCCAAAAGTTATATATTCAAAATTCATTTATCTACGTAAAATTTCTGTGTATGGAAAACATGCTTTTCAACTTCAATGTTAAGTTTCTAAAGCTTTGAAAGACAGAAAGCACTCGAGATTCATTTAAGTTCCTTGATATTTAGCTTATAATTTCGTCAAAGCTAACAAATACAAAACCTACTACATACTTAGTAAATATTTCGAACCAAATGAAGTCCTAAAAAATGATCAGTTCAATAACACTAAGAATTACTTCTTCCAGACAAACTCATACGAAACCAAGTGATCTCACGTACGAGTCTCCCGCTAACTTCCTCTAAAGGCGTCGGCGGCGGGTCTCCAGCTTACAAAAGATTCCGACGTCAACCACAATCATCGGCGAACGATCACGACTACGCCAGTGCTTTCGCACAGTATATCCAGAAACATCCCGTGGGAGAGGACGTACCAGTTGAGCGGATTGCCCTCCAACAGTCCAGTATTAGTAACCGTGGTAAGCATTTATGTATAAAAAAAGAAAGATTAGGTACGCGCTCCTTGACGTGGACCGCATAACATACGCCGACTGGCACAACTGACCTTAATCACAATCGAACTGGCGTTTGTGTAGCACGTAAGGTAAATTAATAATTGTGTTACATTAAAATACTATAATTAAGGAATATCAATCATTTCAAAACATATATTTATCGAAAAAAGTACAATTTTTTATTTTTTTATTTTTCGCTGTCTTTAATTACTTTCCAACAACAAAGACAATTTAGTTTAAATTTATCATTTGCTTTAATTTTGAAAAAAAAAAGTACTAAACTGATAAATATATGTTTTGAAATGATTAATATTCCTTAACTAGCTGACCCAACAGACTTCGTTCTGTCAAAAGCTATTTGACTGTGGCAGTTTGTCTACGCGCAAAGGAAATATAGTATAAACTCCACTACTCTACTCTACCCTACCCTACCCTACCTATGTACCTACCTACCCGCCCTACCCTACCCTACCTATGTACCTACCTACCCACCCTACCCTACCCTACCTACCTACCAACCTACCCTACCCTACCTACCTACCAACCTACCCTACCCTACCCTACCCACCTACCTACCTTACCTTACCCTACCCTACCTACCTATCTACCCTACCCTACCCTACCTACCTACCCAATTCTACCCTACCCTACCCTACCCTACCCTACCCACCTACCTACCCTACCCTACCCTACCCTACCAACCCTACCTACCCTACCTACCCTACCTACCTACCCTACCCTACCTAACTAAAACCTTCAATATTTTTTTTTGATAAAATCTATTCTCGGACCTACCAAATGATGAATGACACGTTATGTCAAACGCCATAAAGTTACATTAGAAGATAGAGTTACCTACATAATATTACATTAAAAATGTTAATATGGTCGTTTTCATATTTTTTTTTTTAACTTTCTTAATTTTTTCTTAGTTAAGAACCTTCTCCTGACAATAACAAACACAACAAAAAAATAATTAGCGAAATCGGTCCAGCCGTTCACGCGTGATGCCGTGACCAAGGGAAATAGGGATTCATTTTTATATATATAGATTATAGTGTTTTAATGTAACACAATTATTTTACCTATGATATCATTAATAAAACAGTACCTTTTACTCACGTTTTTTTTTTTTTTCATTTTACTGAACAAAAATCAAAATCAATTTTACTGAACCTCATAACTCTTGAACGGGCAAGTATGGGCGCGCGCTGATAATGTAGAATTATAGCCAACAAGCCAAAGAATAAGAATAAAGTAGTTTTAAAGCAAGACCTACAACATAAACTGCTAAAATTTGGCCAAGTCTTGACGACTTGGCCAAATTTTAGCAGTTTATGTTTCATTCCATACAACAAAAATTGAAATTATTTTTTTCCGGGCAAACTATCAGTTTTACAGAAAAAAGTTTCCTAACAATTGTTCATCAAAATGACAGATCTTTCGAAAAGTATTAAAAAAAATAATTGAATTTGTAAAAAAACCCCAATGTCCCTCATATAGCAGTTTCCATGTTAGTTTTAACTAAATCATATACAAAATTTGTCAATATTAATATTTTTTATGTTTCTATGTTAATTAATGTAATTGGTGTTGTACCGTTTTAATTAACTATAAATAAATAAATCTTGGAAATGCGCATTTTGAATATATGATTAAGTCGGCTGTTCGTATATGTGAGAATGTATACAGCTGAACAGCCGACTGAAAATTCAGAAACTGTTCACACCAGTTAACACAAGTCGACAAATGTTCAAGCTTGGAAAAATGAGTTGCAAGCCTGCTAAAGCCATGTTCCGTTTTGTTTTTTCAGACAGCTCGCCATTCTTTGGCGAGTACAACTCCAATCCATTCGCGGAACCTATGAGGAAGAGAACCCGGTGTGTAAGAACAATTTCCCTCGCCCAGGCCATTGGGTTTAATATTTTCACCACGTTTTTTGATAATTTAATTTATAATAATTATAATATTAAATGTGCTCTGCTGTATAACTACCTGCCTCCTTGGTATCAGTTGTCGATATCACGTTTCTGAACACTCGGTCAAGGAAGGAATTCGCTTAAATAGATAATTTTGTCGCATCAATAGCTATTGAGAGTTTATCTGAGCCCTGAGAATCTCAGAAACCAGACATGAAAGACAATATTATATAACAGCACAATCATCCTATATAATTATAACGTCCTCACTGCTGGGATTCATACAGGGGCCCAAGTCTGCTATTTTTATAAATTCATCACTCCAACACGATCACACTGTCATTTTGCAAAAAAATCGTAATCTGCTAAATTCATAATGGTCGATGATTGGTCGGTCAATGGTCTCGTAATAGAATTGTATTACAATGGCATTTTGAACATTTATTCATGCCAGATTTCATTTATATATCTTTTTACATATTATTTATTAGTGCTATAAGCAATCTGAAGTAGTAGGAAGTTGAAAGTTTAGTAGGAAGTTTGATTTGTCAATATGTACGAGATTACCAATTCTTTCAATGGAGTGTCAGTGGTTGACCATTGGAAAGTCATAATGACGCCATTATATTAGAAGATTAACTTGTCAAATTCAACAATTATGAAATCAATGATAGACCATTCTAACACTATTGTAATGGCAGACTTGAGGCCCACACACAGAGGGAGGAGTAAAAGATAGAATTAACTTAATCTCTCTGCTTATCCAGCCCAGAACACGACTTTTCGATCACAACGGAAGAGTGCGGTTTAGTCGCCGGAGACGAGGTGGTCCCCCTGATACACAATGGCCAGTCTTACGAGAGGGGAGATTTGCCTTGGCTTGTGGCTATCTATAGGATCGTTCAGAAGAATCTTAAATTTATCTGCGGAGGCACGCTCGTGTCGGATCGTCATGTTATTTCCGGTGAGTTTAAGGCAAGATTCATTCTAAATTTTTCATAATGCATTAATTTCGAACAAATTTGATTACCATAAAAAAAGGTTACAGTGAGTCAATCTTAAAAGATAGATATATGCTGTCGCTTACTTTTTTTAGAACTTTTAAAGAGGAACAATTCCATCATATATGATATTTGCGTAACTTAAACTGTTTACGCAGCGCACGCAAAGGAAGCTCTCAAAAGAAAATATTTTTTCCCGTTTTTGCAGCATTTTTCATTTATGCTCCGCTCCTATTGGTCGTAGCGTGATGTTATATGGCCTATAATATTCCTCGATATCCAACACAAAAAATATTTTTCAATTCCAACCAGTAGTTCCTGAGATTAGCGCGTTCAAACAAACAAACAAACAAACTCTTCAGCTATAATATTAGTATAGATATTTTGGGTAGAAAACCTCGCAATGAATAATATAAAGAACAAACATGCACAGCTCTAAGATGCTTTTAATGCCTCCTGTTGATGATAATGAGAAACTCGGAAAACGTCAATGACGGCCATTTTTCAGACAAGTTCGTAAGTCTTCCCCTGTAAAATAACGTTTGTATGTATTGCGACAATTACGAGGATTTCACTGCACGGCTCGGCGGCGACCATATTCGAATATGACCATTATCCGCAAACATTGACAAATCGTGGCCGTTGAAAAAAATTAAAAAAAGAAAAAAAAAGTATAAATTAGAATGATTGCCGTGAGTATTTTGTATATTAAGAATACAGTGAGATAAGAGTTATCCATCCATACTAATATTATAAATGTGAAAGTAACTCTGCCTGTCTGTCTGTATGTTACGTTTTCACGCCTAAACCGCTGAACCGATCGTCATGAAATTTGGCAGAGATATAGCCTGGGATATGGAGAAGGACATAGGCTACTTTTTTACGCGATAACCGACATCAACGCGGGCGGAGCCGCGGGCTAAAGCTAGTACTTAAATAAATGTAAAAGATTGTTACATATTATAAATGTGAAAGTAACTCTGTCTGTCTGTCTGTCTGTATGTTACGTTTTCACGCCTAAACCGCTGAACCGATTGTCATGAAATTTGGGATTTTACGCGATAACCGACATCCACGCGGACGGAGCCGCAGGCAAAAGCTATATCCTAAGTGTTCGGAACACTCGCTTGCAATAAAGGTGGCCCAAGTATTATTTAAAATTATTCTAAATTGGACGACACGGTTGGCGCAGTGGTTAAGCGATTGACTGCTGCGCTGCGTGTCGCGGGTTCGATTCCCGCACAGAACAAATATTTGTACGACCTACGAGTAGTTGTTCTGGGTCTGGCTGTTTGTGTATTTGAGTTTAAATGTTTGTAAACGCACCCACGATACAGGAGAAATTCCTAGTGTGGGACAAAGTTAAAAAAAAAAAAAAAAAATTACAAGCTTAATTAAAATTACATTGCATGAATACCTGAAATAAGCAGCTGTGGCTGTAACAAACAGACGATGAAGTTCTATGGCAGTAAGTTTTTTACCATTTCCGCGTAGAATTTCGGTAAGGAGGCCCTGTTTTTTTTTAAGGCTTCGTCCACGTGGCTTTAACTAAAATTAAAGTAGCCTAAATTACTCCTTATGACATCAGCTATCTACAAATGTAAAGTCCCGTTGAAATCGGTTCAGCCGTTTCGGAGATTCGCCGAAACAAACAGACGGACAGACAGGCAGACAGACAGATTTTTTTTTTTTGTTAAAAGTACCAAATATATGTACTTTCATAGAAATTTAGTAAAAAGCTGTTAGTTTGGCATTACAAGGAGACTCTTCAATTTTTTGTATTTGTATAGTTATAGATGAATAGATTATTTTTTCCTACTATTTTGACGGCACGGTTGGCGCAGTGGTTAAGCGATTGACTGTTACGCTGCGTGTCGCGGGATTCCTGCACGGAACAAATATTTGTATGACCTAGACCTACAAGTAGTTACGCACGCACAATACAGGAGAAATTCCTAGTACGAGGCGAGGTTTAAAAAAAAAAAACTAGTTATTCCGGGTCTGACTGTTAGTGTATGTGAGTTTAAATGTTTGTAAATGCACCCACAATACAGGAGAAATTCCTAGTGTGGGGCAACGATTACAAAAAAAAAAAAAAAAAATACGCGGGAAAAATGAATGACGTAACTGTTTATACCATCACAAATTACCGTTTTAGGGCCGGTTGTTTCAAACGGTTGGTTAACGTAACATACGTACGTCAAATAATAACGATTACATAATGATGTTTAACGTTCGTTAAATACAAAGCGTTGTTTCACTGCATAAGAAACCGATCGTCAAACTTCTTTAGGCCTATGTTCACCAACATTTAAATCAACTGTTTAGATATTTAGGCCTGTGTTCACCAACATTTAAATCAACTGTTTAGTTATTTAATCAGTTGTTTACTCAATATTTCTTAGGCCTGTGTTCACCAACATTTAAATCAACTGTTTAGATATTTAATCAGTTGTTTACTCTAAATTTCATAGGAAAATTGACATAAACCAACTGTTTAAATACCTAACCGGTCGTTTGAATGTTAGTGAACACAGGCCTTAGGAAAATTGACATAAACCAACTGGTTAAATACCTAACCGGTCGTTTGAATGTTGGTGAACACAGGAAAATGAAAAAATGAAATGTTGAGTAAACAACTGATTAAATATCTAAACAGTTGATTTAAATGTTGGTGAACACAGGCCTTTGAAGAATAAAATGACGTTAACCAGTGGGTTACTGTAATCGTTATTTTTTAACGAAAGTTAGGGGCATAGTTTTGTGAAACAACGCTTTTTTTGTTTTGACGATAGTCAGCGCCATTTATGACGTATACTCGTGCGTCAAGTGGACGTGAAACAACCTGCCCATATTGTCAGCCTGCAAATAAAACCTGGTGTTATTTGCAGCTGCCCATTGCATGAGTCAAACCGATGACCTAACTCCCATCATAGAAATCGTGGTAAAGATTGGGGTACACAGCCTGAACGACTGGAGTGACGACTTAACTGTCACCAGGAAGCTTATGGCAGCGACCATACACGAAGATTTTAATCCTGCCACGTTACAAAGTGAGTATATTAAGATTTATTTATTTATTTAATACTTCAAGCACAGAAATGTATAGAAGCGGACTTAATGCCATAGGCATTTTCTACCAGTCAACCTTTGGGTGATACAGAGACAAACAGTGGTAGGTGCAATTACGAAAAATCTTGGAATATTTTTTTTTTATTTTTTTTTATTTAAATAAATTATAATAAAGAGGTGTTACTTAATTCTAAACTCGCCAAACTTTTACGTTTGATGGCGAGAGGCGCTCTTTTTCATAACAATGAACCACCTTACGTGCATAGCCACTACTAATATATTATACTGTTATGGTTTAATCTTAAAAAATGTATTTAGTTCTGTTTGCTATCCTGTAAAAAGTTTTTAAGTTTTGTTTTAAGTGATCCTATACAATTTTTTTTCTTTTTCTCTTAATAAATCTATTTTGTTAAACACTTTAGGTACCAAATACTTCGATGTTCTCTTACCATAATAATTTGTTATCTGTGGTTGTTCCAGTCTGTTCTCTCTAACCTTACGTGTGTTGTACTTGTTTTTAACATTAACTTTATATTCTTCATTATAATAATATTCCAGACCTACCAAATAATCCACTTTTTTATCTATCGGCATAATTTTACAGGTGGGAAATAACTTATCTTAATCTTTGTTACACTTATCTTTAACATTTTTACTGACCAGAAACTTTATCAGTCTTACTTGTATATCTTTAATATCTCTTAAATATGTTATAAAGGTTCGCCCGTACACAAGGAGTCCATAGCTTATTAGCGAATCGGCAAGTGCGAAATAGACAATTCTTAAAGTCTGTTTGTTCAATACATTTTTTAAATGGTAAAACTTACTTAGTACCAATCTTAGCCTATTACAAATGTCATTTACATGGAATCTCCAGTTAAAGTTCTTATCAATTATTAGACCCAAATATTTAAAATTATCTACAAAATCCAATTTTTCACAGTTACAATTACATTTATTTTTATGTAAACATTCATATGTATGTCCTACTACTGTGAGATATTCATTATTTACAGATTTAGCATTACGATTATATGGCGAGTATATATGCATACATTTAGTTTTTGTAAGATTTAACATAATTCCATTATCGTGTGCCCATTCGCTAACATTTTCAAAGTCACCTTGAATACACTTTTGTACCTCAGCTATATCTTTGGAGGCATAGACAAGACACATATCGTCAGCATACATGAACACCTCACATTTACGTACGACGTTTGACACACTGTTCACATGCATTATATATCCTACAGGGCCGTACACCGATCCAGTAGGCACACCCAAGTCGACATCCGCCTCTTTCCCAGCCACACGGGAGATAATTGTGCTTATTTTCCTATTTGTGAGGTAGTTTTTAAACCAATTATTTGTGGGACCACGTATTCCGCATTCGTCCATTGCCTGTAACAATATCTCATGGTCTAATGTGTCAAACGCTTTTTTATAGTCAATAAATAGTGCTATAATTTGTTTGCCAGAATCTAAGCAGTCATTAATATAATCTGAAAATCCTAACAAGGCAGAGACAGTGTTGCGCCCTCTACGGAAACCGTGCTGAGTGTCACACAATATGTTGTGTTGTTCTAAAAACACGCTAATTTGTCCCACAATAATTTTTTCGGTTATTTTATCTATAACAGACAATATTGCGATAGGCCTATAATTACCATATTCTAAGTGACTTCCTGATTTGTATATAGGACTTATAATTGCATTTTTTAACTGGTCTGGATAACTACCGTTAGTTAAGGACATATTTACTAATACAGCTAGAACAGGACTTATTTGCTTGCGTACTATAAAGATACTTACAAACTATAAATATAATATATATATACCAAATTTCCAATTTCTATATAAATACAAGCATAAATAAACATACATAAATACACGAATATACTAAAACAAATAAGACAAACAATGGGAAAACATTAACGTTGTGATGATACTGCCAGATTCTTACGAATATGCTCGCGAACTTTCACTTTAAATGATAATAATAATAAAGTCACCCCCTGCCATTTTATCCGTGTATAATAAAACATTGATCAGGCAGGGGCCATAGTCCTTCCATAGTTTTTGGTAACCAGTCCATTTTAACCACCCAAACCCATAGTCCAATATCTTTGTTTTCCATATCCTGCAATAGTCCTACACCAACCGGGGGTTGTCCTTGGGTGCACTTGCATAGTGCGTACAGGGATAATCGTCGGTTGGTGCCTCATTTAATTAAAAAGCGTCAAACGGGCCTCTGCGAGTTGGCTTCGGCCCCTCGTACGCCTTCCAAAGGTCCGGGACCCCAGGGTTTAAAAAAAAAAAAAAAAAAAAAAATAATAATAAAACCCCACCGCCGTATCTCTACGTTGACGTCGTGGTGGGGCTTGCGCGCTCCGAACTCTGGGTCTGTGCCGGAAGAGTTTACTTTACCGGAACATATCTAGGGTGAGGAGCCAGACCAAGAGAGATACAGAAACCCGCAGGGCAGCATGTGGCGAGCTGTTGGGCAGTTGCGACCCCACGGACCTCATCTCCCGGGAGAAGTCATGTTCCTCATCTCTGGTTTGCCTTTATTGGCCGGCTGGAGTGAACACTGACGAGGAACTGAGCTCCCACCTCATTCTTGCCTTTATTGGCCGGCTTGAGTGGAGATTCGCAAGAGCAAACGTGCTCGGAGGAAGGAAGTATTCCAGTAAGTGCTTGTAGGGATCTTGACCATCTTCCGGGCTCTGGGATTGTTCTGAGAGCCGTGGAATACCTCTCCACTCCTCGAGCACCTCAGGATATGTTGCCCCCTTGTCGCTACGTCACTATGTGCTAGCGACCGTTTTCGGGGGCCCATTATTGAGTGTGCAAGTCACCCCCTGCCAATTTATCCGTGTTTAAAATAAAACATTGATCAGGCAGGGGCCATAGTCCTTCCATAGTTTTTGGTAACCAGTCCATTTTAACCACCCAAACCCATAGTCCAATATCTTTGTTTCCATATCCTGCAATAGTCCTACACCAACCGGGGGTTGTCCTTGGGTGCACTTGCATAGTGCGTACAGGGATAATCGTCGGTTGGTGCCTCATTTAATTAAAAAGCTTCTAACGGGCCTCTGCGAGTTGGCTTCGGCCCCTAGTACGCCTTCCAAAGGTCCGGGACCTCAGGGTCTCGAGATATGTAAACACATAAAAATATAATAATAATGTTTTATTGCAGGCAAAATACCCACATACAATTTTTTTTATAGAATAATAAGTAAAAACAAAAAAATACATTATAAATTAAAACATAGAGGTATGTATAGGTACCCATAGTAATCAAAAAACAAAGTCTTTCGTCATTTTTTGTTCTCGCTTAGGTGAACAGAAATCCAGTGCACAAATATGGGGCTTAAGCTGTATTAAGATGATCATAGTACTTCATAATTACCCTCATCATCAGTCTACTGCGAACACTGACACCTCTATAAGTCCTGCATAGCACTGTCTGATTTTTTTATAGGCAGCCTGCTTGCCCTGTTAATTTTAAATATTATACTTAGGTAATGAAGGAGATTGTGATTAACAATCGAATATCAAATAACAAACAATCGATTTATTATAGCATGGCCTGTGCTAGCTAAGACATGACTATATGCATTATATAGTAACTACTGTTTTCGGTTTTGTCGCACTATATGCATGATAGCCAGGTTTAACTGTCTAATTTCTAATTTACTCTAATTATTAGAGGTGGCAAAATGCATAATCAACAATGTAGTGCCTGAATTGGTAATTATTTTTAATAAATGTATTGACTGTGAAGTAATTCCTAAAATCATAACTTTTTTTAAAATCCGGCAGCACATCAGACCCCACGAAGTTTAGACCAATTTCTGTGCTTCCAACCTTTAGTGAAACATTTGAAAAATTGATGCTAGATCAATTTCAAATACATTTTGGTACACATAAAAAACAATTTGATTTTACAAGGCGTCGCTCGACCATCGACGCTGGTGTTGAGCTTCTTGCCCATATTTTTAACGTGTTTTTTTTAACGTCTGAAATATATATATATTTTTTTTTTTTTGAGTCCTGGGCGACGTCACATTGTGATTTGTCTAATGCTTTCTATTGTGTTTCTCATGATACATTGGACAGGAAATTGCATCACTATGGTTTTAGAATCAAGTTATTTTTTCATTGGATAATAATAATAGGATCTAAAGAGTGGACGTTAACGGCAAACTATCCCCGCGGGTTCTATTGTCACAATGAGAGTTCCACAGGGCTCAATTCTTGGCCCTTTTTTATTTCTCGTATATATTAATGATGAACCTTGTATTATGAAGAACAGTTCTGAAATAGTGCTATTTGCAGATGACACATAAAAGAGTGCTAAAATAGTGCATTAGTTTAGTGTTAATGATTTATTTGTATATGAAAAAAATACTAAATGTATTAGATGTCTGACACCTAACGTAAGCAGGTGAAAACCAGTGTACTAGTAAATAGGGCGGAATTGGATCTTGTGGATACCACTATTTTTTTTGGGTATTACTTGGCTAAGCTCTGCAGCCTACGCGGTCTATAAAATCATAAAAGTACAATTTACTTTACTTAATTTTTCATTATTAATTCTTAATTGTTTGCTTGTGCAGATGACATGCTGGTATTGACACTGAACAAACGCGTCAAGTTCAACAAGTACATCCGTCCAGCTTGTCTGTGGAGCGCCGACACTGAGCTGTCACGCGTCGTGGGGGCTACTGGAGTTGTAAGTACCTGATCCAAGATATAATTGCAGTCGATCTTTCAACAATATCAAATGTCTCTTAAGGAGTTAGGCTACACGCGCACTGATGCGGTCACGACAACGATCATGACTCGGCTGGTGACTAAATTCGACTGGACTGGAAGAATCGGCTGCTAGCACATGCCGTGACCAATAAAAACTTGAATTTTGGTGTAGAAATGCAGGTCGCAGCCATAGTGTCCTTGTGCACGTCACAACATTCGGTTTTAAATCGAAATAGTTTATGCCCGTGCCGACATTCACTTCCTACCGATTTTTATAGTAGGTATTATCTTTCCACAGGTGGCCGGTTGGGGTGATCGAGGCATGGGGGGCATAGGCAAGCATGACGAGCCTCAAATAGTGCGCGTCCCTATAGTCAGCACCAAAGAGTGCAGGGCCAGCAAGTCCGAATTCCACAAGCTAACATACGACAATACATTGTGTGCAGGTATGTATTCAGATTACCTTAGAAAATGTCACCCTGGCCCTGGGTAGTCAACCAGAAAATTCTGGCCAAACTGTAGTGAACCCTACGCGGGATGCGGGATTGTGAAAACTAACTTATAAGGAGCTGTACAAACTGGCGCGAATTGTCGCGTGTTTCCTAATCAATAAAACAATAGACGCTCGCAGTCGCGTCCCGCATCATTATTTGCGCGAGATTCATCTCAGTATGGCCAGAGCTTCACCATTGTCATTTTTTACAGAAGTTGCTAGATTTAACTTCAGAGTTTTCACTTCGACAGGTGACCGAAACGGCGTGGGCCCTTGCAATGGGGATTCCGGCGGCGGCCTGTACCTGCTAGATGGCGGCAAATGGAGACTCCGGGGCGTAGTTTCCGTGTCCCTCCGGAGGGCGTATGGAGGTCGCATATGCAATCTCAACGAATATGTCGTGTACACTGATACAGCGCAGTTCTTGCCGTGGATTAGAAATATATTATCTGAGAAATATTACGATTAAAACTATTGTGTTTTTTTATTGTCCTTAGAAGTAACATCCCGGCAATGAGAAATATTCGCTCAGGGCCAGGAGTAGATAATAATTTATTTATTTAAACTTCTCGCACACAATAAGGTAGGTACAAAGGCGGACTTAATGCCGACGGTCATAATGATAACAGTCTGGAATGAACCCAGCACAGTGCTCAGCGTTACGTCCGAGTAGGCTCATTGTAGCTCAAGACCGCCCATTGTATCACCCCTTGTTAAATTTCTAAATATAAATCTGAATTATAAATTTAAAAAATTGTATGGTGTGCAATAAAGAGTATTCTATTTATCTACCTATAGCCCAGGGTGTAGTCTAGGGCCTCATGATGGATCCGGAAGGTCCACGTACTTGGCCTAGACACACTGAAAAAAATGTTTACATATACATAACCAAACTTTCGTCAACATGTAACACAAAAAAGTGACCACATAACTTTATACAACATGTAACCAAAACCAAAAGGCTGTTTTGTATTTTATAGACAAATCACTTTTAATAAATCGAGTTAACTTTTATAAAGTCTTGTCAAACTTTGATTATTCTTGAAATAGCCGAAGTAGTTAGGCTTAATATTATTAAATTATGCCTACCCAGGCCCCGGGGCCAGCCGCGTCCCTGAGTCGCGCGCCTGTATCGCGCGATGCAGTCCCACCCGTGCGGGCAACACTGCCCGCGCGTGCTGCGGCACAACCCGCGCCGATTGGTGCGCCACAAAGGCCCAACAGGCAACGCTTATGGCGGCAGCCTACGGGCCCTCAGAAAGGACGCAGGCCACCTCCTCTAGGCGAAGGAAGAAGGGCCCTTGCCTCTTATTACAAACTCAATTAGTACTCAACGTTGATTTAATCATTCTGAATGAACAGGCGTTGGCTCGAACATCCCGGACGTTGGAAGGAGCAGAGGCCCTTACAACCAGACACAGGATCAACGGGCAAAGGAAAAATCCTGTTAAAAGCTCTTCTGACGACTCCAGTGGTGGTTTGTCGTCTGCCACACGAATAATTCCATCAGACCCTGGATGGACGGCGACGACTCGGCCCTTAAGGCTTTGACTGCCAGACAACAGACACAATAGAAAAACGATTGTTAGCGGTCACCGGTGACCGCGGTAGCAGTCAATGTGTTAAGGGAGAGAGAAGATAT
The DNA here is from genome assembly GCA_947523025.1 of Dryobota labecula. Taxonomy (NCBI): domain Eukaryota; kingdom Metazoa; phylum Arthropoda; class Insecta; order Lepidoptera; family Noctuidae; genus Dryobota; species Dryobota labecula. The sequence continues at coordinate 7,063,439 of OX383303.1, read as the reverse complement.
ATACATTTTTTTTTTTTCAGAAGATTTTAAGTAAAACTCATTGATATATTAAAAGGAGGAAGACATGTTACGCGCTAACATCGCAATCAGTAAACTTGGGCTCGGCGCACGATTACATGCACCAGAACTCACACATCTGTGATCTTTGTGATCACAGTCGCATCGCCTACAGTTACCGATAGACAAGAACAGAGATAGGAGACGGCGGCGGCGCTGTCGTGCTAGCGAAATCGCGTTAGCTGCCGAATGTTGGCCGAATGTTTACGATTATTTGTTTATTTTTTATTTTTATTTTATTAAATAGGAACAACAAACAGCTACATTAAGCAATGTTATAAACAGAAAAACATGAATGACTTAAGCAATAATGTAGCCCACAGCGCTGTTCACAGATTACCACTAATGAATAAAAACTTAAAGTCACTAGGAGGTGAACTGTTCATGCATGACAGTTACGCCATTATAAAAACAGAACAAAAAAAAAAGTACTTAAAAAAAAAAAACAACAATAAACAATTAATTTAGTATTCCATGAGTTCAAGTTTCTCATACAAAAGGCAACGAAACCTTATCAAAGAGCATGTAAATATGTCTTTAAGTTCAAATGCTTCATTGTAGGTGGCTGCCATTCGCCGAACTGGTGAACGTAGACCAGTGTTAGATCGGCAGGTACCTACTGCAAAGAGTTTGCCTGCACGCACCCGCCGTCTATGGACAGTTCTAGGGACTGCATAGCATTGGACGCCGTCTATGGACAGTTCTAGGGACTGCATAACATTATTTAATTTATTATGAACTAGCGGCTAGGCAAAGCTAGGCGAAGCCGCGGGCAAAACCCGCGGCTTCGCCCGCGTGGATGTCGGTTATCGCATAATAAAGTACCCTATGTCCTTCTCCATATCCCAGGCTATATCTCAAAATTCTAACTTAATATTAATTTTAATGTGACTCACTATGTGAATAGAAACCGAAACAAATGATTTAATATAGTAAAAGTACTTATGTTCTGAACGTGAATGAGTCTTTACCTAAAGATAACAAACACAAAATCAAAATACGAAATTTCACTCAAATTCTTAAAGCAATCAATTGTACCAAATACAACACGAAATAAAAATGCGACACAAATAATAATTTTAAAATAATTCACGTCAGTACCAACGATGTAAAAACAAAACGAAATCCTCCGAAATGTCACATGGTACACCGTTTGTCCTGAGAAAACGCTCGAAATGTCAAATGAACACCATTGGTGCATAACTTTTCTCAGGGTCACGTTCGCAATTGGACGAAATATTTGACATTTATTTTGTACTTGCAACACGATCTGGATGTAGAATTCGATTAATCGACTAATACTTGACCGGTTGACATTTTAGCGGGAACACCACTAAACGAACGAAAAAAAAAAGAAAACAAAATACGTCTATACTCTGTGGTCGTGTGGCGGTGTGACGCGATGCTTAATGTAAACATTCATCAAGGTTATACGTGCGTAAAGTAATGGATTCAATGAGAAAACTGTTTAATCTTAGAAGAATCATAGACAGAATTACTGTGAAATAAGTGTAGATTTCGTATTGAGTGTTAGTTTATCGAAAAGTGATAAATATGTCAGTGAAAAAGTAACGAAAGTATTGGAATGCACAAATTTTGATCATAAGGCCGCCGTGTTTTTATGATAAATATTCTTGTACACTGTTTGAAATACACGTAAGTAGCTAGCTTATTTATCTACGAACATAATTTGGCTAATAGCTACTGATATTATAGCGTATTGTTATCGTAATCGTATTTCCAAAAGTAAAATTCGGCAAACAAATACCTACAAAAAGACAATAAAATGGATATAGTATGTTATCCATAAGAGATAGACATATGCCATCGCGGACTTTTTTGAAGACCTTTATAAGATACATAATTCCACCATACATCATTTTGTTATATCTCAAAGGGTTTAGACAGCGTTTTCGTTGAAAGCTCCCAGACGGCTTATTTTTTTCCGACACCTCCAACAAATATCGTTAATTCATACAAAAATGCATACAAAAACATAACAAATTATAAAACCTTAAAACCTTCCTCGAGAACCAAGCTATCCATTGGTGAAAACAGCATGAGAATCGGTGCAGTAGTATTTGAGTTTATCGCGAACAGACAGACAGACAGACGCGGCGGAGGACTTTGTTTTATAATATGTAGTGATGACATTGCATGTGGCAGAACAAACATGGCGAAGCAAACGAATATTATTATAACTTTCAACAAATTAGCATTTTTGGCTGTACTTACGAGTGATAAATAATCCCGTGTGTCTTATTTTTCTTTCTTGAAAATGACTTCTTGTGCAGCTAAACAGTGTTTTAATAATAATTAAAACACTGTTTAGCTGCACAAGAAGTCATTTTGATGCGTATTTATCACAAAAAAACTGTAATTATGGAGCTGTTTGATCAACGATATCCCGTGCACGACTGAGTGCCAACTAGGGGCAATCTCTCACTTTGATAGGACCAGGCGCTGTTACTAAGTCCCGTATCTACGCTTTTAATACATCAATGGTAACACTGTTTTTTATGTTTCATGGGATTAATAAAACTAGTAAGCGCGGTCTCTGTTGGATCATATCAATAAGGAATTAAATTAAAAAAAACGGTTCAGCTCCATATAAAAAAATATGAAATCGCAGATAACTTGTTAAATATCAGCTTTATCAAAAAAAGTTCCACTACTGGTGGGAGCACGTCGCTCTTAGTAAAAAAATACGCGGCAAATAGTGGCCTGTGCGTACACGAGATCGGGCAACTCTGCCCGATCTCGTGTACGCACAGGCCACTATTTGCGCACGTGTACGCGGACGTGGACGCACGTGTACGCGGCGTCGTATCGTTCTGGGGAGTTAACGATTACGATAACGGTAACGATTTTAAGATGCGCCTCGCGACGTTGCGATGCGTCTCGCGGCGGCGCGCGGCGCAGCGCGAAATCACTGGCCTCTTCCAGTATCGTCGCGTCGCGTCGCGTCTCGGTGTGAACTGACCCTAACATTATAGAAAACTAAAAAATGCATTGGGTTCACTGTTCTTTATTGTTTTTATTTATGTATAAATTAAATAGGTGCTTTCTTGTTTTAAGCCTTTCGTTATCAAAATACGGCAGTGCTTTTTACACGTTTTTTGTCATTTTCAATATTTTTTTTACAATCATCTGCAAGGTTTATCCCCAACACGATTTTTTCATGGTCTAGTAAAACTCTTGAGCTAGCCAGATGTATTTTTTCGTGGCAATTACTTTAAGTTTTCTATATAAACTTCTCGAAACCCCATAACACGATTTCCTAGTATTGACCCTTAAGAATTGCATGAATAGTTTAGCGTACCCATAGGTGAAAAAGTGTTATACCTAACTATGTTTATATGTAATAAAAAAGGAGCTACGTCTGCCAACAAACTGTTGTGTAGTTTGTCATGTCATGTAAAAAATCTAATTCTGCGAATAAACACTTTATTTTAATCTTTTTTTTTTATTCACCAACATCGAACGTTTTATAAACTCTTTAGACAATTCCACTTAAAATGAATCATGTGTCATTGTTGCGGGTGATATCAACATTGATTTACTAAATGACTCAACGAATGTCAGCACGCACTGACGGGGTCCATTAGGACCAATGCCTGCCAGGGTTGCGGGTTTGTCCGAAAGGGATAACGTGGCCCTGCAACAGCACAGGCAACTGAACGAACACGGGTGGATTTTAGTCAGTAAAAGACTGACACACCCTTCCGCTCCGCCCAGAGCGGGAGGAGTTATTTGATAATTTCCCACGCAAAAAAAAGGGTATTACGGTACACTCAAATATCAGGAGCTTGCAAAAAAAAAAGTTTCCTCAGCCTGCAAGCATCGATATGCCGCCTTGACTTTCAACATGGGCCTCAAGTCTGCTATTACAATAGTGTCAGAATGGTCTCGCCATTTGGTCTCTCTTTGAGGCGCGCGTGGAACACGTACGCGCCGTCCGACACGGGCCTGGTCCTGGGCCTCAAGTCTGCTATTACTCGTACAATGTGTCAGAATGGTCTCGCCATTGTGAGTATTTGACAGTGTTTGTATGGCAAATCTGTCAAAAACTCACAATGAAGAGACCATTCTGACACTATTGTAATAGCAGACTTGAGGCCCTGATATAATTGTCCTGGGCTTCAAGTCTGCTATTACAATAGTGTCAGAATGGTCTATCATTGATTTCATAATTGTTGATTTTGACAAGTTTGGTAATATACTAATATCATGGCGTCATTATGACTTTCCAATGGTCAGCCACTGACTCTCCATTGAAAGAATTGGTAATCTCGTACATAATGAAAAATGTAACTTCCTAGTAAACTTGCAACTTCCTACTACTTCAGATTGCTTATAACACAAAAAAATAGTATGTAAAAATATAATTATTAAATGAAATCTGGCATGAATAAATGTTCAAAATGCCATTGTAATACAATTCTATTACGAGACCATTGACCGACCAATGATCGACCATTATGAATTTAGCAGATTACGAACTTTTAGCATAATGACGTTGGGATCGTGTTGGAGTGACGAATTTATAAAAATAAAAGACTTGGGCCCCTGATAGAATGCTGGTTAAATTAAAATTCCGTCATTTGGGTCATTCTATTCTACAGTCAGTCACGCGGACGAAGCCCCGGGCAAAGGCTAGTAATAAATAAATTTTTAGAAATGAAGTCTTTTATTATCAAGATTAACAGGATACTTATCAGATTACCTGCTTTGTGCAATTTGTTAAAAAAATTCAGAAATATTGAGTTCGTATAGTTTTAGCTACAACATGGCACCACATGTACGACTTAAAAACAAAAATGAAGTAGAGTTGAAAAATCTTCGAAAACGCAAGGAACAAGTGAAATTCGCTAACAGACGACATCGACAGAAATTATCAGAAGAATAGCTAGAAGAATGAAGAAGGAAAGACAAAGAACGATACGAGTACAAACGAAATAGTATATTTTATATCGAGGGACTAAATTTAGCCATAATATACCAGAGGTGGTTTGACTCCCGAGCGTGCAATAGTCAATGAAACCGAGGGTATATTAAGTTGGCGTATAGTCTTGAGGTGCAAACTGTACTTTTCACTTTGAGTGCGAGGATAATAGTCAATTTAGTACAAAAACATTTAATAAATATTATTCCTCCAGTCCATAAAACTTTCGTAAGTTTTTAGGTAAATCTTCCGCAATTTTGGCGGCAAAAGATTATCTATTATATTGTCTTTTGCTCTTTGCTCGACGTCAAACTCTTCTGTCACTGGACATTAATATTAAATATATTTAAAACTGAACAAAACACTCGACAAAAATTCTGAAATTTTCGCGGTCAGTTTTTTCTTCTAAACCAGTCACAGATTAACAATTTAAAACACATGGCGCCACCTTCTTTGCGGAAAAACCATGGAACTAAAACTTTCGACATTTTCGCAATGAAGATGGTCCACACTCCACAGATAATAGTATTTTTACTGGCTGTTTGAGTTTGCCTATATCACATGAAGGAAATTAAAAAACTAATTACTTTTCACTCCCTAGAGATTAAAGTGGTCACTTTAGTCCCGCTTCGTAGGGCTATATTGGCGTACTTTTAGAGCATGAGAAGTGAAAAATATATAATTATATCAATCAAAATCAAAATCAAAATATTTTATTTCACATAAACCTACATGGGCACTTATGAAACGTCAGAAGCTAGGTGCACGGTTCGAGTTAGTCGTTTCCTATGGAGAAGAGCCGGCAAGAAACTCCACGGTTACTCTTTTAAAAATAATTGGCTTTACAATATTATTAAATAACAGTGATAATAGGTATGGGAGGACAGTGTAGGCCTTTCAACAATTACCAGGTACTTAACAAAATAGAAAACCGCCAACAAATCTACACTCTACTAGGCCTACAACGTTCTCACATTCACAAAATATAAAATAATCTAAGTATATAAAATATTAATGACATGATTGCAATTACAACTACAGTAACATATCTGAATAAATATCATGTCCACAAAAGCCACTAATAAAGAATTGGAATTCGATTTGTAAGTAAATAATGTCAAATAATGAAAAGATTATGTCAAGGAAGTATGTAAAATAAAAATAAAAATAAAAATTCTAAATAAACATCGTTACTTGGGAGCAGTTAATAGACATTGACATAGTTATGTTGTTTATGAGGTACCAGGGAAGCCACAAGTGCAGAAGGAATTATTGCCAAACTTCCTTGTCTTCAACGTAGTCTTTTATCTTATAATATGCTTTTTTGATAAGGACACGTTTGATGTGGGTTTTGAACTTGCCGTCGCTAAGTTCTGTAACCGACTTTGGCAACTTGTTATAAAAGCGGATACTGTTTATAAGAAATGACTTGCTAGTTTTAGTTAATCTGAATTTGGGTATCACAATTTCATGTTTACTACGTGTATTTATTTTATGGAAATCGCTTCTTATTTTGAAAAGTCCTAAGTTTTTGCGAACATACAAAATACTTTCTAAGATATAAAGAGAAGGCAAAGTTAGTATATCAATTACTTTGAATTTATTTCTAAGGGACTCACGAGGACCCATTTTATAAATCGCGCGGATTGCTCTCTTTTGTAGAATGAAAATGGAATCTACGTCAGCTGCCGATCCCCACAGCAGAACGCCATAAGACATAATACTGTGGAAATAAGCAAAGTATACTAACCTAGCTGTGGCTATATCAGTTAACTGCCTTATTTTTCTTACTGCATATGCAGCTGAACTTAATCTACCTGAAAGAGCTCTAATGTGGGCGCCGCATTGCAATTTCGAATCTAAAGTAATTCCTAGAAATACAGTTTCCGTAATAGCATCTAGCTTCTTGCCATCAAGTTTTAAATTTAGACCCACTTGGGGTACATTTGGTAATGAGAACTTAAGACATTTCGTTTTATTCGCATTAAGTAAAAGATTATTAGCTGCGAACCATTTTGAAAGAACAGCGAGACTATCGTTGACATGTAAGACATCCGTGTCTTTTCTATCTATTTTAAAAATTAGAGATGTGTCATCAGCAAATAGAATTATATCCGATAAGTTAGCCATCATGTAAGGAAGGTCATTAATATAAACTAGAAATAGAAAAGGGCCAAGAATTGAACCTTGAGGCACGCCCATCTTAACTAGAGACCCCGAGGAAGTCGCCCCGTTAACGTGTACTTTTTGCTGCCTATTTGATAGATAGGAAAGAACAAGATCGGCAGCTTGTCCACGAATTCCGTAGTGGCGTAATTTACAGATCAGTGTGTTGTGGTCAACGCAGTCAAACGCTTTTGAGAGGTCACAAAAAATGCCAATTGCATCCTGGGACTTCTCCCAGGATTCCAAAATGTGACTGATGAGTTTTACTCCTGCGTCAGTCGTCGACCTACCCTTCGTGAAACCAAACTGGCGACTATGTAAAATCCCATTTGAGTTAAAATGTGACAACATCTGGTCTAGCATGATTTTTTCATATATTTTACTCAATGCTGGTAGCACAGATCTATAATTAGAAGGATCACTCTTACTACCCGATTTAAAAATTGGTACTACTTTACTATGCTTCATTAAGTCTGGAAACGTGCCGCTGTCCAAACATTGATTAAATATTCCTGTTAGGACAGGGGCAATTGTGTCAATAATATCTCCAAGAACTTTAACGGAAATCCCCCATAAGTCTTCAGTGTTTTTCATGTTAAGACTTTTGAAATGACAATGGCATCTGCCTCTTCTGATGAAAATATATTTTAAAAACTATAAAAGTAGAGATAAGACTCATAAAAAAATAATGTAAGCCGTATGTACCTGATTAGTAATTGATCTTAAATAATCTACCTTATCGTTGTTAGAAGGTGACGAATCTCTGTCATGTCAACTAAAATCTTACAATTGCTTTGTTCCAATAACCCCCGAAAATCCAAATAGCCCCCTGTTCTACGTATTGTTAATGATTTGAAAAAAATAAATATATATATATATATATGTTCTTAATAACTTAATACGTGAATATTTTAGATTATGTCTATATTACATAGTGAAATTAATTTGTAAAATTATGTCTAACGCGGATAAAAACTGAGAATCACGCAAAATTAATCAAGCGTATTTTTCTAAAACCTTCACCTTTTTAAAGATAACTTAATTATTGAACGTTTAGTATACGTGTTTTATTATAATACCTTTTGTTTTATGTGTAATAAATTAATAATGCGTTTTATTTGGGGCAGCGCTCCTGGATGGGCGAGTTCTATTACTGGCTGGACGTACGACGCGTTGCGTGAGCTCAGTACAGAACACGCAAGCTAACCACTCAAGGTCACTGGTATAAGTGGCATATATCTGGGCCTTAAGTATATAACCTTTATACGTCTTTTATCGTCTAAGAGCTTTTCTTGACTTTTTTGGACATTATAACAGTTTTGTGGAAAGGCCCACAATACAAAATAGACCAATAAAAATAAATCGTTTTAACTACCTGCAGGTGTGACTATTATTACCTACTGCATAATTTATTAACCCATTTTTTTTAAGTGTGTCAGCTCCGATGCGCTACTGGAGTTTACTCCTTAAGAGCGGCCAACCCGTCATACTTTTCATACAAACACTCGTACGTGATTATGGCGTTGGAACCTTGGAACACATCTTTCTATGAAAATTTTGAACTAATTGGTATCATGTGCACTATATCTAGGTTACCAATAAAGCAAAAAATTAAAATTTGGTGAAACAAATTCAGTATAAGCCTCCAAAAATCTGCTTGTTGCACACATTTTACCTGAACTTTGGCCGTTCATAATGTACTCATAAATTGTAAAAATAAAGAAAACATTGCTCATATAATGTAGATTCTAAATAACACACATTTATTTCACAAACTTGTAAGGCTTTCACAAAAACACGTATTTACTTGAACAAGTTTTATGAAATTTCCGCACACTATTTTTCGTTCAATGTTATTGCGTTCTCACTTGCCTGTTAGCATTAACATTGCGCTGGATGAAACAACAAGCTTTTCAATCATGCTCTCGTGGACGATAGACGGACTGGGAAGGGCCCTCTTAATACGATTGTCTTTGAATATGCAATAGGTAAAGACGGTAAATAAACGCATCGCTTATAATACTGAAAGCATGTTTAAAATATCTTTTGTTTTATGTGTAATAAATTAATAATGCGTTTTATTTGGGCCAGAGATGGATGGGCGAGTCCTATTACTGGCTGGACGTACGACGCGTTGCGTGAGCTCAGTACAGAACACGCAACCTAATCACTCAAGGTCACTGGCAGATATCTGTGCCTTAAGTATGTAACCTTTAGACGTCTTTTGTCGTCTAAGAGCTTTTCGGTCACCAACCCGTTTGCTTAGCATATTGACTTTTTGGACATTATAACAGATTATTTTGTGGAAAGGCCCACAATATTAATGAGACCAATAAAAATAAGTCGTTTTAACTAGCAGGTGTGATTATTAGCTTGCAGGTGTGATTATTATTAGGTACTGCATAAATATTATCCCAATTTTTATTTTTTTTTAAGTTTGTAGGTGTTAGTTCCAGCGCACGACTGGAGTTTACTGGAGTAACGCATCGCTTATAATACTGACAGCATGTAGATATATCTATTTTTATTCTATTCACATTTTTCATAATGATTCGGTAAAATATTAGGTAGGTATTATACATCAATCATGTTACATAATTAGTACATTACGATACTAGTGTGCTATGATGGTCATTACACTCGAAGAGGTACTATTGGCGTGAGCCGCAGGCGAGCGCGATAATGTTGTCGTGGCTGTGGGTAGGTACCATGGTTCTTATGTTCCTTCTAAATGAAGACCTAAATATTATTGCACTGTTAAATATTCAACTTTCACGTAGGAAATTCGCGCTTTTATTTAAGCTTTTATTTAGGAGTAAGAACCGTGAAAACGTAAAATCAGTTGTAAATAACAAATATATACAAAGGCTCATTTTATACATATTGAGATTTTATTTGGGCTTTGATGCCTTGTTGAATATACGTACAAAAACGTAAATTCAACTGTTTTACACACATATTTATTTGTGGTTGGTAAGTCTATTCCGCGTAGGTACTTACCTAGTTAGTAAAGTAAAATATAATATAATTATAGGTATAATAATATTTTCAAAGTACCCTTACCTTTTTTATTAGTGAGTCCGGTGATATCTATAATACAATGCATGATACCCGAAAGCGCTTTAAATCTAAGTTGATATGGTGTCAAGAAAATGAGGATAGAATCAAAATGGATATCTTAGCAACACACCACAAAGAAAGGGATTTCAAGCGTTTTTGGAAGCATACCAGGAAACTGGAAGCTGGTTTATGTGTTCCTGTGAGTGTTGAGGGTAGGAATGAGCCACGGCAAATAGCCGAATTGTTTAAGGATCATTTTAAGGTAGTGTCTCCTCTAGGATGTGTGTAGCAGCAGGTGTTCGATGCTGATGTAGCAGATTGTGAGCGGTTCAGGATTAAGAAGAAAGAAGTCACCCATATTATTAAAAATATGATTAGAGGGAAGTCTCCAGGACAGTGCTGCTGAGCTCATCTGTCCTGACAGATGGGTTCAGCAGCACTGTCGTAGGGTCACCAAATTCAAGTACCTGGGGCACTGGGTCACCGAGGACCTCTCAGATGATTTAGATATTGAACGGGAAAGTAGGGCATTGGCAGTGAGATGCAATATGCTGGCTCGCAGGTTTGCACGGTGCACAAAAGAACTCAAAATTGCTCTTTTTAAGGGATACTGCCAGAAATATTATATTTGCAGCCTATGAGTCCGTTATACCGTAGATGTCTAAATGCCCTACGGTTCCTGTACAATAATGGTTTTAGGATGCTGTTGGGATTGCCTCGCTTTTGCGGCGCATCACGTATGTTTGCTAAGGCCAGCACAGACTGCTTTTGGGCAATAGTACGAAAAAGAGTGGCCTCCCTGATACGCCGCGTGCGGGGCAGCACCAACAGCGTTCTCATACTATTTTGGGAAGGGTTGACTGCCCGGTTGTGAGGCACTGGAACACCGTTCACGGATCTGGTGGTGCTCTTTATAATATTAAATAGCGAAATTGTAAATAATAATAATAATAACGATTTCATTGGTAATTTACTAACATAGTTATAAGTACTATTTACTAACAATGTATGAAATGTTTTATCTATATACATATATAAAAATCAATTGCTATTCGTTTGTCTCGCTAAAACTCGAGAACGGCTGAGTCGATTTAGCTAATTTTGGTTTTGAAATGTTTTTCGTAGTCCAAGGAAGGTTTAAACGGTGAGAAAAAAAAAACTGAACGGCTGGACCGATTTGGCTAAATCAATTTTTTTTAAGGTAGGTAGGGTAGGGTAGGTAGTTAGGGTAGGTAGGGTAAGTTAGGGTAGAGTAGGCAGGTAGGGTAGGTATGATAGGTAGGTAGAGTAGTATAGGGTATGTAGGTAGGGTAGGTAGGGTAGGGTAGGATAGGTAGGGTAGGTAGGATTGGTAGGGTAGGATAGTTTATGTAGGTAGGGTAGGGTAGGTAGGTAGGTAGGTAGGATAGGGTAGGTAGGTAGGTAGGGTAGGGTGGAGTAGTGGAGTTTATACTATATTTCCTTTGCGCGTAGACAAACTGCCACAGTCAAATAGCTTTTGACAGAACGAAGTCTGTTGGGTCAGCTAGTTCTGAAATAAATGATTAATAATATTTTGGGCCTTTCCACAAATCCGATACGATGTCCAAAAAGTCAATATGCTTATATTGACTTTTTGGACATTATAGATGGTGGAAAGACCCACAATTCAAATTAGACCAATAAAAAATAATCGTTTTAACTACCTGCAGGTGTGATTATTATTACTGCATAATTACAATCCCTATTTTTTTTTAGGTGTGTATGTGTCAGCTCCGATTCACGACTGGAGTTTACTCCTTAATACGATTGACTTTGAATAATTATGCAATAGGTAAAGAGGGTAAATAAACGCAACGCTTATAATACTGACAGCATGTATGTATTTTTATTCTATTCACATTTTTCATATTGATTTGGTAAAATATTAATATACATCAATCATGTTACATAATAGTACATTATGATACTAGTGTGCTATGATGGTCATTACACTCGAGGAGGTACTATTCGCGCGAACCGCAGACGATCGCGATAGTGTTGTGGTGGCTGTGGGTTGGTACCATGGTACTTATGTTCCTTCTAAATGAAGACCTAAATATTATTGCACTGTTAAATATTCAACTCTCACGTAGGAAATTCGTGCTTTTATTAAAGCATTTATTTAGGAGTAAGAACCGTGAAAACGGACATATCAGTTGTAAATAACAAATATTATAAGACATACAAAGGCTCATTTTATACATATTGAGATTTTATTTGGGCTTCGATGCCTTGTTGAATATACGTACAAAAACGTAAATTCAACTGTTTTATACACGTATGTATTTGTGGTTAGTAATTCTATTCCGCGTAGGTACTTACCTAGTTAGTAAAGTAAAATATAATATAATTATAGGTATAATAATATTGTCAAAGCATCCTTACCTTTTTTTTTTATTCAGCCTGCGTAGCGTTTTTTTTTAGTTTTGCCCATTTTACAATAATTTTTTGGCTTAACCAAGCTCAAAAATTGGCACACGTCCGACTTCCAACACGGTCCGAATTAGTGGTATAGGTACCTATTTTCATATTTCACATTATGTTGACCGGTTTATATCACATTTTTTACGACCTTTATTATGGTATAAGTTTTATTATTCAAAATTGTGATCTAAAACTTGTTTCATTTGAGTTAATATTAGTAACTCAAATGGAACAAGTTTTAGATCACAATTTAGGGGTATTCCTCGAAGCGCACTAACTTTGAAACGCACCAAATGAAGCGCACCAAAAGCTTAAAAAATGTAAAGTACTTTTGGTGCGTTTCAAATCTAGTGCGCTTCGAGGAATACCCCATAATTTAAACTTAGCTTTGTTTTTTTTTTTTTTTTTCAAATTTTATCCAGGTTATTAAGGAATAAAACACAATACAAAACGACGTTTATCCGTTAACGTCAGAATGGCTGGATGCCTATGGCAAGCGGCTCTGAAAGTATATTCAAGAATTGCTATCCAATTGCTTATATTTGCTACATTTCTTCAATAATTGCTACATAATGATACAATCAGAGAAATATAAGTATTTTTTTGACCAGCCATTCTGACGTCACGATGGATGGTGGCCTCCGTGTTCAGCATGAAGGACGCAGAATTTCTAAAAGTTTGTTGTATCAATAATTGCTTAATAATAGCTACTTTCACGAATTTAAGCTTGAGCTTCGTACATACAATAAGTAAAAAAAAATTAGCTTTTATTAAAATTTGTACGAAGAAGTGCCTAATAATTTGGAAAGGCCACAGCTTTTTTGACTACAGCGTCTTGCTCAAATCTTGCAGGCATTCACTTCGATTTATTATAATGGCGAGTAGTTCATATCTAGTATCAGTATGTATAATAAATGGGTCAGATATACGTTGAAAACTGTTCTAACTTAATTGATAAGTACATCAAAAGCAAAATATTGCAATAGTAAAATTAAGTACTTACGTCTGTGGTTTGTCTAATTTTTCATTCGATTTTGAACTTAAAAACATTGAAAACTGTATCTCTATTCAAATATCGAGTAAAAGAGCATTACCTTTCCTCTCAACTGTGAGTATTTTATGTATATATATATATATATATATATATATATATTAATATGTATTTATATTTTTTAGCTTCATTTAAGTATAACAATATGTTATATTTAATATTTTAGTTTAAGACTGCATATTCATATTTTCCTCTTCCAGTTCTCACACACTCTTGTCTACATTTCTTTTTCATTTCTCCTTTCGCAGGTCTGCTGGAAGAAATTTCTTAAGAAATAAGCAGTACCTTTGTACTGAAATTATAATGATATCGTATCTCTATGTATTTAACTGTGTGTACATAAATAATAAAATAAATAAATAAACCATTAACATTTTAAGATCTAAAATCGTTTGGAGAATCTTGATTGTTTCGTATAACCTGATGTGCTGGCGTCTGTACTTATCAAGTTAGAATAGTTTTCAACGTATATCTGGCCCAGCTATTAATTATTTATTATACTCGTACATACTGATGCGAACGCCACATGCGAACAACGCATCAAAGAATTGACGTCACACAAATTCTGCATCGCGCAATCAAAGTTCACCGCGCGACTAGCATCAATACAACATCCCAACATCAACCGTCGGGCAGTTGCCCACCAGACACAACACCCGTCTGGTCGGAGGATCCTCCTTTTTCTATGAAGGATGAGTGAACTTTACACTCTGCTCCTTTTGCCTCTATACTGGAGACCCCGAACATGGACATTAGCGCAGCCTTCGAGCAGTCAGTTCAGCGTGACGTCATCATCACTCCCTCAAGCTTTCGAGCGGCGAGTCACACAGCCAGCCAGCACCCACGGCTTCAACGGGTATCCTCCACCAGCATGCAGCGACCGCGCATATTTGGTTATCACCCTCATGCGCAGCCTCATCAGCAACCTTGGTGCAGCACACTGCGCTTTCGGCCGGTCCACAAGTAGTGCCCTATAGCCCTCTCCTGGTCGACGCCAGCGGACAGCTTCAACCCGGCGCTGTACCATATCCGAATCACTGGAGCATAACGCAGCACCATCCCATGCAAAATGTCTCAAGCAATTTTAAAATTATAATAATTATATAAAAATATAAAACACTATTAGATACAAAAAAAAATTCTGAGATGTTTCTCTTAGATGTTTCTCTTAAAATATTGCGTGTATGAATAGATACACCTTATATAGATATACCTAATTATATATAAATATAATAACAAATAAATACACATAAAAACACGAAATACAAAACAAATAAGACAAACAATGGGATAACATTGCCGTTGTTATGGTACTGCCAGTTTCTTACGAATGTGCTGGCGAACTAATCGGTTGGTTGCCATCTTGATTTCCTGGGGGAGCGCATTCCACAGAGAGATAGACTGAATGAAGAAGGATGAGAGAATGAAGTCTGTGCGGTAAGTGGGACATTGTAGGTCACGATTGTGAGATGAACGTAGATTTATATTATGGTTGGCGTAAATGTACTGAAAGTGGGGGCTAGGAAACTAGGGGAAGAGTCAAAAAATGAAAACAAGGTGGTCAGCACCCTTTGCTCTCTGCGCTGCCATATGGGCAACCACTTTAGGTGCGACCGATGCGAAAAGACACGATCGTATTTACGCAGATTGAAAACGAATCGAATGCGGTTATTGAGAAGACGGTCAGTTAATAATTTTTAACTGTTATAAAGAGCACATTCTGGGATTTTACACAATTAAAATGGGCAGGTCCCAGCGAAAGTTTTTCCGTTTTGTCACGATAAGTAAACAATAATGGTAGGCAGGTATATCCCCGTACCTTATGAGGAAACATGTTACCGTTTACACACACACGTAAGCGCACATTACGTATTTATATGAATATATTAATAACACACTTACATAAATATGCGTATATCGTTTTAAGACGTTCGAAACATAGACCATACAGTTCGTCAGTTTTGTCAATAAAATAGATTTTCCCACGAAAAACACGGTGACGTTTGGTTAAAACCAAACGTCATTAGTGTTTTACGTGTTATATAACAAAAACTCAACATACAAGTTTTCGGTGGCACTATTTGGTTAAGAAAATGTCATCATCGATAATGTCAAACTGCGTTTTAAATTCAGTTCCATAAATATGCCGCGTGTCAAAATTTTTTGGGTGTTTAGTAACCACATATGTTTTTGTTTGGTGTTTAGGGTTTTTATAAAAAAGCTGTGAATTTGATTTATGCGTGGCATTTTCTACGCAAACAAATAAAATTTAAGTGTCTGTTTGTAATAAAGCAATTTTTTATTTTAATCCCACGCGTACAATGCGTGCCACGAAAAATGAGACTTGACACACCACGTGGTTTGACTTGCGCAGTACACGATTTTAGGTCTCATTAGCGGTATGAGGTAGCCCATGCAATATCGGAAGGTTCTCAATTCCGGAACTGATTTCCAATACTGGAGATCTCATTCCGGAATTCTGGAACAACTTTTAAAGTTTGTATCAAATCAAACAAGATTTATAATTATATCAGACTTTTATTCATTTTAAGTCACAAATTAAAGATCTTTCTCCCTTATTACTCTAATTAAACATTTTAAACCGTAAAATCAACAAGGCTCATTTATCACACAATAGAATTAAACATTAATAATATGAATAAAAAACATGATATTTGAAACGTAGTATGTATCACGTGTCACGTACTACATAGTCTCCTTCCAGTCTTAACATTTTCATTATGAAGTGAGATAGCTTACAAAATATAGCGTTTATATAAAATAATAATCAAAAAACTAAGAATATCGGAATTCCGATATTACTCCTCTCAATTCCGGAATTGAAATATCAGAAAAATTGTTACGGAATTCCGGAGTTACGAAATTCCGGAATTCCGGAATGCATGCCCTAGTATGAGGTCTGTGCGCGGGACGGGATCGGTTGTCATCGGGGCGATGGAAAGGGCGCGGGAGGCGCGGTCAAGTCTCATCTTTCGTGGCACGCATTGTACGAACCCGCGAGCAGCAGCTAGTCGGAAATAAGAGTAGCCTAAGTTACTCCTTTTAATATCAGCTATCTGCCAGTGAGTTAGTCCCATCAAAATCGGTCCAACTGTTTCGGAGATTAGCTGGAACAAACAGACAGACAGACAATTTTTTTTTTTTTGTGTTATGTAGATACCGTACATATTTCATAAGCATTTAGTAAAAAGCATTACAAAGACACTTCAATTTTATTTATTTGCATCCATACTAATATTATAAATGTGACAGTAACTCTGTCTGTCGGTCGGTCTGTCTGTCTGTCTGTCTGTCTGTATGTTACGTTTTCACGCCTAAACTACTGAACCGATCGTCATGAAATTTGGCAGAGATATATATATTTTTTTTTTTTTGTTATTTTTGGCTATTTTTCTACGCGATAACCGACATCCACGTGGGCGGAGCCGCGGGCAAAAGCTAGTAGATTATAAATCTTTTAAACACAATACCTTCTTATTATATACTAGTTAAGCACGTTGTCAAACAATACAGAATACAGCTATTACGTCTCCGGTGTTTGGTTAGATGTTTGCATGCTAAGCACGTGTATCGTCTTATACACACAGTATAACGAACAAGATAATGTTATTAAGTCAACCTTAAAGGCTACAAATAGGCGCGACACGCGACGAGACACAAAGGAACCACGTGTCGCGCGGCGAGCGGTCCCTTTGTGTCGCGTCGCGAGTAGCGCCTGTTTGTAGGAGCCTTAAATTTTTTACTTGAAAATATGTTAAAAGATGTCAATAAACTTTATAAATTTTATGAGCCGTTACGAGTTTCTTGTAATTTTGATTGCTACCTGTTACTTAAAATTAAATATTTAAATCACACCATGTATGATGAGTGGTGACATAAAACCTGTCTTATAAAATGACTTATTACGAGTATGGTGTCTTTTTTAAGTAGGAAGCCGCTTTTTTGCCTTGTTATCGGACTTCAAAAAAGGAGGACGTTATATCCATTCCCCACACAATTTTACGTCTTCACCTGGCCACAATGCGAGTTTTACGGTACGCGTAGCGTGCGGTAAAACTCACATTATGGCCAGGTTTATTTTTATTAAATGTCTAATCTTATTTCAAATGGAGTATGAGTACCTTGGGATCGGTTTCTAGTCTTGTCGGTTTGCCGTCCCATCCGGACTATGAGAGTAAGGGAAGAGTGAGTGCTCCTGTGTCTGCGCACACGCTTAATTGTGCACTATAATATCTCCCGCGTAGATGGCTAGCCTCCGCTGAGATTGGCTGCCGAAATTTAGTCTGGAGCACTTTTATTATTACCCATTACCTATAGGTACTAGTCATAGGACAAATAACAAACAAAAAAAAAAACTATTTAATCCATACTAATGTTATAAATGAGAAAATAACTCTGTCTGTCTGTCTGTCTGTATGTTACGTTTTCATGCCTAAACCGCTGAACCGATCATCATGAAATTTGGCAGGGATATAGCCTGGGATATGAAGAAGGACATAGGCTACTTTTTTACGCGATAACCGACATCCACGCGGGCGGAGCCGCGGGCAAAAGCTAGTACGTTATAGACGTCTGTAGGTATACTTTTTTTTTTAATGTATGTTAATCGATAATTATGTTCTTCAATAGGGATGCAGACTAAAAAAATATTTTTTGTCCGTCATGTAGATTATTAAAACATATTGGCCACGTATTTGTTCTTTTTTTACGTAATCAAAACATTAGTTCAAATGTGGCATGATGTCACTTCTCAGTAGATTTTATGCGTAGCTGTGACGTAACGATCCCATACTCCCCAAGTTTAATATGTTTTATCTAAGTAATTTTTTATTAATATGATAAAGCAAAAAATACGTGTCTAATATTTTTTTATTATCTGATTGACGGACTAAACAGCAAATTTTTTTTTTTTTTTTTTCCCAGTACGCATCCCTATCGTGGACCGATTTTGGAAATTCATTTGGTAGAGGAAGCTTGCGCGGTGGTCTCATAAATTATACTAACTTTGCTTCGGTCATCTTTGAGTTAGCTTCAATAATACGTATTTAATCCACTTTGTATATTTTGATGATGTAATAATACTTCCTGACACTGTTGTTTACATAACAAGTAGTGGTATACGAATTGGTGTTGGATAACATAACAAAAATTAAAAAATAAAAAGCTTTTTTACAAAAAAATACAACCGATTTAAAAAACAAAAACCGGCCAAGAGCGTGTCGGACCACGCACAATGGGTTCCGTAGTTAGAATGAATTAATCCCAAGAAAAAATATAACATTGTAGTTGAAAAACATGTTCTTCCATACGGAATGTATGGGAGAACATGTTTTTCAACTGCAAATGTAAGTTGGTCGACTATTACTCGGTAACTTGTAAAGCCTACTTAGCTGTGATATTTTTTCTTTTAACTTCGTTATATTTGCTACTGCTGTGAATTTTTTCACGTATCCAAATACAACCATTTAGCTACCAGGGCCTCAAGTCTGCTATTACAATAGTGTCAGAATGGTCTCTTTATTGTGAGTTTTTGACAGATTTGCCATACAAACACTGTCAAATACTCACAATGGCGAGACCATTCTGACACTATTGTAATAGCAGACTTGAGGCCCAGGACACTTGACTCTAACAAAAATTAGCACTATAAAGTTTAGTATTACACAAATGGATACCTGAATCGAAAAATGGTTTTCACAAACCCACAATATTTTTAAACGGCGTATCCAACGATAACCCACACCATGGGTTAGATGAGAAAAAAATTATATTGTCCCCACTTTACGTGTACCGGAGGTACCCTAAATATTATTTTATTCAAGATTTTATTCATTTTGTCGGCGTGATTAATATGTATACCCATACCAAATTACCTACAGCTTTCTAGTACTAAGAGTCTGTGAGCTAAGCCGCGGACAGACAGACAGACGAACATTGCGAAACTATAAGGGTTCCTTGTTTACTACGGAATCCTAAAAATACTACAAAGTGAAAAATAACATTAATTTCGGAAGACATCGGCAATAAACAATTTTTTTTTTTATGGGTTGATTCGAATAACGGGCGTATTATGACGGATACGATGTTGGATAAAGGCTCCTACAAACAGGCGCGACGCGCGACACGCGACGCGACACAAAGACACCGCTCGTCGCGCTACACGCGATGCCTTGCGGGACTGATCATCTCTTAGCTGCCACGGGTTATTTTAATTATTTTATTTTGTTTCTATTTGTTGTACCTACTCTGGACGCTTTTTGATTTTTACATCGTTCTCACATTTAGTTATAAATTTAACATTACTTATAGATGTAACTAATACTTTTGTAACAATTTAATTTAAAAGAGTGTGCATGGAGTTTCTTGCCCGTTCTTCTCCATAGGTACTTACCTACGCTTTGGAATGGGCATGTAGCTACATGTAGCTTCATTTTTCTTACTGACCGATTCCTTGACAATTCAAAAGTGCCTGTAAATGGTTTATTTGAAATAAATGATTTGAGTTTGAGCTTTGTGTCGCGTTGCGTGTCGTACCTATTTGTAGGAGCCATATAGAATACCTACAGCCAAAGTCGAAATGTATAATCAGCCTATAATATTTTCCCACTGCTGGGACTCGGGCCTCCTCTCTATGAGAGGAAGTGGGCCGTAAACCACTACGCGGGCCCAGTGAGGATTGGTAGATGTTACATGTCTTCGATTTTTTTTTGCAAAAATGTGGTTACAATACCAACTGTTTACTGCAGCTGCCATTTGTCATGCCACCAACGCAATAGAAGTTAAAATCGGTTGAAAGTACTGTAATAGTATATTTACTTACCAAGGGCTGTAAAAGAAAGGGTATTTGTAGTTTTTTTCGCAGGTATTTGTGACCCAAGCCGCAGACGAGGGTTGTAAATATGCGATAGAGGGCTTTCTTTTTTACTGCCCGTGGTGAGTACACAATTTTACGTCTTCACCTGGCCACAATGCGAGTTTTACGGTACGCGTAGCGTGCGGTAAAACTCACATTATGGCCAGGTTTATTTTTATTAAATGTCTAATCTTATTTCAAATGGAGTATGAGTATCTTGGGATCGGTTTCTAGTCTTATCGGTTTGCCGTCCCATCCGGACTATGAGAGTAAGGGAAGAGTGAGTGCTCCTGTGTCTGCGCACACAATTGTGCACTATAATATCTCCCGCGTAGATGGCTAGCCTCCGCTGAGATTGGCTGCCGAAATTTAGTCTGGGGCACTTTTATTATTACCCATTACCAATAGGTACTAGTCATATGATAAATAACAAAAAAAACTATTTAATCCATACTAATGTTATAAATGAGAAAATAACTCTGTCTGTCTGTCTGTATGTTACGTTTTCATGCCTAAACCGCTGAACCGATTATCATGAAATTTGGCAGAGATATAGCCTGGGATATGGAGAAGGTCATAGATTACTTTTTTACGCGATAACCGACATCCACGGGGGCGGAGCCACGGGCAAAAGCTAGTCTTGTTATAAAATCAAAGAAAACATATAAACACTAAAATAAAAAATTAAAAAAATTACACTTATGTTTTATATTACTAATACCACAACTTTGTAAACCTAGATTCTGTGCTTTTTTTATTATTCTTTACGTCTGGCACCACACGGAACGGGTCTTAGAACGTCTTGTTATTATTATTGTGAGCCTGTTATTTGTCACTGCAGTGCAAAACCCTCCTTCCCGTTTTTCCAATAGGGATGTGTCCTGGGTTAAAAAAAAAAGAAAAACTGTTTAGTCCGTCAATCAGATAATACAAAAATATTAGACACGAATTTTTTGCTTTATCATATTAATAAAAAATTACTTAGAGGAAACACAAATTAAACTTGGGGAGTTATGTCACAGCTACGTATAAAATCTACTGAGAAGTGACATCATGCCACATTTGAACTCAATGTATCGCCGTAATGTTTTGATTACGTAAAAAAATAAAAAAATACGTGTCCAATATTTTTTAATAATCTACATGACGGACAAATAATATTTTTTCAGTCATCATCCCTATTCTCTCTCTTTATTGCAATTAGAGCCCAATCCTTTAGGTAGGAGTCTAACTAGTCACGCCATCTCCGTAGTCCTCATCATCTGCCTAGCCTCTCCAAACTATGTTGTGGTTTTCCTTTCTAATCGGATGCAGCTGCACCAGTATTTTACATAGAGCCTGCCTATCTGACCTCCAAAACCCAGTTAGGTACTGAATAACACGATACCCCTGTAAATATCTTGTATTAAGGCAACAATAACCGATTTTGAATGATTTTATAAATACTGAAGATCACGTCGAAACGAGTACGGTTAATGATTTGGAAAAAATATATGTTAAATTAGAGCATTTTCTTAATAACATAATATATGAATATTTTATATTATATTTATATTACATAGTGAAATTAATTTGTAAAGTTATGTCTAACGCGGATAAAAACTAAGAATCACGCAAAATCTATCAAGCGTATTTTTCTGGATCTAGAACCTTTTTAAAGAGAATTTAATTATTGATCTTTTAGTATACGTGTATTATTAAAATACCTTTTGTTTTATCCATACTATATATACTATACTATATATATATTATATTATAAATGTGAAAGTAACTCTGTTTGTCTGTCTATCTGTCTGTCTGCCTGTCTCTCTGTCTTTATGTTACGTTTTCACGACTAAACCGCTGAACCGATCGTCATGAAATTTGGCAGAGATATAGCCTGGGATATGGAGGTGGGCATAGGCTACTTTTTTATGCGATAACCGACATCCACGCGGGCGGAGCCGCGGGCAAAAGCTAGTGTATAATAAATTAATAATGCGTCTTATTTGGGACAGCGCTCCTGGATGGGCGAGTTCTATTACTAGCTGGACGTACGATGCTTTGCGTGAGCTCAGTACAGAACACGCAAGCTAACCACTCAAGGTCACTGGCATATATCTGGGCCTTAATTGCCATCTCCACTTTCATTTTGTATACCCTACCCAATATGCGTACACACGGCTACATATCAAACTATACATTTCTAGTATAAGCTGATCTCTCATTGTAGGGAAATCATAGGCAATGCGCGATCACCTTATACTGGATTTTTGAAGCTTGATTTATGTAGCCGTGTGTACCAAGTACAAACTGCCTCGAGATACCACAATAAAATAAAAAGTTCAAAAGTTGACGGACCACAAGGACTGTGCGAAATGTCTGTTTTGTATGGCTCATCCATCTTGATAATAAAGCCAGTCCGTCGCCAATGGGAGGCATGGAAACACGTCTCTAAAAACAAACATTTAAATCGCAAAATGAGAACCTTAACACGTAATTTAAAAATATGGATATGAAGTCAGTGTGTTTATGTGTTTTAGTTCTTAGTTTACAATTTGTGTGTGGCCAGTACTCGACTACTCCTTGCCCTGGTGTTTTTGACTTTGAAAATGATGGGCAGACTGTGTACGGGAAAGTTACTTTGCGGCCAGTGGCGCCAGTGTCTTCCTTAGTACTAAGAATTAATTTTACGATTGCAGCTCAACTAATTAATAATGTAAGTACAGTTTTCTTTTTATTTATACAGTTAAATATGTGACCTGTTAGAGAATCCTTGAATTTAACTTGTATTTCATAAAATTTCTAAGAGTATAAAGTTTATAAAAGAACATTTTGTTCAAAACCATAGTTACCATATAGGTATAGGTAGGTATAACAATCTGCCTAGCCTTTTCCAACTATGTTGGGGTCGGCTTCCAGTCTAACCGGATGCAGCTGAATACCAGTATTTTACATGGAGCGACTGCCTATCTGACCTCCACAACCCAGTAACTGGGTAACACGATACCCCTTGGTAAGACTGGCTGTCAGACTTTTGGGCTTCTGACGACCCGTAACGACTGTCAAAGATTCACGAATGTCAGCCGGGATCAACGGCTTATCGTGCTTTCCGAGGCACGGAGGAGTCTCGGTATGTAAAGATGGTCACCCATCCACGGACCAACCCCGGCAAACGTAGCTTAACCTGACGGATCGACCCGTGCGGCTGTTATTACTTAGCCACGAGCTCCTCTCCTCATAGTTACCTATAACATTAGATAATAATAAAAAAATAGGCAGTCTTCCGACAGATGTGAAAACTCAAGACTTTTTTAAATTTTTAAATCGCTATGCGTCGCCAGTCTGGCACAACACGTCACGAGCATGTCGCGCTTTTCGGTGACGCGAACCCATAAGTTTTTCCCCTACCAAAGATAGAGATAAAGATGCATTTATTTGTATAAACATGTGTGTCATGATACATAGATATGCACATATGGATGGAAACGAGTTTAAATAGGTGGTTCAACATGTTTTGGCGTACAAAATAGTATAGTATTTAATTAGAATTATTATAAATTAGGAAATTATAGTCAAAATTCAATCAATTCAAATACATAATTACAGTCAGTACTAAATGTGCTCAATCAAAATAAAAATTAATTAAAACAATAAAAGTTTGACATAACATATTTATAATCCTATTCAATTAATCTGAATCAATATTATTGTACCAAATTAAAAAAAAAAAAATCAAATCAATTTTATTAATTTAATATAACTTTTATTAATTTAATATAACTTTTATTAATTTAATATAACTTTTATTAATTTAATATAACTTTTATTAATTTAATATAACTTTCATTAATTTAATATAACTTTTATTAACTTTTATTTATAGTAACTGTTTATTTTACATAATTTTGGTGGTACCTTAATTATTTTTCTTGATTACGCACAATAGGTAGTTATAGGAAAAGATTTAAGAATGAGGTTTTAAAAAGTAAACACAAACTGCCGTTGCGCGTGACGCGATTATCAGCAAGCACTGCATTCAGCATTGTATTTTCCCACAACAACTTCATTTATGTACACAACATAACTTGATAGGTACTCCAAGTGAATAAGATAGCGCCAGTTCCCACTTGTCGGGTGTCGTGACGCGTTTTTTATCGGATGTCATTGCCTCCATTCATACAATTTATTTTTTATTTTTTGGCAGGAGTGGGAAATCCTCATAGACACCCAGACTGCCTCACAAATGAGCCAGTCTGGGCAGTGCCGGAATCCTACCGGCTAAAACTACACTCCTGCCTCACACATGAATATTGCCAATATTGATTTGGCACTTAATTCTAAATCTAAACAATAATACTCTTAATTTATATGTACCTGAAACTAACTTGGTAACACTAGATGGATGTCGGGCGGGCCTGATCGAAACTTGGGCCAGCGAATTTTCGGCACTTAAGGGCGTATACTACCTCAAATGGCTTAGCATGTTCCTCCGTTATGTCGAAAATACTGCAGCATTAATTTTGAAATAAATATATGGTAAAGTTGAAGATTAATGTTAAGTACTATGTTAGCCGAAAACACGATTCCATAAAATTTTCTCGATAGAAAAAAAATACAAAGTTACCTCCAAACCGAACAATAAACTGCTGGTATTCAAAAAATACTTCAAATTAGATAATGAAATTTTGCATATTAATTGAACTAACTATAAAGCAGGGCCTCAAGTCTGCTATTACAATAGTGTCAGAATGGTCTCGTCATTGTGAGTATTTGACAGTGTTTGTATGGCAAATCTGTCAAAAACTCACAATGAAGAGACCATTCTGACACTATTGTAATAGCAGACTTGAGGCCCAGGGCCTCAAGTCTGCTATTACAATAGTGTCAGAATGGTCTCGCCATTGTGAGTATTTGACAGTGTTTGTATGGCAAATCTGTCAAAAACTCACAATGAAGAGACTATTCTGACACTATTGTAATAGCAGACTTGAGCCCCTGGTCTTATGTTATTTACTTTTTTTTAATGACCATTATTTTCACCGTAAAAAGAAATTACGTAAACTATCGACGCCTTGGCGCCTTTTCCCTGCCGCCCTGTCTCGCTTGCTCGCGTGACCGGTAGCAATAGTGTGCGAGCGAGATATAGAGTGAGGTGGCGCTGAGGTAGTATAGACTCTTAACATGAGGCAAGAGAATTTACTCAGGTTTTAGCGTAAAAAAAAACTCGATGTTTTGTCAAGTCTTAAAAACCTGCGAAGCAGGAGCGGTCGCTAGATATTATAAAAAAAAAAACAATGAAAAAACATTTTGGGTGCCAATCCAGCAGTGCTATTCTGTAACCATCTCACCGTGAAAACTAAGGTGAAGTGAGCGTGGAGCTAGCTGTCAATAGTGTCAATCTCAAGCATCAGCTGATGTTTGAGATTGACACTATTGACGGTGAGATGGTTACAGAATAGCAGTGCTGGATTGTCACCCAAAATGTTGATTTTCAATTAAAGCATTTAATTTATTTGTAACAACACTTCCAGCTAAAGTTAACAGGTACAGAATGATGTTTTAAATTATGTTTAACGCTAAATTTATTAATTGATTTGTGGTACAAGTGGGCTGTGGGCCTTAGAAGAGATATTTAAGTTCGGAGGTACCATAGATACAGGTTGGCCAATTAAAATGTATACAACTTTTTTTAGCCCCCATTCTGATTTAAAGCCAAATTTTGCAGTTGTTTGGTGTTTATTATTTAGTTAAAATACGGCATATTCTTTATGCACAGTCTATAAGATCATGATCACCGCAATACTTTCAGTAATTTTATCCTGAAGTTCTTAAACGAATTTAAAAACGAACCAATTTTAAACAAATCATTAAGAGTAACGAATACCATTTTGATCATTGAAGATTTCGCGACATGTCCTGACTTTTTTGTATGGGGTTACCCAAAGGGACGTGTCGTGGTCAATCTTGATTACAAAAAGCAGAATATTTGTGACTTTTTTAGTGGGATAACTAACAAAGTATGCGAAAATTTAATGAAAAACACAATGAAAAGCGATCGCATTTTTTTGTATAAAAAAGGAGGAGATTACGCTGATCTTAATTTTCGTATAAAATTGCCAAGTCTGAGTAAAATAGTTATAGAAAAATATCCTTTAATTTTCGTTTGTAATAAAAATAATTTGTCAAAGTTTAATGTTGTATACTTTCAAATTGGCCAACCTGTATAAGAAAGGGAGGTACCAACGTGTCGCGACGTCCTGCGTAGACCACGGCTACGAATGGCTACGCATGTAACTTATAAATAAAACAGGAGTGACTACGGAAGTCTAACTGTTTGCTACGAAACAAGCTGCTTGCTACGAGTGCAACGAAACTCAAGTAAAATAAATAATATATTAGTTTAAAAAAACAAAAAAACAAAAACACGCTTTTATAGAAAATCCAACAAAAAAATAGTAAATTTTTTTTTTGAATAAATTTTAATTAAAAATAGTGTAATTTTTTTTTTTTTTTTTATAAATTTCAATTATAAATAGTGTAAATAGGAAAAAGAAATGTATTTTATTGTAAAAAAAAGCGTGGGGTGCTTTCTAAGATATTATCAAAATGATGATGCCTCAGGCATTAAGTCCGCCTTTGTACAGTATTTTTTTACTTGTGCATAAAGTTTTAATAAATAAATAAATACTTAAATAATCCTTCTACTCATATCTGTCAATAAAATATTGACACCATGCACCCCATGTTTTTATTATAATACAATATTTTTTTTCTTATTTACACTATTCGTAACTTATATTTATAAAAAAATGTTACACTGTTCTTAATTCAAATTTATTTTCTATTTTTTATTTGGATTTTCTATAAAAGCGTGTTTTTTTTTTTAAATATTGAATAGTCATCGGTCCTTGATAAGTATGCCAAATTTCGAGTTAGGGAGTCAAAATCATGTTCCAAAGTTTCCGTTACATAGGCACATACATACGTATGTATGAAGCTAATAAAAGCGTGTTAAAAATAAAGTAAATAAAACAATTTAAATTCACCACGTATCGAAAAGAATATGGTCCTCATGATCCAGCGGGGTAATAGCGTACCACACTTACGGTTAGGGTTGCCAACTTTTTTTACAAGAAATAAAGTATATTCAAGTCTATGAAGAATATTAAACAGTATTTTAGAAAAATAAACAGTATTTTATTTATTTATTGTTTTAAATACATATTTTTAGAGCTTCTCGCACAATTTACTAATTTCCAAAAATAAAAAAAACTTCATACGCCTCATCACAATTATAACTGAAATTAAAATAAATGAGGAGGTCATTTTTTATTAAATTAATAGACGCTCTATTTCTATCCTCCCGCCACTTAGCATTCATTACTGAAAAAAATTCTTTCAGTAAATGCTGAGGTGGCGGGAACAGAAAGTAGATATGAGACAATTTTAGTTATGTTTTTAAATTCTTCTGAAGTATTTACTAATAAATGGCTCCACTTTTGGCCAGAAAACATTTCGAAAAAATTTAATTGAATATTTGACATTGACAGATTCGTTCACAAACTCAGTGTGATTTGTTTGTGGCTGCGCTGTACTGAGCAGTGAGCGCCCTCAGACTAAATAAAAACAAATTTGTGTGAGCGTCTAAGTATAACATATAATAATGTGTTTGCATTTTCATGCTGAAAACAGTATTATGTATACTTTATTTTTGTTCAACAGTAAAAAGTATAATTTATTGAAAAACAGTATAATACTGTTTAAAACAGTGTAGTTGCCAACCCTACGTACAGTAGCAATGGGTTTATTTTTTCAGTTCAACAACATTCATTGCGTTATTTAAGCAGCTGAGCCGACAAATTTTTCCAACATATGAAGCAATGGATTCATTCAGATTGCTATTGATAGTGTGATACGCAGTTAGGGTGCTGTTTCTCGGCTTCAAATGACCAAAGAATAATAGTAACAATGCTGTGCTATACATGTAACACATAAACAATATTATAGTACATTGTGATATAAGGGTGGAAAGTAGGTTATTGCAAACGAGCTGACCTTTATTGACACGAGTTTGCAATAACCTACACACCCGTGTATCACACGACGTTTTTCAATACAGTTGTGGTAAATAGTAAAAAACAAATCAAAAAAATAATCAATTTCACATAAATTAAAATTTTCAGAAAATGGCGCGTTTTTGCAACTGGACATATTTATTTACAACGAAAACAGCCTATACAGCATATTCGATTCTTGACAAATGTTGATGTGAAAATAATTAAATTAAAACTGGTAATTAAATATATTAAACAACCATTTAAAAGACTGGTGTAAGTTGACGCGGCTATATGCATTCAAGCTGGCATCGGCAAAACCCACTATGTTTGTCACACAACCCATAGTAACGGCTACATGACGAGGTAATTTTAAAGAAGAAAGTAAAGGTAATTGCTATCTAAATTTTTGAAAAGGAAGTACAATAGAAACGGGTGGAGTTTCATCCCAATCTGTATTTAATTTCCATAATTCTTTTATGAGTAATTTCGCGAATAAAACTACAGGAGCCACAAGACCGAGAACATCCCACAGACGGGCAACAGTGGAAAGTATGGAGCGTTTAGTACAAAGACTTTTGAGAATTAAATGCTACGACGTACGGACTCAATCATTTTTCCTCGTATAAAATCTATTCCATTTTATTCTATGTATGAAAACTCCTTGCTACGATACTTTTTAAATTGTCTTATAAATTTAAAACTCAACTGCAAAACAAAATGATCGAGCTCGTAAACAAAAGTCACGACCGCGTAACAGAAAGATAGTATTCAAAAGATTAAATTTTCGAATCATAATTATAGCCTCTGAAAGTACGCCATGCTTAACAACTATTGAAAATACTAATGTTGAGTTGCACGAAACCACCATTAGTTTAACGGAGACTTTAAATTGATGCTGTCACTTTCTTTTTGATACAAAATATAAGGGATGGCATGAATTTAAAGTCTCCGTTAAACTAATGTTGGTTTCGTGCAACTCAACATGAAAGTGCTACGGAATTGTGTCAAAGTGACTTGTGTAAATTGACACCATTCCTAGTTATAATGTAACCTATCACGTAAAATAATAAGTTAGAGTTAAATTGCTTATTAGGCTATTCGGCTTTTTTAGTTCTTACTAGATGTCCCGGTGTACTTCGTATCACCTATCCTAACGACATTAAAATTCTCCCTTCGCAAAATATTTTGATAGGCAATGGTGCCGATTCTCTTGTTCACAAACTAAACTAAATTTAAGTTCAGTGCATCTTTTTCTTTCTATTTCATTAAGAAAAGGACAGAAGATATATTTTAATTTAGTCCTGTCAAATTAATCTGTCTGGAACTCGCCGGCCGCTACCGCGGCACCGCTCGCTTCGCTCGCTCGGCTCGTGCGTAGGAGGTCACAGTTTTAACCTAACCTAACCATTTAAAAAAAAAAAAATTAACCTACTCTAACTACTATATTAAAATAAAATTGCATTTTTTATTATATAATTCCCAAAAAATCTTATTTTTGCCTTAATATTATTTGTCTTAACAAATCATTTCACCAAACGATTATTGTCTGAAGATTGTTTGCTGTAATAAATCATTTGATTAAAGACCAAATGCCATAATGACATTATACTTGGTAATATTTTGCCAAGTAAAAATTTGACCAAATGAAAATATGCGTACTAAAATAATTCGAAATATTGCAATGGTATAAAAAAAGGTTGCTAAAATTTGTTTGGATAATGAAATTTTGTCAAAATCTTTTCGGCAAAACGGCAGGCACCCGTTTCAATCCTTATGTCTGCCGGTATATTATTTAATAGGAATATTTCGTTTCTTTAGGGTTGTGTCACATTCTCTGGGTACATTGAATCTGTCAGCAGCAATAGATCGTGTGTTATGGTTGTTGAATACGTGATTTAAGCTATACTCTGGGGTACCATGATGGTTTATTGCTAAAATATATTTATGTTTGTAAGTGATAGGTAGAATTTTAAATTTTTTAAATAGTTTCCTATAATCTCCTTTACAACTGTTTTTAGTTTTTTTAGTACGAGTAACAACTAGTTTTAATAATCGAATTTGAAGAGCTTCTAATTTGATGTTCTTATGTTTTCTGAGAACAGTATGTAATCCTATGCTACACGGTCTCTCTGATCTTTATGCCTATTAGTTTGGCTTCTAAATCCTCATTTGTCAACCAATGTGAGCTTATGTAAATTTGTGGCGGTTGGTTCTTTTATGTGTGTCATTCACAAAATAAGGTGTCAAAATTCAGAGAAAAAGAAATTATAATTTTGTAATATTATGGTGGTCAAATAAACATAAATTTATAGATTCAATAATATTTCGCTGTAACTACAAGTACATAATTGTTTTATTGGAGTGTGATTTGTTTGCCGCGAGATGGATGGACGTATGTCGAGCATGTTTGAGATTCTGTGAGATGATGGATGAAAGATGAGTTTTTATTTTTTGTGCCATTGTTATTTGCTTGTTGGTTAGTCATTTTTGTGTATCTTTCTTATTGTTATTCCTTCCTTATTGTAAATATGTCTTTTTTATTTAAATTTAACTGTGCAATAACTTGGACCTGAGTCTGTAATGTTGTACATGTTTTTACCAAATAAATAAATAAATCGTAATTGTTATGGATATGGTGATATCAATAAGTCTGTTAATGGACCAAAAGTGTAATGAATGTTAACGGGACTGCATTCATGCATTTTCAAAGTATATACAGTAAGTGCTTTTTTTACCTGACTGCCCAGAAGGAAATGTTTTTAAAATTAGTTAAGCTGTTGAATTACTTTCGCAGTTAGGAAAACTTAATACGGCTCGAATTATTTTACTTGTCTATTGTACAGGGTTATCCATACTAATATTATAAATGTGAAAGTAACTCTGTCTCTCTGTCTGTCTGTATGTTACGTTTTCACGCCTAAACCGCTGAACCGATCGTCATGAAATTTGGCAGAGATATATAGCCTGGGATATGGAGAAGGACATAGGCTACTTTTTTTGCGTTATAGCCGACATCTACGCGGGCAAAAGCTAGTATTAAATAAAAATAAAAATATTAGTATTTTTTTTTTCGGGAAATTTACGACCTCTCTCAGTGTTGTTACTTGAAGTATGAGTTAAGAAAAATTGTTTTCTTATGTTAGATCATAATATATCGTTAACCATCACGTCAGAGAAGTTTATTAAAAAAAAAAAAAAAAAGATTTTTGAAACTGATATTTTAATTAATAAAGGCCGGTCGATGACCCCACAAAAAACAAAACATCAAATTAATTTGTTCTTTGTTTTATTATGTTTAGCTAAATCGATACCTACCTACCCATCGCGTATGCGGAGTTTAGATAACCAATTTAAAACAACCCAGTAAGTGTTATTCGCTACCTATAGGATTATATCGACGTTTGAAAGGCAATATTTACCAAACGACATGTTGGCAACATTTAAATGTACTTAAAAAAAAAAAAAAAAAAACGCTTTAGTGGACTATAATCGGCTTATTCCACAAATCCCCCCTGAAAATCCCCTTTAGGAGGAAAAGTGGAATCTATAAAAAAAAGTCTAGAATTCACCCCTGATAATCCCGCTTAGGGGGGAAAACTAGAATAGAAAAAAAAAACTTATTCCAAGATCCCCACTCATGAAAGCGATTTTTTTTTACATTAGGGTTCAGTTTTCCCCACTGAGGGGGATTCTCTGGGGGGGATTAGTGAAATAAGCCGGATTATCAGTGGTGAATTCTAGACTGGTTTTTATATATTCCACTTTTCCTCCTAAGGGGGATTTATCAGGGGGGAATTGTGGAATAAGCCCTATAATGTTGTAAAGTACACTCTAGTAGAGAAATTACTAGAGAATTTTAAAGTTATTTTTTTTTCCTTAATAATCAACTTTAAAATGCTCTAGTGTAAAGTTGCCTACATGTCGTTTGGTAAATATTGCCTTTCGAGCGTCGAATTATGATCAGCAAAACTTTCATAAATAAAACTTAGGAAGCTTGAGTGATGTAACTCGCTTTGCAAGTGGGTACCTACTTATGCTAATTTCAACAATAAACAAAACAAAAAAAAAACGTTGCCCGCTCCTGTCATTGTATTATTAATTGATATCTACCGAATGTGCGAAAAAATGTAATTTGCTAATAACGAGTAAACATACTTATGCAAGAACAGATCATACTTTGAATATTTATTATTCAAAATTGTTTTCCTTGTTGCGGTTTAGTGGCCTCCTCCATAAAGCTTCTACCTATATAAGTAGATATTATAACCATATTGTTGTTATTGTAATGGAGTCCTTAGACGGTCAAAATTGCTTGACAAGCATGTCAAATTTTCAATTCAATTTATCTTTAATTCAATCTATAATGTATAAACAGTTACGGCACATTAACCAGTTTATAAGTTAGGTACTTACCATGTTAAATAAATAAATAAATAAAATAACCACACTGACAAAAAAACTCAACCATTTATGCAAGGTTAGCCCTTGCATAAATGGTTGAGATTTTTTAGAATACGAATCGATAGAATTTTATAATTCTTAATTTTATTTAAATACTACGAAAGCTACCCAAAACTAAAAAAAATATGAAAACACTATTTGTTAGTATAAAATAACCTCAATCATTTGAGCAAAGGGGGGTCAACTCATTGTAGTAGGTAACTGACTGTATGTATACAGGTGGTAAGTATTAATAAATAGAAACAATATGAACCCTGTCGGGTACGGCAACTTTTTTTAAAAAGTAGGAGAGAGGAAGAGCGTTTTAATGATTTTCCTTATTACAAATAAATTATTTCCTATCCGTATTAAGGCTCGTACAGACTCGCGTGATATCGCGGCTGCGACAGAAACCGACAAAGAAATTGTGCTACTAGTGTCGCGTCGCGCCCGCGATATCACACTAGTCTGTACGAGCCTTTAGTAATTCTTATTATATTATATTATCACTCATTTATTTAGGTATTCTCTGAATAAAATGTGCAGGTCAATCTATTTATTTATTTATGTATTAGATTATATATCGTATCTATCTATTAGAATAATGTAAATTATATTATAATTGTTTTTGTATTTCGCGCTTGTCAAGCAATTTTGACTGTTTAGAACGAAGCTTGAGTTTGTACAGTCAGTTACCACAATTAGCTGACCTCCCTTGCATAAATGGTTGAGATTTTTTAGAATACGGATCGATAGAATATTATAATTCTTAATTTAATTTTAAATACCTATACGAAATGTAACCAAAACTAGAAAAAAATATATTTTAATCGTACGATTTGTTAGTAAAAAACCTCAACCATTTGAGCAAAGGGGGGTCAGCTAATTGTGGTAACTAACTGAACTTGATGAAAAATTATATTTCAGCAATGCTTGATGAAAAATGTGGATGCTTGACAAGCGTGCTTGTCATGCACGTAAATGCTTGTCAAGCAATTTTGACCGTCTAGGGTATTAAAACACATTAGCTGTAGCGAACAGACTGACTTTTTATTTTAAGTTTTCTTACAAACCATAGACGAGTCCATAGACAAAGGAATATAAAAAATACATGTAGCTAATATTCTAGTTAACACTAAAGATTTAAGTGGAGCTACTATTGCATTTGAATTATACTTTTTGATAATATTCTAACACCTCCACTTATCAAAAATAATGTCAACAAAATAAACAAACCAAATAAAACCTCTTTATCATTAACACTTGACTCTTAACAAATTTACTTAATTAAACAATGCTTTTAAGGCCTAATTTGTTAACAAAATTATTGTGCTTATTACTAGTTAAACCTTTTGTTAATAGATCAGCTGGCATTTCAGAAGTAGACAGGTATACAATTTTGACAATATTATTGGCAACAGTCTCTCTCACAAAATGATGACGTATGTCAATATGTTTTGTTCTCCTGTGGAACAAAGGATTCTCTGTTAATTTCTGAGCACCTTGATTGTCATTGTACAGAGTAATAGTATAATTACAGCTAACAATTTCTGACAACAAATTCTTTAGATAGATAGCTTCCTTACAGGCCTCTGATATTGCCATATACTCACTTTCTGTGCTTGACAATGCTACTGTTTGCTGTTTTTTACACTCATATGATACTACAGCACCTGACAATACAAAACAGAAACCTGTATAGGATTTCCTATCAATATTATTAGAGCCCCAGTCAGCATCTACAAAGCCTATTAAATTATTATCATCTTTGGTATACATCAATCCATATGACTTAGTTTTCTTTAAGTATTTTACTACACGCTTTGCATGTTTCCAATGGACTGCTGTAAAACAATTATTGAATTGGCTTAAATAACTGATACTAAAACTGATATCTGGGCGTGTTAAAACTGATAAATACATCAGACTTCCCAAGAGCTGCTGATAAGGGAACTGTTTTTCAACATTATCAGACTTATCCAATTTTAAGTTATATTCTATTGGAGTATCAATACCATTGCAATCTGACATGTTAAATTTCATTAAAATATCATTAACAAACTGTTCCTGATCCAATGATATACTACCGTCTGTATATGTCCTAACTCTTATGCCCAAACAGTTTTTTACTTGACCTAAATCTTTTATCTTGAAATTTGACATTAAATCTTTCTTTAATTTATCTGTCATAGTGCTACTATTTGAGAAAATAAAAAAATCATCGACAAACACTGTGACATAAATTTGGTCCTTATTTTCCTTTTTACTGTACAAGCATGGTTCTAATTTTGACTTTACATATCCTAATGCTAGCAAACAATCATTAAGTCTTTGGTTCCAGGCTCTGGCTGATTGCTTTAATCCATATATAGCACGTTTCAATTTAAGAACAGTATTGCTTTTACAATTTAAGTTAGGTGGAACTTGCATATAAACATTTTCATTGAGACAACCATTTAGGAATGCAGTTGTTACATCAAGATGGGTAACTTTAAAATTCAATTTAACACTTAATGCAAACAACAATCTCAAAGTAGAGTATCTTAGAACAGGAGAATATGTTTCATTATAATCCACTCCTTCTTTCTGGGTGAAGCCCTTTGCGACTAAACGAGCCCTATACCTCACTTTGTTATCACTTTCAAATTTCTTTTTGAATACCCACTTGCACTGAACCACTCTATCTGCTTCCTTTTCATCCACTAGTTCCCAAGCCTTGTTTTCTTCAAAAGCCTTGAGCTCCTCCTCCATTGCCTGTTTCCACATCCCTTTATCGGGCCCCTTTATCGCCTCCTCATATGATATTTCACCATCCCAGGACTTCTGCTTGTCAGTAATGCTGAGATTTGAAATTCCATACCTCTCTACTGGTTTTCTTAAGCGTTTGCTTGGTAATTCGGGGACTTCAACTGCCCTTGAATCATCATCTTCTTCACCTAGTGTATGGTATGAGTCTTCTGACGTTGAGCTTGAATTAGAGGTG
The DNA here is from genome assembly GCA_947523025.1 of Dryobota labecula. Lineage (NCBI taxonomy): Eukaryota > Metazoa > Arthropoda > Insecta > Lepidoptera > Noctuidae > Dryobota > Dryobota labecula. Next base: position 7,027,379 of record OX383303.1, on the reverse strand, counting down.
TCAGGAACATAGGCAAGGTCGTTCGAGTCTAAAACTGTTCTGTCACCTTGTGATTCTTCCTCCACTGATTGTGAATCTTCCTGTGCATCGGTCATTTCCTGCACTACTATCTGAGTATTATCTGAGATGTCTTCTTTTTCCATAATAGTCACATCCCTGCTCATAGTTATTTGCCTTGTTTCTAAGCTGTATAATCTGTATCCTTTAATGTTATCTGGATAACCAACTAAGATATATTTGACTGCCTTCTTATCCCACTTAAGTCTTTTGTCCTTGGGCACATGCACCATGACAGAACTTCCAAACACTCTAACATGGCTCAGGTTAGGCTTTCTGCCTGTCCATTTCTCAAACGGTGTCATATTTCCTAGTCCTGAGGCAGGCGACCTATTTCTTAGGTAAGCTGCTGTATTTACAGCTTCTGCCCAAAACTGTTTGCCTAATTTAGCCTCAAAGAGTAAGCATTTAGCACGCTCAACCAGTGTTCTGTTGAGGCGCTCGGAGAGACCATTTTGTTCTGGGGTGTAGGGATTAGTCTTTTGATGAACTATCCCTTCAGATTTCAGATAATTCTCCATCTCATTAGAACAAAATTCACCTCCATTATCTGTTCTCAGCACTTTAATTTTGTTTCCAGTTTGATTTTCAACCAACTTTTTATACTCCTTAAAGTACTGCAATGCTTGATTCTTCTCTTTCAAAAAATATACACTTAACATCCGACTGGCATCATCCACAAAAATAAGAAAGTATTTTGCCTGACCAATAGATTTGGTCTCCATAGGCCCACATAAATCTGAGTGCACAACTTCTAACAATGTTTCACTTCTATGATTACCTGATGGAAAAGGTAAGCGAGTCTGCTTTCCTTCGCAACACACTTCACAGTTGGATTTCTGGATGTTTGCTTTATCTTTATAGGATACACCCTCCACTGCACCATTCTTCATTTTTTCTAAATCAACACTGTTGATATGCCCAAGTCGCCTATGCCACAGTCTTGCATCTGATGTGTGTACTGCCGAAGCTGCGAACCCATTTGACTTCACTATGTTTAGTTTGTACACTCCATTGTTTAAACTTGCTACTCCTATCAGTTTATTCTGTCTATTGCAAATATTGCAACAGTTCTTCTCAAACGACACTGTATTTCCATTAGCTATTAGCTGGCTAACAGATAACAGATTAGTTGTTAGGTTAGGAATGCACAACACATTTCTTACAGGAATGTCAAACTGATGTTTATTTACACATGTAGTTATTCGTGTATCGCCGGCACACATAACTGGCATAGATGTTTTATTCGCCACAACTATTTCACTTATCGTGTGTTTTCGTATTTTCGATAAACTTTCTTGGTTCGCCGTCATATGGACACTCGCACCTGAATCGATATACCAATCTTCTGTACTGAAATCTCCATGAAGAAAGGCCACACTGAAGGCACCTGCTTCCTTAACCTTTAATTCAGGACATTGGTTTTTATAGTGTCCGATTCTTTTGCATTTATAACATTTTATTTGTTTACTTCCCGATGACATTGACATATTTTGATTTGATTTTGACGTTTGTTTTTGCTTGGAGTGTACAGTGTTGCCAGCTTTTGGTCGACGATTCATCCAAAACGCTGTCTCTAATCCACTGCTGCCAACATCAGAGGACATATCTAGAAGTTTCGTTTTTATGACGTCAGCGCTTACCGCCAAACCAGAATGTTCAATCGCCATGATCATTGGCTCGAACTTTTCAGGTAGACCGGCTAAAAGTAATGATGCAATCCATTCTTCATTAATTTCAAAACCCGTTCCCTTCAATCTCTGCGCTGTTTCTACTACTTGAGACACATAACTAGTCATAGTTTCACTGGTTTCTAAGCGGATGGAAATTAATGTTCGGAGTAAACTGATTTTCCTAGTAAATCCGGTGTCATCAAAAAGTTGCTTCAATTTTTTCCACAACGCGTCAACCGTTTTCTCTGTCTTGATATGTACGAATAACGAAGGTTCGATAGTCATAACTAGCTTGGCTTTGGCTTTTGCTTGCTCACTGTCACTTAAATCCAATGAAATATTGTCCAAATCAATGCCTTCTAACACCATAAAGTTTTTTACCGCGAACGCCCAATCATCGTAATTTACTCGCCCTTTCAATTTCGGGACATTAACTATATAACTTGACGACATTTTTAACGAAAAAACACTTGATAATACTTGGAAAAATGCGGGACTGGGCCCATAACCTATTAAAACACATTAGCTGTAGCGAACAGACTGACTTTTTATTTTAAGTTTTCTTACAAACCATAGACGAGTCCATAGACAAAGGAATATAAAAAATACATGTAGCTAATATTCTAGTTAACACTAAAGATTTAAGTGGAGCTACTATTGCATTTGAATTATACTTTTTGATAATATTCTAACATAGGGGACCCCATAACTCGCGATGAGATTTAGAAACAAAAAACATAAACACCGCCAAAAAAATGTAGGTACGTAGTAATCCAAGAACATGGCAGCTGTGCCGAAGGATTAAAAAAATATGCAACAAATGAAAAAGATACTCTTTTAAACCTAAGTAAAGATTTCTTTTAAATATGAAAATAATATTTTCAAGTGGCTACTTCAGAACTGTTTACGTTACCCAAAAGCACAGCTTCGCGAGAAAGCGAGAGTGCAAGTCATTCGGATACCCCGATTAATGGCGAGACTCCGAGTAATATCCTTGTATTTTGTGATGTCGAAGTACTCAGTCTATCGCAGTCCTCTGCTGGACATAGGCCTCTCCCATGCTGCGCCATAACACCCTGTCCTCCGCCTTCCGCATCCAGTCTGTCTCAGCCACCTTATTGAGCTCTTCGGTACATCTAGCTGGGGGGCATCCCACACTATGCTTGCCTTGCTACGCGGTCTCCACTCCAGTACTCGTCTGCTCCACCGGCCACCGGTCCTTCGACAAAGATGGCCAGCCCACTGCCACTTCAGCTTGCTCGCTCTGCTAGCTATATAGGTAAATCCGGTTCTTTTCCGGATAATTTATGTCCTGATTTTATCCTTCAAAGAAACTCCGAGCATAGCCCGCTCCATAGCGCGCTGAGCGGCATTTTTGTGGACCAGCCCGACTGACAGTGTTCACATTTCAGCACCGTATGTCTTATCGGGCAGGAAGTGCGTTGTTTTTAATCACGTCTAAATTTGTATGGAGTAGTGACAGGCGCTGATTAATTTGACAGGACTAAACTAAAATTTATCTTCTGTCCTTTTCTTAATGAAATAGAAAGAAAAAGATGTACTGAACTTTAATTTAGTTTAGTTTGTGAACAAGGGAATCGGTACCATTATCACTAGGTACATATTATAAAACAAAGTCCTCCGCTGCGTCTGTCTGTCTGTCTGTTCGCGATAAATTCAAAAACTACTTCACCGATTTTCATGCTGTTTTCACCAATGGATAGCGTGGTTCTCGAGGAAGGTTTGAGTATATAATTTGTTAAGTTTTTGTATACGTTTTTGCAGGGTTCGCCGATATATATCAGCGGATATATATCATGATATACTTATATCAATTGATTTTTATCTTGATATATATCAATTGATTTTTTCCTGTGTTCAGTATAATATACTTATTATTTTTGAAGTGTTCATTAAAAAAAAAACATTCTAAAAAATTCAAATAAACACTAATTCTTTCTTTTGTTACTTTTTTTTAAATAAAATATGTGGTAAATTGACACTTATATTATTCTACAAATTCCTTTCATATTTGTAAGTGTTGAATCCCCTTACAGAATGAAATTCGCTTCTTTTTCTTGGCCTGGATATATATCCTATAATCCGATATACTTACATAAAAAATCGGATTTTTGATATTTTTTTATAAAAATCGGATTTTTTCGAACCCTGCGTTTTTGTATACATTAACGATATTTGTTGGAGGTGTCGGAAAAAAATAAGCCGTCTGGGAGCTTTCAACGAAAACGCTGTCTAAACCCTTTGAGATATAACAAAATAATGTATGGTGGAATTGTGTATCTTATACAATATTAGTTTTAGTTTATGCGAAACCCGAAACACGTGTCTAGTATTTTTATGTAAAGAATTTATATACAAAATTTCAAAACTGTATCATGAAAAATAACAAAGTTATAAGCTTGTTATGTTACCTGGTTGTCCGTACAAAAACATGCTCACCACGCGGCGCACCCGCGCCGCCCGCGCCTTGCGTTCATTAATAATAATATTAATTTGGCAGTAGGTATCTAATCGTACGACGATTTTATTGTAATTAACTGGTGATAACATTATCCATCACACTTGCAGGCTTTGGACTTTGTCGTAATGGTCAAGTGCGGATAGGTACTTAGTGTCGCTCGGTGTCCAACTTGTAACCTTTTTTAAATATTTTTGGGAAAAAATATAACATGGTGCAAAAACTATTGGAATATATTCAGTTACTTATTCTGAACAAACTATATTCAGGTTTTGCATATACTTAAAATAATGTTGTATATAATAGGTCTACAGAAAAGTCCGCGATGGAATATGTCTACCTCTTAAGGATAAAATACTATATCCATTTTATTGTCTTTTTGTGGGTATTTGTTGTCTTTAGGTAGTCGGAACATACTTATCTTCTTTATCCCGGTAGTATATTTCCGTGGGAGAATTTTCTGACATTCACGCGGTCGAGGCCGCGGGTAAAGGCTAGTTTAATAAATAGTTTTAAGAAATATATTTAGAAAAAAACCCGTGTATTGCTGCTGTTATTTCGTATAAGCACTGCTAAAATGGGGATGTTGACTAAAATTTATTTTTTCCGTCATTTAGATTATTCATGAAATATTAATATTACACAACATTTAATAAAATTGGTTGTCTGTAAAGTTGGTTTACGGACGATAGTTTAAGGTGACAACGTCATAACAAAACATTGATCATTGAGCGTAACGGGACAATGACCACAACGGGACAATGAGCGTAACGGGACAATGAGTCATCCTAAGACGTTGTCACGTCAAAAATTAAGAGTGTAACCACTAAGGCCTGTGTTCACCAACATTTAAATCAACTGTTTAGATATTTAATCAGTTGTTTACTCAAAATTTCATAGGAAATTTGACATAAACCAACTGTTTAAATACCACAAACCACCAACATTCAAATCACCAACATTTAAACAACTGATTAAATATCTAAACAGTTGATTTAAATGTTGGTGAACACAGGCCTAAGGTTCCGTCTCTTTAACCGGACTTTCCTGTGGCTGCCTTAGGCCTGTGTTCACCAACATTCAAACCACCGGTTAGGTATTTAAACAGTTGGTTTATGTCAAATTTCCTATGAAATTTTGAGTAAACAGCTGATTAAATATCTAAACAGTTGATTTAAATGTTGGTGAACACAGGCCTTAAGCTCCTAACGAAACTTAATGCTTCCAGCCGGGGCGTAAAAACTATAAACTAAACGACTGCTGCTCGCTAAGGGCACCCCCTGTGGGGTACGAACCTCGGCTTAGGGCAGCTGAGTCGGAGGGAGGGTGGCAAGGGACCGACGGTGGCTGGATAAAATCAGTGCTTTGATTATTATCGTGGGGGTTTTGGATTACATGCTGCTCAGCTAAAACTGGCATGACTTCACTGTGTGCTGAATTTATACGTAGTTTGTTAGAATTGTGACGTAACGAGCCCCCACTCTCCAACTTTAATATGTTTTATCTAAGTAATTTTTTATATAAGATAAAGCAAAAAATACGTGTCTAATATTTATTTTTTACCCAGGAAACATCCCTATTACTTCGCTAAAAGAAAAAGTTTAGTTAAAATTTTTCCTTTTACGCATTTTAGTTCCCAGTGTTTTCCCATATTGTTAAATGACGTCTGTTCCGTTTAATACATGCTTAACTAACTGCATGTGACGCACTGACAATCACAGTATTTCTTTTACTGGAAGTCCAATAATTTTGTGCAGAAGGTACAAATAACAATCAGTTAAAAAATTGCAAAATTATTGAAATATAAAAAAAATCCTGTGAGCTTTGGTAACCTTCCTATATACAGATCTCCCAAAAAAAGTGTGCGCTTCAGCAAAGATCGTCTATTTTCGGAAATAAGAACGTGCGATGATTAGATCTATTTATAGAACAGTTACAAGTAACTCATGGAAGTCGAAGTCTTAGTAGTCAATATACACAATTAGCTGACCCCCCTTGCATAATTGGTTGAGATTTTTTACTAACAAATCATACGATTTTAATTATTTTTTTCTAGTTTTGGGTAGATTTCGTATAGGTAGGTATTTAAATTAAATTAAGAACTATAAAATTCTATCGATCCATATTCAAAAAAATCTCAACCATTTATGCAAGGGGGGTCAGCTAATTGTGTATACTGACGTACTAAATGCAATTGCAAACAAAAACCTGTATAAAACTTTTGAGTGCAGCCCAATTGCGTGCGATAAAAATTGGACCAATCTGGAATTAAATCCTAGCAAACAAAAAAAAAATGTTCATATCGGATTATAAACGGTACGGTCGGTATCGGTTTTATCGGTTTGTTTTTTTTGAATGATGATACATTTGTTGCTATTTTAATCTGTTAATGTTATTGTTATGAATCTGTTTTTTTTTTTAATAATTTTATTATTATTTTTATATATTTACATATCTCGGCAGCCTGGGGTCCCGGACCTTTGGAAGGCGTACGAGGGTCCGAAGCCAACTCGCAGAGGCCCGTTAGACGCTTTTTAATTAAATGAGGCACCAACCGACGATTATCCCTGTACGCACATTATTATTATTATGTTTATATATCGTTTATATATCTCGGGACCCTGGGGTCCCGGACCTTTGGAAGGCGTACGAGGGGCCGAAACCAACTCGCAGAGGCCCCTTAGACAATTTTAAATGGAGTGAGGCACCAACCGACGATTATCCCTGTACGCACTATGCAAGTGCACCCAAGGACAACCCCCGGCTGGTGTAGGACTATTGTAGGATATGGAAACAAAGATATTGGACTATGGGTTTGGGTGGTTAAAATGGACTGGTTACCTAAAACTATGGAAGGACTATGGCCCCTGCCTGATCAATGTTTTATTGTACACGGATAAAATGGCAGGGGGTGACTTGCACACTCATTAATGGGCCCCCGGAAACGGTCGCTAGCACATAGTGACGTAGCGACAAGGGGGCAACATATCCTGAGGTGCTCGAGGAGTGGAGAGGTTTTTCACGGCTCTCAGAACAATCCCAGAGCCCGGAAGATGGTCAAGATCCCTACAAGCACTTACTGGAATACTTCCTTCCTCCGAGCACGTTTGCTCTTGCGAATCTCCACTCAAGCCGGCCAATAAAGGCAAGAATGAGGTGGGAGCTCAGTTCCTCGTCAGTGTTCACTCCAGTCGGCCAATAAAGGCAAGCCAGAGATGAGGAACATGACTTCTCTCGGGAGATAGGGTCCGTGGGGTCGCAACTGCCCAACAGCTCGCCACATGCTGCCCTGCGGGTTTCTGTATCTCTCTTGGTCTGGCTCCTCACCCTAGACATGTTCCGGCAAAGTAAACTCTACTGGCACAGACCTAGAGTTCGGAGCGCGCAAGCCCCACCACGACGTCAACGTAGAGATACGGCGGTGGGGATTATTATTATTATTAATTAGAATGAAATTTTGCTATTATTACTGTTACTTAAATTGTAAATAGGTATCCTTTTTGGCTTTGCCATACCTATTATGTAAAACCATAAATTGTGCATGTTGTGTGTGTGCGTATTTACTATTATGGAAATTATTTAAATGTATTGTGTAAACAATTGTTGGCTAACCTAAATAAACAAATAAACGACGAAGTTCTGAGATAACAAACATTAAAAAAAAAACAACCGAATTGAGAACAAACAACTTTCCTTATTTTTGGAAAGTCGGTTAAAAAGTGTAAAAGTGTGTGTAGTGGTACTTAGTTATAGTTATTTAAGGGTTTTTTTGGGCCTACTCTTGACTTCGATCTCGCTTGATGGAAAGCGAGGAGGTCTATGATGGAAGGAGCATGCCCAGAAGATGCCTGTTCACTCTTGCTTTGAAGGCAGACGGGTTATATGTGGAATGGAAAACAGACGCTGGCAAAGAGTTCCATACTTTGGTTGTGCGCATAATAAATGTTGAGGAGAAGCGCTGAGTTCTGCTACTGGATGGGATATCAACCAAGTACGCATGGTACCCTGCAGTATGTCTGGTAGTCCGGTAATAAAAGGGCGATAGTAGGATCAGGTTGTGGAGCTCCTGCGCACAATCTCCGAAGTACAGTCTGTAGAAGACCGACATGCAAGCAACATTACGCCGATGAGCCAGGCTGTGAAGCCTAGATACCAACGTTACGTCGCCTATAAGCCTTTTCGCTCTGCGTTCCACCAAGTCAAGTGCAGCAAGATGGTATTTTGCTGAGCTATCCCATATAGGGTGACCAGGTCTTAAAACCGAAAAGCCGGGCAGACCAGCCTGTTTAGCCGGACATTTAGGTCGAAAAGGCCGGACACTCTTATTTTTTTAGTCTTATTATAACACGACAATAAAAAAAAAGTAAAACAAGGCTTTTTTATCATTTACCATAAAATATTCTTAAATTTAAATAAAACTAAAAAAAAAAATGAAATTAATATTGAATGATTAATAATAAAGAAGATTGATTTATTCAATTTTATTTTAGTTGCTTTTTTATCATTTACCATAAAATCTTCTTAAATTCTATTAAAACTACAATCAAATTGAATGAATCAGTCTTCTTCATTATTAATCATTCAATATTGATTTAAAAAAAATTGTTAAGTTTGTCAGGTGACATGACAGATTGTAAAAAAAAGTAGTCTAATTTAAAAACCTAACCTAACCTAACCTAACGAAAGCCGGACAGGCCGTACTCCGTCTAATTTGGCCGCACACGCTACCAAACAGCCTGACTGTCCGGCTGTATCCGCCGCGGTCACCTGGCAACGCTAATCCCATAAGTGGCTGCTGTGGCTGTAAGTACAGTGACCAGCACATCAAGCTACCCGAAACTGTAAATTTTCTCCAAACAATTTTATGCTTTAAAGTGTTAATGATTAAGTTTAAAATGGAACAAAAAAATTAACAGTTTGTGGGAACTTGATGTGCTGGCCACCGTACCTAAATGTAGGTGCATCAGGCTAGCGTAGCTGGCAACGCTCCAAAATAGAACGCAATGTTATCACAGCACCGTCTATTTATAAGTATATCAGCATAAACTTAGGATGCTAAATTAGAATAAATGCAAACGTCTGTCCGTTCTAGTCTTAAGAAGATTCAAGCCCGTTTTTACTAACACTAGGCGATGTAAATATCGATGTTTTTTTTTTCTTTTGAGAATGGGAAATCATCCAATGACCCGCTCTGGGTGGAGCGGAAGGGAGTGTCAGACTCTTACCGACTAAAACCCAGCCGTGTTCCTTTCTTGGCCCTTTATGTTCCGGGGCAGCGGTACCCCTTTCGGACAATCCCGCTGACCCGGCAGGCTTGGGCCCTAATGGGCCCCCTCGTCGTTGCTGACATCTATTTGAGGCGCGCGTGGAACATGTACGCGCCGTCCGGCACAGGCCTGGTCCTGATCGGACGGTGAGCTACCCATTACTCACCGCCCGCAGGCACGCGCCTACGGTGGCCGGGAGTCGTCACGCGGCTCCCGACGCCCGGAGCGTCTACCGCGGCGGCTGGGACGGGAGGCTCTCTCCGCTCTCTCCCTCTCCCATCCTGCCACCTCCTTCGCTAGCATGACTGCTTCGCAGAAGGAGGTGACTGCCTCCCATTCCCTCTCGCCCCGGACCATGGCTTGAACCAGGGCCGGGCGCGAGAGGTCGCCGCCGCTGTCGATCGCCTCTACGAGGGCACGACGGTGCTCCGCCCAAGCAGGGCAGACCGCCACTGTATGCTCCACCGTGTCCTCGGGGCGATCATCGCAGTGGTGAGACCCGGGCGTTTCCTCCCGCCTGATAATGTGCAGGAACCTCCCGAAACATCCGTGTCCGGAGAGGACCTGCGTTAGGCGGTAGGTGAGGACGCCGTGATGCTAAGCCGAGAAAATCCCACAGTGCGTTTTTCACACTATCAATCGCAATCTGAATGATTTTGAAGGATATTGCTAGCACAAGCATATAGCTAATCCATTGCTCCATATGTTCGAAAAATTTGTCTGCTCAGCGACGTAAATAACGCAATGAATGAAGTTGAGCTAGCAAAAAAGTTAGGCCACGCTCCCAAATCGATTACCAAACAATGTTATAATGTTTGTTTATCAAGAAAACATGGCGCAGCGAACCCAGCTTTAGAAGTACGAGTAGTATTAGTGAAAACCAGGGTTCGAAAAAATCCGATTTTTATAATAAATATCAAAAATCCGTTTTTTTTTATATACATATATCGGATATATCCAGGCCAAGAAAAAGAAGCGAATTTTATTCTGTAAGGGGATTAAACCTTTAAAAATGTGAAATGAATTTGTAGAATAATATAAGTGTCAAATTACCACATTTTTATTTAAAAAAAGTAACAAAAGAATTAGTGTTTATTTGAGAAATAATTTTTAATGAACACTTAAAAAAACAAGTGCCTATTATTATAATAATCTTCATTTGTTTGTGAGATAATTCAACAAATTTTAATAATAATTTGTAATCATAAAAAAGTAAATTATTCTGAATTGTAGTTTTTCCCTACGTATTGCCAGGGTAAACATTAATCTCCAAAAAATTTTGTTCAGAAGACAGGAAAAAATCAATTGATATTATATCAAGGATTGATATATACGAGTATTACGGTTTTGCGGGCATAGTTTTTATTTTAAGATTTCTGTAAGTTTCTTAATAAATACTTAATATATACTTAAATAAATAATAATAAGATAAAAATAAATTGATATATATCGTGATATATATCCGCTGATATATATCGGCGAACCTTGGTGAAAACAGGCATAAGTGTACAGTACCCGGGATTTAAGTATTATGGCGTGTGAGCTTTAGAAAGAGACACAGATAAGATAAGAGTGACAGAGATGACTTTCTACAGAGCCGTAGAACCAAGAATCCGGCAGTGCAAGCTGCCGAATTAATGAGAGGATCAGCCCGTACGCTAGGCTTGTAGAAAAAATACCGATGTATCGATACATCGATATTTTTTGTTCGATATATCAATATATCTAGTTTCTTTCTACTTACAGATGTTGCAAGCAGGTAGGTACTCGTCGACCAAGCAAGAGAAGTATAGACAACTAGGTAGAATATAGTCCACCTGCCGGAGCTGCGGACTAGTGCCTTAGATCCCGAGCTCGTCTTCATCATCACCATTGCAGCCTAAAGACGTCCACTGCTGGACATAGGCCTCCCCCAAGCACCGCCACTTCGACCGTTTCTATACTTCCCGCACCCAGCGGATGTCTGCGGCCTTCACAAGGTCATCGGTCCACCTTGTGAGGAGCCTTTAACGCTATGTCTTCCGGTATACGGTGGCCACTCTAGAACCTTTCGGCCGCATCGACCACTTGTTCTGCGAGCAATGTGTCCTGCCCATTGCCACTTAACTTTGCCAATTCTTCGGGCCTTGGTTCTCCTGCGGATCTCTTATTTCTGATCCGCTCACGTAGGGAAAGTCCAAGCATAGCCCGCTCCATTGCCCTTTCGTCTTAACATTCGTCAAATATTTACGAATGACATCACGGGTTAACTACCTTTTGGAAGGGGCAACTAGGATTGATTAATATTATTTTGTAAATTTTGACGTTCAAAAGTGCCTTCTATGTACCTATTTGAAATAAACGAATTTACTTTGACTTTGACTGACAGTTGCCTAATTAACTTTGTCGAGTAGGTAGTAAAATTCTTTGAGAGTATAACCGGTAGTCTACAGCATGTCTTATTTAATTTGACCATTTTGTTGCCAGTACTGTAACTGTAACCTAAGTGCACATTTTGTAGGTACCCAGTTCTGTGCGACTTTGTTATCGTGTAGAATTATTCCTAATTTCCTTCTTCTGGGGAAGTAATGACAGCTTGTCATTACTTATTTACTAGCCGATTAAAGCTTGTGTTAAAAGTGCCTCCACGAATGTTGGAAGGCACTTTCAACCTCTCTAGGCAGTTAGCCGCACGCATTTATCCACATCCACCACTCACACACTACCTCCAGCTAGTAAAACTAATGACAGTCGGCAATGAATGGCTCAATGTTTCATAAAAAATAAAAATTGCCTAAGCTATTCTTGTATGACGCGTACCTTTACGTGGAAAAAGACTTAGAGATGGACGTACTCAGCACATACCTACGAGACTGGCTTCGGCATCAAAGTTGGAGCGTACGGTGGGGCGCAAGAATTGCCAATAAATATCGACATATATCGAATCAAACCTACTGACAGGTTATATAAGTTTATAAAATTATTTATTGTATTTGACTCTATAAGTCAATTTATTTTAATTATTTTCGTTTATTATTGACATGATCTACTCATTACAATGTTTTTAATGAGTTGTATTGAAATATGTGGTTAGCTAGCGACCTCGACAATTGATCATATTATTCTTGCCTAAGCAACCGGCAGCAAGTTCGTCATGCTCCCTTAGATGTCACTGCTTGCGGTAGCGTCGGCCTCCTTCCGTCAAATACGGCGAGGGGGGTAATGGCTGATCTTTGCGTTATGCTCGTGAACTTGCTGTTCATGGTTTCATTATTGTTATTAGTAATTAGGTAACTGTTTATTTGTTATACTTCGATGGTCCTAGTTTATCACTTGTGTTACAGATATATGAACACAATCTAGCATTGCATATGTAAGCAGGCACACCCTTTATGCCTGGAGACTTTTATTTAGGTTTTAAGTTTTGTTCACTTTTTATTTTTTAAAGGTTTTTTTTTTTGCTTGAGTATAGTTTTCATTGTATTAACTGGTATATTGGCGTATGTTAGCTGACATAGGGAAAATAAATTTATTTACTGTTGTCTTTTATAATGTTAATTAATTTGCATACCAAATATTGTTTAGAATCAAGATTTTATATATGAACAGACATCTGTGCTGCTGGGGAGTTTGTTGCGCTACTTCTTCTTCCCAGCTAAAGCATTAGGAAGTGGTTGAAGGGTGGGCGTTTTGTGGGACTGTCTTATGTAATTTCATTTTGACGTTCGAAAAGTTCTTTTTTTTTTTTCAGCCTAATTTGAATAAATGACTTTAGAATTTTTTAATATTGAATATTTAAAAAAAAAATGATCGTAATCATACCTGCACACCTGCACATGCGACGACATAAAAATATCAATGTCAGTGAAACTATAGATGTAAATAAACCAGACGAGACAAAACCAAAAGGTCATCTTTTATGTAGACGTTTTTTGTTTATTTCGTTTAAAAGATTTATTGCCAAAACATATCATTTTAAATACCTTGTTACAATTATTTGATACCGGTTTCAAAGCAGGTTTTATTACATTAATTCTAACGCTTCTGGTGTCATCATCATGATAGGTACTCAGGATCTCTGAGCGACATGAGAAGGCTATCATTTCAGTATAGCCCTGTAATAGGGATTAAACATACATTTTTAATTAAGGCTTCTATTGTTCGGTTGGTGTTGCTTGGCTTTTTTTTGTAGAAAAGGGGTGTCTACCGAGATAAAGGCTCGTGCAGACTGGTGCGATATCGCGAGCACGACAAGGGTCGTGCTTCCGGCCGGTCGCGTCCGCGATATCGCGCCAGTCTGCGCGAGCCTTTATGGAGGAGTATGAAAGAAAGGCACATGTTGCGCCAACCCCAAATAAATTGGGATAAGGGCAGGAGAATGATAATGAGGCTTCTTTTTTTTTTTCAAAGTTGGGAAATAAAAAAGCAGACGAAGGGTTATACTGGAAGGCTGTCATAACATATAGCCGTTGATCGTACAGTATTTTGCAAGGAGCAACAAAGTCGGAACTCTGTAGGGAAAAAAATATATACAGGATAAGTTTTTAACCCGTGCCAGTGCGCAAATTTTTTTTTGGTGGTTCAGTATCAGTAATAGAACATACTTCCATTATTTGTTCAATACTTATTTTTATTTTTTGGTCCTACTTGAAATCAGCAAAATATGAATACAATCTATTCGCAATAATATCAATGGGCGAGCGCACAGCTGATAGGTACTTAGTACTGCGTTCCGCTTCAATGACCGCGCTGCCCGCCGCCCGGAGCGTTGCGCGACCAGTATCCATTATACCAGTTTCAAAATAAACATCTTTCGTTGACGATAAATTCATTTTTTTGTACTAAGACATCAAAATAAAAAATAGGTGTAAAATAAAACACGTTTAAGTTTAATTTGTCAAAATTAGCGGACTGATTAAAAAAAAATCCTGTATAATAGGTATTATTTCTAAAATAAACCATAGTCCAATATTCCCGCGCTTTAATATTAAATGCACAATTTTTCTCATTGCTTTCTTCAGTTATTGCAGTATTAAAAGTAGAAACGCTCGCTTGAGCCCGTTTTTTTACCGTTAAGCTTCGAATATTGATTGTGTTATAACTGCAGGTACATGAATTATGGACTTATGTCTCCGTGCCCTTTAAAGGAATCTTGAACTTGTAGTGCTGCAAGTTAAAAGCAATACAAGGTGTAGGTGAAATAACAGAAAACATCTTGCGAAGTCATTGTGCTATAATTAAAAACAACTTTTAATCTGGGAACAAAACTAAACTCAACCAAAAAAGAAAGAAAAACTAAACCCAACTACGACAAAAACGCCAACTTAAAAGGTAAAACACATAAACAAGACATCGATGTCGATTTTATTTAGCTTCGAGCCACACGTAATCAGGGCCTCAAGTCTGCTATTACAATAGTGTCAGAAAGGTCTCGCCATTGTGAGTATTTGACAGTGTTTGTATGGCAAATCTGTCAAAAACTCACAATGAAGAGACCATTCTGACACTATTGTAATAGCAGACTTGAGGCCCTGTACGATTTATGCAATAACTACATGACTATTACGCGAAAGCGTCAGGGTAGCCCACTTAGTTAAAATTTTCTTAAGTTTTTTTCACTAGAAGTGCTCTTGGTCTCCCGGAGCGCGGACGATCTTGATTACAGCTAGTTTGTTTGTACCGCACAATAGTGCGATGAACACAAGTCTTCGATAACTTGAGTTGAGATGCAATCTCACGTTCAGATTTGCCTTCATTATGGAGAACAACGATGGCAGATCGTGTTTCAATACAAATTTCGCAAACTTTTCCCATTTTAGAGACGTCTTGACTGTAGGAATCACAAAGTCAGACTAACTGCAGATATTCGTAGATAACCATGAAAATATAGGGTTAGAATAAACTTTGAAACTATTTTAAGAATTTAGAACAATTGCATTGTAAGTTGATGTAAAATAAAAGAAGTGTCAGCTGCGGTAATGAGGTAATAACAATTTTACAATCGATTATCGGACTCGAATCTTCCTCGGTTCACATTGAAGTATGGAAACAATGCTTGTTTATTGCCCTTTCCTTGGCTAATATATAAAAAAATAAGCTTTTAGGCAGTCTTTATAAACAATAGAATATGCAGGTGTGCAGATTACTTTTTATCACCAATATTTTGAAAATATTTACTAATAACAAAAGTTTTTTATTAGTGGTCTCAAACTTTTGACCGGCAGTGTAACTGATAGGCCCCTATTACACTATCAATATTATCATGATCCTGGATATCGTGATATTATCATCAGTAAAATTGTCGATGTAGTAATCATAATTTGACATTACTCGTAATACCATCAATATTTTATCAATACTGGATCACAATATCGAGTTTCGCGTGATAATACTGATAGTGTGATATTAGGCCCCATAAGGATAACTTGATAAGATACCTCATATCCTAATCACGTGTTTTCCAAATGCGTTTGGTAAAGTCAGATAGGAAACGCCGATCTCATAATTATATTTTTTTTTTTTTTTTTTTTGACGTAAACCTACTCACAGAAATAAAACCATTTATCATATAGGTGATAACGATGAGGAATTTTTAATTTTTTAATTATTCCATTGCACGTTTTGGTTTT
Source organism: Dryobota labecula (assembly GCA_947523025.1). NCBI lineage: Eukaryota > Metazoa > Arthropoda > Insecta > Lepidoptera > Noctuidae > Dryobota > Dryobota labecula. The sequence continues at coordinate 7,011,295 of OX383303.1, read as the reverse complement.
GAGTCTCCAAAAAATACGCACCTACGCATTATGTGCAAACGGTGCGCTTCTATCATGCGCCGCACGCGCGACAGCCCCAACACCATCCTGCGCGCACTGGCGGACCGGTGGGACTCTCCGATGCTGGCTCGCTGGATACGGCTGCACGCAGTCGTATAGTGGTTTGTGGTTTCACGATCATCGGGGAGTCCACCCGGACGTAACTTTCTAATTTAATTGAGTAGGATAAAATAAATTGTTATGATTATTGTATATTATTTAATTAAATTATTATTATATTGTATTCAATCAACAACAATTATCATTCATTATTACTAACAGTAGTTTGTAAGCTCGCATTATTGTACTAACTAATATGGATGTAATCGTAGGATTTCCAGACTTAATGAAGCATAGTAAAGTAGTACCAATTTTTAAATCGGGTAGTAGGAGTGATCCTTCTAATTATAGACCTATATCTGTGCTACCAGCATTGAGTAAAATATATGAAAAAATCATGCTAGACCAGATGTTGTCACATTTTAACTCAAATGGGATTTTACATAGTCGCCAGTTTGGTTTCACGAAGGGTAGGTCGACGACTGACGCAGGAGTAAAACTCATCAGTCACATTTTGGAATCCTGGGAGAAGTCCCAGGATGCAATTGGCATTTTTTGTGACCTCCCAAAAACGTTTGACTGCGTTGACCACAACACACTGATCTGTAAATTACGCCACTACGGAATTCGTGGACAAGCTGCCGGTCTTGTTCTTTCCTATCTATCAAATAGGCAGCAAAAAGTACACGTTAACGGGGCGACTTCCTCGGGGTCTCTAGTTAAGATGGGCGTGCCTCAAGGTTCAATTCTTGGCCCTTTTTCTATTTCTAGTTTATATTAATGACCTTCCTTACATGATGGCTAACTTATCGGATATAATTCTATTTGCTGATGACACATCTCTAATTTTTTTAATAGATAGAAAAGACACGGATGTCTTACATGTCAACGATAGTCTCGCTGTTCTTTCAAAATGGTTCGCAGTTAATAATCTTTTACTTAATGCGAATAAAACGAAATGTCTTAAGTTCTCATTACCAAATGTACCCCAAGTGGGTCTAAATTTAAAACTTGATGGCAAGAAACTAGATGCTATTACGGAAACTGTATTTTTAGGAATTACTTTAGAGTCGAAATTGCAATGGGGCGCCCACATTAGAGCTCTTTCAGGTAGATTAAGTTCAGCTGCATATGCAGTAAGAAAAATAAGGCAGTTAACTGATATAGCCACAGCTAGGTTAGTATACTTTGCTTACTTCCACAGTATTATGTCTTATGGCGTTCTGCTGTGGGGATCGGCAGCTGACATAGATTCCATTTTCATTCTACAAAAGAGAGCAATCCGCGCGATCTATAAAATGGGTCCTCGTAAGTCCCTTAGAAATAAATTCAAAGTAATTGATATACTAACTTTGCCTTCTCTTTATATCTTAGAAAGTATTTTGTATGTTCGCAAAAACTTAGGACTTTTCAAAATAAGAAGCGATTTCCATAATATAAATACACGTAGTAAACATGAAATTGTGATACCCAAATTCAGATTAACTAAAACTAGCAAGTCATTTCTTATAAACAGTATCCGCTTTTATAACAAGTTGCCAAAGTCGGTTACAGAACTTAGCGACGGCAAGTTCAAAACCCACATCAAACGTGTCCTTATCAAAAAAGCATATTATAAGATAAAAGACTACGTTGAAGACAAGGAAGTTTGGCAATAATTCCTTCTGCACATGTGGCTTCCCTGGTACCTCATAAACAACATAACTATGTCAATGTCTATTAACTGCTCCCAAATAACGATGTTTATTTAGAATTTTTAATTATTTTTTTACATACTTCCTTGACATAATCTTTTCATTATTTGACATTATTTACTTACAAATCGAATTCCAATTCTTTATTAGTGGCTTTTGTGGACATGATATTTATTCAGATATGTTACTGTAGTTGTAATTGCAATCATGTCATTAATATTTTATATACTTAGATTATTTTATATTTTGTGAATGTGAGAACGTTGTAGGCCTAGTAGAGTGTAGATTTGTTGGCGGTTTTCTATTTTGTTAAGTACCTGGTAATTGTTAAAAGGCCTACACTGTCCTCCCATACCTATTATCACTGTTATTTAATAATATTGTGAAGTCAATTATTTTTAAAAGAGTAACCGTGGAGTTTCTTGCCGGCTCTTCTCCATAGGAAACGACTAATTCGAACCGTGCACCTAGCTTCTGACGTTTCATAAGTGCCCATGTAGGTTTATGTGAAATAAAATATTTTGATTTTGATTTTTGATTTTGGATGAATCCGAAATAAATGATTTATTATTATTATTATTATTATAGCTATTGAGAAATCGATTCCTTAACAAATTAAGAAAAAACCTATGACGTAGGTACATATTATGTTATGATAACAAATAGAGATTTGATATTGAGATAGGCTTAAGATGTTTTTTCAAAGATCAGTTTAATCGACTTCCTTATAGAAGTAAATATGTAAATAGGTACTTATTCGAGATATATATATATATAAAACAAAGACCGGTTATTTATACCATTTATAACTCAAGAACGGTTAGAAGGATTTTTATGATCTTTGAAAAATTCTAAAAAAATATTATCATGAAAAATCATTTTCTCATAATTATATTTTGTATGGAACGGCTTTTTTGATGATATCTCGAGAAAGGATTGGGAAACAGGGGAACAAGAAATTTCACGCGGACGAAGTCGCGGGCAGAAGCTGGTATTTATTTAAATTACTTTCTATTTTGTGAATGTGAGAACGTTGTAGGCCTTGACCATTTATTATAAAAAATAAAAATATTTGTTGACCATTTTCTATTTTTATGAATAAATAATCTAACTATTACTTGTTGACAAGCCTACACCGTCCTCCCATACCTATTAACACCGGTATTTGAAAAGATTGTAAGTGCCAATTATTTTTAAAAGATTCACCGTTGAGTTGCTTGCCGGCTTCCAATTGGAACCGTGCACCGTTAACCGTGTGTTCTTCTAACGTTTCATTAGTGTCATAATTATTATGAAATAATAGTAGATTGTTGCATCGAGCGCAAAGTGAGTTATTAATGCAAGAGTGTCATGTTTGTGCCCGAGCCCAAGCGAGGGCACTAAATTAACAATCTTGCATTAATTACTCACTTTAGCAAGGTGCGTAATCTACTTTTCTTTCAACTACCAATCTTCCTACCGTAATAAAATATACCTACTCAAAATAAAAACTCGAAAACAAAGTTTTTTCACCAAGTCGGTTTTATTAAGCCGATTTTTATTTTCAGCCAGTATCTATTTGATCTGATGCATACATTTTATATTAAACTTAATGGGAGACATTACACCTCTGTGGTAAATTTATATCTAAATAAAAAAACAGTGCATTAATGAAAAACTGTGCAACCATGAGATTTCATATAACATTTCTGCACTGTTTTGGTTCTAAGCAAAAAATACGTCCTTTGTGATCGGTTTTGTAGTGATTAATGATAACATTACTACCTAATTGAAAGAAAAATATTTTGATTTAGATTAATTGAATTTTCCTGCAATGGAACTTGTCAACTAAATGTCAAGCTTATAGGTAACATTGCACATGCGGTACGCCATTCTATTATAGTCATCCATGTTGATTTTATACGCCCCTGATTACACGACGGAAGTTATTATTTTAACTACAGCCATCAACATTTATTTTCCAAAAACTGTCAGCCAGTTAAGAATTTTCGCAGAGGTTAGACCTATACATAATCCATACTAATACTATAAATGTGAAAGTAACTCTGTCTGTCTGTCGGTTACGTTTTCACGCCTAAACCGCTGAACCGATCGTCATGAAATTTGGCAGAGGTAAGGACATAGGCTACTTTTTTACGCGACAACCGACATGCACGCGGGCGCTGGGCGGTGCCGCGGGTTAAAGCTAGTAGTATTTAATTAGCTGCTTTACAATCATTCAAGAAATACATTCTTTTACTGTCTGTAAAACCATAATTTCGATATATAACGAGTATACTTTGGTACCTACATAACTGTTATTTTAACTAACAAATCCGAAATCCGGTTCTTATGCCGCAGGCTCACGGGTGGTACCCCGCATTCAGTGCAAATAGCCCATTATCTATACTAATATTATAAAGCTGAAGAGTTTGTTTGTTTGAACCCACTAATCTCAGGAACTGCTGGTTGGAATAGAAAAAATATTTTTGTGTTGGATAGTCCATTTATTTAGGAATATTATAGGCTATATAATATCACGCTACGACCAATGGGAGCGGAGCATAAATGAAAAATGTTGCAAAAACGGGAAAAAATATTCCTTTTTGAGAGCTTCCGTTGCGTGCGCTGCGTAAACGGTTTAAGTTATGCAAATATCGTGTATGATGGAATTGTTCCTCTTTAAAAGTTCTAAAAAAAAGTCTGCGACAGTATATGTCTATCTTTTAAGATTGACTCGCTATAACTTTTTTTTATGGTAATCAAATTTGTTCGAAATTAATGCATTTTTTGCGAAGGAGTTTTATCAACATAATATTAATCCTTATCCAAATAAATATGTTATTACTCACAAGTATTTAAATGTTAACAAAATTGTCCTTGACATCACTTGATTTCAATCAACATCTTAGGAGATATCATAATAATTTTAAAATATCTAAGCTGAAGAGTTTGTTTGGTTGAACGCGTTAATCTCAGGAAGTACTGGTTCGAATTGAAAAATTCATTTAGTGTTGGATAGCCCATTTATCGAGGAAAGCTATAGGCATAAACATCTAACATCTAACATCACGCTACGACCCTTAGGAGCCGAGCAAAAAGATAAAAAGTCAGAAAGAACGCTAAGCGAAAACGAAGTTACAGCACGGGCAAGCGACGGGATGCCAAGTGGTGGGTCGGGCTCGGGCTCCGAAATAACACGCGGACGAAGTCGCGGGCGGAAGCTAGTATTATTATGAAGGCGAAAGTTTGTGAGTGCGTGTGTATGTTTGTCTTTTCTTCACGCTCAAACGGCTGCGCCAATTTTGATAAAATTTGGTATGGACGTAGCTGACACCCTGGATTTACACATAGGCTACTTTTAATTCCGAAAGAATTTAGTGTTCGCGGGTAACACCGCGGGGTGCAGCTAGTATTTAATAAAAGATTGTGTCTGAATCATAAATATGTAATGATCCTCAATAAAATGATGACTAAATTACCTATACCTAATCTTTGTGTTTACCATTTTTCTGGGAACCGCACTTTTATGGAGTGTGAAATTAATAATTTACAAAACACAATCATTTATAAAACCACAATCACTGGCGTGAAACATAAGCATATTTATTTTTTTATTATTAAAAACTTTACCTTCATGGTATAGTTTTTTTTTTTTTTTTTAATTAGTTGCAAGCAAATCGAATCTCCAAAGTGTGCCTTATGCTAACACAGCTAAATACCTTGGCATAACTCTTGACGCCAAACTGCGTTAGAAATCTCACGTCAAAAAGAAAAGACAGGAACTCGACATACGTTATAAAAGTATGAATTGGTTACTCGGAAGGAAATCATGCCTATCAATACATAATAAAATTATATTATACAAGCATATTCTTATCCAATTTGGACGAATGGCATCCAACTTTGGGGCTGTACTAAACGAATCAACATTAAAATAATCCAACAGTTCCAAAATAAAGTACTCAGGGATGTTGTAAGTGCACCATGGTACTCGTACATTAACCGTGACCTCAAAATGGAACTCGTCACCACCATCATCCAAAAATTTTGCTGAAGCCCACGAACACAGACTTCACCGACATGTGAATGTCGAGGCAATTCAGCTGCTAGATAACACGGACATAGTGCGTAGGCTAAAGAGAACTAAAGCATTTGAGGTAGTGTAGTATATAAATAGTGAAAGCATACTTAATAGTAAAAATGCTGTGCTATACATGTAACACATGAACAAAGTGTTTTTATTAATTATCAGACTCTAAGAAAGTGCTACGGAATTGTGTAAAAGTGCAAATTGACACTATTCTTAGTTGTAATGTAATCTATCATGTAAAATTATAAGTTAAATTGCTTATTAGTCTATAAGGCTAGATTGTGATTAATTAATGACATATATTACATCAATGGAAATTTAGTTCTTATTAGAAAAAAAAAAAAAGTGTGCCAGCCCTGCTGCATAATAAACAATACTTGTTGGTCATTAAGAAATTTGATAAAGGTTACATAATTATGAGCAACTTAAAAACCGGATCAACTGGACTGTGTTTTATTTTAATTGATGAATAATTTCCGCAGTATGAAGCTTCTTTTTTTATTTGTGATGACGAATGCATATATTAGATATCGAACTGTTGAACCTGTTTAATTAAATTACAATACCTATTATTATATCTTTTTTTAGTAGTAAGTATTCAGTCTTGAGTCAAGCTTGGCAAAAAATAAACATTTTGCGAAGCAATTAACGAAAAGTACAGGAGAATGTCATCAAATATAGGGCACTCTGTACCAAACGAAAAGTCCGGTGTCACAACCAAACTCAGTGTATTTGGAGGAGAATTCCATGCTCTTCCTATATTGTTAAATGTTTTTTACATAGATTTCCGCAATTCTTATTTATTTGCCATTTACCTACTTAATATTTTGAGGTTAGGCTCGTGAAAATGACTGATCTAAAATGGTGGAGTTGGTGACAAAAAGGTGGTAATATCGGTCATGTTTATTCTTTTTGATATTGTGCTAGTTTTTTCTGATGGAATACGTATTGTATATCGCTTATAGTCAAAAATAATACTTGCTGATTGTTTGTTGATGTAGTGAATTAATCATGTCTTGTAGGTACAAGATGAAACCAAACTTTGAAAGTAAAAACGGTGCCAATGAACCACAGATGACTTATATAAGTCAGCCAAAGAACAAATGCAATAGGTGCGTCACAATAAAAACGACTTTTTTTTAAATCGGTCCTCTTTTATGCTTAGAATGTATTCCAATAATAATTTGTATTAATTAAGAATTTAATTATTAATTTATTTTATTAATTTGACGCAACGCGTGATCTTAAGATTTTTTTTGTCACACATAACCTAAATACCTAATATATTCTATTATACTAAATAGAAAATCGGTACTTACATAATTATCTTCTTCATATAAATGTTTGTTGGCCATCAGAGCAATATATGGCCTCCGCAGGCGCGATTCTCTAAGGGAACTGTTTAAAGATATTAACGTCATGACGGTACCTTGTCAATACATCTATGAAAACATCATGTACGTAAGGAAAAATGTAAATATTTTCAGTAAAAGAGGTGAAAGACACAATTATAGTACCAGAAATAGGGACCAATTAGTTCAACCAGGTTTCAGACTGGCTAAAGTAGACTCATCCTTCATGGGGTACTGTTTAAAATGTTACAATAAAATACCTCCCCACATACTCCAATTGAACGAAACAAAATTTAAAACTTGTATAAAACGCACACTATGCAGCCAAGCATATTATAAATTGGGGGATTACATCGCTGACAAAAATGCTTGGCTCAATGCTGGTCCTGCTCCATAAGGGCGCATAAACTAATTGATTAGCATTTGAAAATATTGTTGGAGCTGCTGAAGGTTGTAAACTATTTTTGCATTGTGTAAACTCAATGTCCTTGAATTATATAATTGCATAGCACAGGTGTGAGTACTATGTACTATAGAGCTACCATTTACCGGGTAATATGTCTTTTATTGACTTGAATGTGCCCTGGCGGCTGAGAGTATGTCATGCTCACTCAAATGTCTCGCTGGTGGTGGCGTGTGTGTTGGATCATTAAGTTCCCTTCAAAATGGTTGAGCTAAATGGTGCTGATCCATGCGTCATGTTCGTGAACGGGCGCCGTCAGTTGGGACTGGTCATCTCTTAGCTGCCACGGCTTATTTTAATTTTTGAATTGTTTCTATTACGGACGCTTCTAACGTGCACGTCTTTCTACATTGTTCTCACATGTATAACTTCAACATGAATGATGTAACCCATATTTTGTAACAATATTTTGTTTTAAAAGAGTGTCCATGGAGTTTCTTGTCCGTTCTTCTCCATAGGAACTTACTACGCTTTGGAATGAGCAACTAGCTTCATCTTTCTGACTGACCGACCCCTTGACAATTCAAAAGTGCCTGTAATTGGTTTATTTGAAATAAATGCTTTGAGTTTGAGTTTGAGTTGGCAGTATATTTATATTGCTATAACATTTTTTATGTAATAGCAACATTCGGAAATGAAGTGAATGGCAGTGACATATAAGTGGAAGATGCGTACAAAAGTAAAAAAATACTTTTATTTTTGATGTCCGAAATTCGGGAATCTATTTCATAACAAAAACGTAAAGTTTGAAAAAATATGAGTAATTTTATGAACTAGATTTGGTTGTGACACACTCCCCCGCATGTTGGTACGACCCCGTGGCATTCTCCTTTTGTATCAAATAGAAAAAAAAAAGAAGGATAATGATCATGTTAACCGTTCGTAAAAGAAACAGGCGAAATTCAAACCTTCCTCGAATTTCAAACATATTTTAATTAAAATTTTTTCCTCATCAAACACATCAAGCGAGCTTTCACCCAAGGTTTTGACCTTTTAACAACTTGTTATGTCTTTCACCAAACTTTTTACGGCCGCGAATCATATTTAGATCAGCATACAACCTGATACTGACCTGCAAAATTGCAAATTGAATAAAACGTAAAGAATATATGAATTTCGCAGGCTACCCTGACGCTCCCCCCTTAACAATATTATTTTGTTTAATTATTTAGCGAGTGATATTGCCTTTTTATTTTGTAAAAAATAAACATTACCCTCCTTTTGAGCTTCGTCCCAGACGGCGAAAAAGGGACCAAAAATGATTGATATAGGGCTCATTTAGGACCAGCTACGCCACTGATTTTATTAGGTCCCGTAGACGGTATTTTATTGGACCTATTGTATATTTGTGACTCATGTTTTGTAATTGTTTTTTGCATGATGGAGTATAACAATAACAGTATAACAATCGGTATGAATAGGGTACCGTGTGGTGCCGGATGTAAAGAATAGCACCACCCCATTTCCGCCCGTGGGTGTCGTAAAAGGCGACTAAGGGACTTACTAGAGAATGGGCAGCAGCGTTCTCTATGCATTTTTGACACCATACTGCGATTGCCAACCCGCCTGCCAAGCGTGGCGATTATGGCAACCCCATTGAGGGAGGCTTATGACCAGCTCCAGCAGTGGACGTCTTTCGGCTGAAATGATGATGAATAGGGGGTTGCCCCACTTCCAAAAAATAATATTGTCCTCCGATGCGAAGCCAGTTAAAATAGAGGAGGTTGTGCATTCGACGTTTTTTATGCATTTATGGACACCGTACTCTCCCAGATTTTTGGTAGGGTAAATAAATAAGTAGGAACAATTTCATAATAAATATAAATGCATAGTTTTATTTGCCTAAAGTGCAGTAACTTGTACCCGTTGCTGCAATATGTCAGCATTGCCTGGACCTCATGACTTTGCAAAAGCTGATTGGGACACAAGAATAAGACTGAAGACTGGTAGAGAATGCCTTGTGGCATTAAGTCCGCCTATGTACCACTATTATACATGAAGTTTAAATAAATAAATAAGAATTGACAGTTTTAATCCTTTTTAACTATTGTGGTAGTGTGCGTTTCGATGGCGCGGCCACGTCGATATTAAAAAAAAACTTTTGATGAGAAATGTATAAAAATAATACAGTTCCCCGAACGGTATTTTTTTTTTACGTTTTCGTCAAACGTCGAAAACAATGCGGCCTAAAAACAAAAGTTTTTAGTAATATTTTTAAGGGGGAAGCGTCAGCGTAGCCCGTAAAATTCAAATTTTCTTATGTTTTTTGCAATTTGCAGGTGATTATCAGGTTGTATGTTGATCTAAATATGATTCGCGGCCGTAAAAAAAATTGAATTCCGGGGGCTACCCTGACGCTTCCCCCTTAAAACTTAAAAGTACTGGGACAAGGGAGATCCACAGCAAAATAATTTTCTTTTTTATTTTTGACTAATTAAATTATATGTTTTAAGGCTCGTCCAGACTCGCGCGATATCACAGGCGCGACAGGCAGCGACAAAGAAATTGTGCTACTAGTGTCGCGTCGCGCCCGCGACATCGCACTAGTCTGTACGAGCCTTTATCAATAAGAATTTCAGGTTGTGGATAACATTTTACAAATTTTCGTTTTGTGGCCCATGTAGCCCGGGCACTCCGTATCATTGATACGGCGGTAGCAATCGCCCCTGAATAAAATCTAGTTGGTAGTTACTACTCAGTGCTAATAAATAATACATGGAGTAACACCTAGAAATCGGCACACAATCACATAATGTGCACACACACGTACATTCAATTTAGGTACAGTCGACTGCTCGTCAGTATTAACATTTTTACCTGCAGTCCATTATTGCTTGAGCTGGCCTAACGTACAATGCCTGCCACGAAAGATGAGACTTGACACACCACGTGGTTTGACTTGGATAGTACACGATTTTAGGTCACTTTAGCGGTATGAAGTCTGTGCGCGGGACGGGATCGGTCGTCATCGGGGCGATGGAAAGGGCGCGGGAGGCGCGGTGAAGTCTCATCTTTCATTTTATGATACTGGTAACAATGCAGAAGATCCAAACGTTTTCACATTTTTTACATCTTCAACAACACTAATATTAGAACTTTCATTCATAGATTCATATTGTATGTAGCATAATCTAGTCACATTTTGGATGAAAACGGCTGTAAACTGTTTTGATTGGAAATCGATTTTGGGAGGCCTACGTCTTGCAGTGGACTTAAAAGAGCTGATTATGACGATCAAAGGCCGTGTCTCCGACACACTACATAAAACATTGTTTGGCAACGGTATTTTGTTTGCATAGTTCTTATAATTAATTCACTTTAATTTCATAGATGACTATATACAAAAAAAAAAAAATGATCAAATGTTTTGTACCACTGTCCTGTCATTTTGACAGTGACATTTCTTGGCATTACTTTGTTTACATAAATTATCTGAATTAGAGACTTTGGGTATAGTATCTAATTTCAATAGAATGAGAAGCGAGCTTACACTGGTTTTGTTACTCTGACGTGCGCCCTCCTGTACGTGCTATTAGGATATTTATGATATGTTATAAACATTGGCATTAAGTGCATAATTTACATTAAAAGCGAATAACCATAATAACAACATTGCAGATACTTACTATTATTTTAAAGGTGTGAATGTGAATAAACACCGGTAAAGTCTTGTTCTGAATCATAAACAATATTTTGTTCCGTGCGGAAATCTACCCACCATAGTGACTGCTTTCAACAAAAAAACTAATATTTGATCATATTATTGAGAGCTAATACATCTTTACAAAATTTTATTTTATTGTAGGTATTTTGCCGACTTCTGTTCAACTGTAATACCTCAAAAGTATAATTTAACTATGTCATCATTGCATTTCACTTTATACAGGGTGGCCAATTTGGAAGTATACAACTTAAAATTTTGATTATTTTTATTACAAACGAAAATTAAAGGATATTTTTCTATAACTATTTTACTCAGGCTTGGCAATTTTATACGAAAATTAAGATCAGCGAAATCTTCTCCTTTTTTATACTAAAAAATGCGATCGCTTTTCATTGTGTTTTTCATTAAATTTTCGCATACTTTGTTAGTTATCCCACTAAAAAAGTCACAAATATTCTGCTTTTTGTAATCAAGATTGACCACGACACGTCCCTTTGGATAATCCCATACAAAAAAGTCAGGACATGTCGCGAAATCCTCAATGATGAAAATGATATTCGTTACTCTTAATGATTTGTTAGAAAAATTGGTTCGTTTTTAAATTTGTTTAAGATCTTCAAGATATTTTTTAAAATATACTGAAAGTATTGCGGTGGTCATGGTCTTATAGACTGTGCATAACGAATATACCGCATTTTAACTAAATAATAAACACCAAACAACTGCAAAATTTGGCTTTAAATCAGAATGGGGGCTAAAAAAAAATTGTATACATCTTAATTGGTATTCTGTATTAATTCACTCATTTTATAATAATAGGTACTAGCTTTTGCCCACGACTCTGCCCCCGTGGATATCGGTTATCGCGTGAAGAAAGTAGCCTATGTCCTTATCCATATCCCAGGCTATATTTCTGCCAAATTTCATGACGATCGGTTCAGTGGTTTAGGCGTGAAAACGTAACAGACAGACAGACAGAGTTACTTTCACATTTATAATATTAGTATGGATATGGATTAAGACGGTAAAACACCTGCAATTACATTAATTAACATAGATACAATTATAACGTTCACTAATTATTATGTCGTTTATCTATATACGTCTAGAAAAATCAATTGCTGTTCGTTAGTCTCGCTAAAACTCGAGAACGGCTGGGCCGATTTTGCTGATTTTGGTTTTGAAATGTTTGTCGTAGTCCAGGGAAGGTTTAAACGGTGAGATAATATGAAGAAAAAAAAAAACTTAGTGAACGACAGGACCGATTTCGCTAATAATTGTTTTAGGTAGGTAGGCAGGGTAGGGTAGGGTAGGGTAGGTAGGTAGGGTAAGGTAGGTAGGGTAGGTAGGGTAGGGTAGGTAGGTAGGTAGGGTAGGAAATAGCTTTTGACAGAACGAAGTCTGTCGGGTCAGCTAGTAATTTATGTTTTTAATCCGTCCACCGAGAGAATGCTTTTTTGACACCTGTCAGTTGTACAAGATTTGGAACTAATAAAGTTTAAATTCGTAAAACACATAGATTCGTTTCTATGAAACTAACAGATGTCAAAAAAGCATTCTCTCAATGGACGGAATATAATTTAAAACTAACATATGGAACAGTGGAATCGCTTTCATAGGTACTTATTTTTTCTCACAGAACACCACACCGGATATTCTAGCTAGCCAGTAGCCAATAGCTAGTTATCATGTTGACGGCCATCATAGCCGTGGCTTTTTTTGAATAGCCGCTATTTGGCTAGTTATTAGTTTATATCTATCCATCTCTAACTTGTTCACTACTTCAATGTTTTAAAACATTGAACATTACTTGCTACTTAAACTCCATTTACTATATAGCATTAGACAAATAACGGCTAAATAATGACAGTTATTGTGTAATATTGTTGGAATTACTGCACTTTAGAGTTATTTTTTTAATGTAAATGGTAAATAGATTCCAGTGCTTTGTATTTATCGTGAAATAACGGAGTTTATTAAACGTTTACATCGAAATAACGAAAGGGTGAGAACAGTTATTTGTCTAATGTTATAATATATGGAGTATAAACACTTATGATTTTATTTATTACCTGTTTACATATCTGACATATTTTTAATTGAATGATTTTTATGTTTTGGTAATCTATTGACATGTCACCTTTAATTGTAATTGCTTGTTTATGTTAATTTTGTACGCCATATATTGGCAAAACATAGTGCACATATTTTAGACAATATCTGTAACCATACAAAATAAATGATTGATTGATTGATTGAAAACTTATGGGTCTATGTCACTTTCTTAGTTTAAAATGGCATTCCTTTTTTAATTTCCAGCACTATGGCTACTTAGAAGCAGTTAACAGCAACACCCTCCTGCAGAGGTATAACCGGGGGCAAGCAGTCAACTACCTGGTGCATTTCCCCGTGACGTCACCACTGCCGAAACTGACCGCGCTGACTGTCAATGGCGACACCATCTGCTATGGGCCTGGAGGTAACTATAACCATGTAATGTTTTATTTTATTTTAATTATTAGTTGTTGCCTGCGGCTTCGCCCGCGTGTCTTTAAAAAAAAAACAAAGTAGCCTAAGTTACTCTTTATAAAATTTGTTATCTACCAGTGAAAGTTCCGGCAATATCGGTCCAGCCGTTTAGAGATTCGCTGGAACAAACAGACAGACCGACAGATTTTTTTTATTGTTTATTTTTATTTTTTATAAGTACCATAATTATATAATTTTCATATGCATTAAGTGAAAAGCTGTTATTTTTACATTTCAAATAGACACTTCAGTTTTATTTACTTGTAAAGATAAGAGGCAAACAAGCTATAATAAGTAGTGGTAATGGTAAGTGATCTCTTCCAGATACCAGAAATAAAGCTGAAATACCTACTTAGATCTCCTCTCGCTTCCGGAGTATTCCCGTTTGAGCACCTATTTTTGGCTTATTCCACAAATCCCCCCTGAAAATCCCCCTTAGGAGGAAAAGCGGAATCTATAAAAAACAATCTAAAATTCACCCCTGCTAATCCCGCTTAGGGATTCCAAGACCCCCCTGAAAGTGATTTTTTTTACATTAGGGTTCAGTTTTCCCCACTGAGATGGATTCTCTGGGGGATTAGTGAAATAAGCAGGGGTGAATTCTAGACTGGTTTTTATATATTCCACTTTTCCTCCTAAGGGGGATTTTTCAGGGGGGATTTGTGGAATAAGCCCTATTTTTTTACGCTATTTGAGAATACCTTTGGTGCTCAATGCATAGGTGCTCAAAAAATAGGTGCTCTAACGGGAATACTTCTCTCTTCTTTACAAAGAACTGTAATCTTTATAAATAAATAAACAAATAAATAACTAAACTCCGGTTATTTACGCAGCCTTTATTGGTCGCCACGGACACAAAAAATTGTGTGAATGTTTAACGAAAATTTAAAAAACAACCAAGTGTTAAGAAAATCGTCAAACTACAATAACATGACTACGGTATAAAACTACGGTCGAATTCGTGGTCGAGTTACGGCCACTCAACGTCTACTGGCCCTTTCTGGATACGAGCGAAGGAAATGGTATTGTGGCGGTATCAACAACGCCACATGCGAACTACGCATCAAAAAGACCTGACGTCACAAATCCTGCATCGAGCTATAAAAGTTACCGCGCGACATCGACTGTTGGGCAATTGCCCGCCAGACATAATACCCGTCTGGTCGGAGGATCCTCCCTTTACTATATAGAGTACTAGCTTTTGCCCGCGGCTCCGCCCGCGTAGATGTCGGTTATCGCATAAAAAGTAGCCTATGTCCTTCTCAATATCCCAGGCTATATCTCTGCCAAATTTCATGACGATCGGTTCAGCGGTTTAGGCGTGAAAACGTAACATACAGACAGACAGACAGACAAACCGACAGATAGACAGACAGAGTTACTTTCACATTTATAATATTAGTATAGATGAGTGTTTACACCCTGTTCCTCATACTTCTAAATTGGTGACCCCGAACATGGACATTAGCGCAGCAACAACTTCAGCGTGACGTCATCCATCACTTCCTTAAGCTTTCGAGCGGCGAGTCACACAGCCACCCAGCACCCACGGCTTCAACGGGTATTCTGACCACCAGTATGCAGCGAACACGCATACCTGGTCATCACCCTCAGCCTCACCAGCAACCTTGGCACAGCAGACTGCACTTTCGGCCGGTCCACAAGCAGAGCCCTTCAACGCTCTCATGGTTTACGCCAGCAGTCAGCCTCAACCCGGCGCTGTACGACGTCCGACTCACTGGATCAACAAACGCAGCGCCACCCCGACTCACTGGGGTAAACCGCAGACAGTTCCGACTAACCGTGAACTATGCGGCACCCGGTTCCGACTTACTGGAATCACAACTGGCCCTGGCAAGCATCATATGCACTGACTCAGCCCACTATCGACCACCGGTCTCCGGAGGGAAGTAATGTGGCGGCATCAACAACGCCACGTGCGAACTACGCATCAAAAAGACCTGACGTCACAAATCTTGCATCGCGCTATCAGTTTACCGCGCGACTAGCATATATACAACATCCCGACATCAACCGTTGGGCAGTTGCCCGCCAGACACAATACCCGTCTGGTCGGAGGATCCTCCCTTTATTATAGAGTATGAGTGAACTTTACACCCTGTTCCTCATACCTCTAAAGTATCATGTTGTGGACTAATACACCTTCTCAACAGTTAATAAATTCCGATCCGAAGGACTTAACTAGTAGCTAATATATGGTGCCGATTCTCTTGTACCTACACCGAACTAAACTAACTAAACTCTCACTAAAATTCCTTACTTTTGGCTATGAGAATCTTAAAGCTATTCTCATATATATTGCCTATATAGGTATTGTATACCGGTAACATACCGGATGACTTTTTTTACCGTCTCGAAAAAAATTGGGTATACTAGGTGAACAGAGTAGAAGCCTATGGCATAGCAATTTTTTTTTTTTTTTTTTTCTCTCAGATATAGAACTAAAATAAAAGATAAAAATATTGAAATTTGGGTGCGTATGATTTAAATTTAAATATTATTTATCGTATTTATTTATTGAATTATGTTTTTTGTTAAATTTCTGTTTATTGTTATAGTATGATAAGTTAACTTCAAATGTGTGGTATTTATCCATAGATCAATTTCTTTCTAGGTTAAAGAAAAAATAATAAAAACTATGCCATAGGCTTCTACTCCGTTCACCTAGTATACCCAAATTTTTACGAGACGGTAAAAAATGTCATCCGGTATACAGTAGCTTCTGCCCGCGACTTCGTCCGCGTAAAATTTCGGCCCACAACCCACCCCGTCGCATCGCATCGCCCGTCCGCGCAATTACTTCGTTTTCACTTAGCGTTATTTCCAACTTTTTGTCGTTTTGCTCTGCTCCTTAGGGGCGTAGCGTGATGTTAAATAGCCTATACTTATTTTGTTGCGGAGTTATTTTAAAATTATGATATCTCAAGATGTTGATTGAAATCAAGTGACGTCAAGAACAATTTTGTTTACATTTAAATACTTGTGATTAATAACATATTTATTTGGATAAGGATTAATATTATGTTGATAAAACTCCTTCGCAAATAATGCATTACTTTCGAACAAATTTGATTACCATAATAAAAGGTTATAATGAGTCAATCTTAAAAGATAGACCTGTCGCGGACTTTTTTTAGAACTTTTAAAAATGAATAATTCCATCATACATGATATATTTGCGTAACTTAAACCGTTTACGCAGCGCACGCAACGGAAGCTCTCAAAAAGGAATAATTTTTCCCGTTTTTGCAACATTTTTCATTTATGCCCCGCTCCTTTTGGTCGTAGCGCGATGTTATATAGCCTATAACCTTCCTCGATAAATGGACTATCCAACACACAAATATTTTTTCAATTCCAGTATAGATTAGCATTGAAAAAAACGGAAAATATTATCATCAAATATTGTCATCTTGTCAGACAGATGACAGAAGTGTGATTGTGTGAAGTGTGAAGAGTGTTATTGGGTTTTTAATTAGTTGATGGATGAATGAATCTGTCCGGAGACTGAAATGGTTATAATGATCTGACGGAATGTGGTTGATGCTACAACAAAACGTTATTTAAAAAAATAAACCACTACGTATTGGCAAGTTAAGGCATTGTACTCAGTTCAGCGACAATTTCGCCAACTTTTTCCTTGAGTTATAATGTAATCGACACACACATACATGACAGTGGGTTTTACCACGTGTATAATAATGTTGAACTTTTATTTATAAGAAAAATTTAGGTAAGAGCCTCTTCTGTTGTGTCGAGTCAGTTCATGTCAGAGCAAAAAGCAAATAAGCAATGTTTTTAAATGGGATGTATGTACCTACTCAATATGTATTGTTAAGGAGGAACCGCTATGGTAGCCCGCAAAATTCAAATTTTCTTATGATTTTTGCAATTTGTAGCTCAATGGTGCCGATTCCCTTGTTCACAAACTAAACTAAATTTAAGTTCAGTGCATCTTTTTCTTTCTATTTCATTAAGAAAAGGACAGAAGATACATTTTAGTTTAGTCCTGTCAAATTAATCAGCGCTTGACGTATTTTGACGTAATTTTAGTCAGCAAGTTTTTAATCACGTATAAACTTGTATGGAGTAGTGACAGGCGCTGATTAATTTGACAGGACTATACTAAAATTTATCTTCTGTCCTTTTCTTAATGAAATAAAAAGAAAAAGATGCACTGAACTTAAATTTAGTTTAGTTTGTGAACAAGGGAATCGGCACCATTGTCTGGGTGTAAGTTGATTAAAGTATGACCGTAACTGTCCGCGATCGTAACAAATATTTATTTACTCCTAAATACTGATTTCTCATTGATAGCTATGAGAGCAGCAATTCAAAAACACAAAAACGAAAACACGAAACACTATCTCTCTCCTTTATAATCTCCTCTTATAATTTCTTTTTCAATACAGTTGTTAAACATGGCCTAGTTTCAGAGGCTCTATATAATGAAAAATAATAATGATAATATTCGAAAATTAAATATTTTGCACAGGCATCTTTTGTTTTTTTTTACGCAGTCGTGACTTTTGTTAACGAGCTCGATCCTTTTGTTTTGCAGTTTATAAGTAAATTTAAAAAGTTTAGTCTCAAGGAGTTTTCATACATAGAATAAAATGGGATAGATTTTATACGAGGAAAAATGAATGAGTCCGTACGTCTTAGCATTTAATTCTCAAAAGTCTTTTAAATGGTTGTTTAATATATTTAATTACCAGTTTTAATTTAATTATTTTCACATCATAATTTGTCAAAAATCGATTAGGCTGTATAGGCTGATGTCGTTGTAAAAAAAAAATGTCTAGATGCAAAAACGCGCCATTTTCTGAAAATTTAAATTTTTCATATTTACCTAATTCTTTGATTTGTTTTTTACTATTTCCCATAACTGTATTGAAAAACGTCGTGTGATACACGGGCGTGTAGGCAAACTCGTGTCATTAAAAACCCTCGCCTTTGGCTCGGGCTTGTTAGTGACAGCTCGTTTGCAATAACCTACTTCCCACCCTTGTATCACAATATACTATTTTGTTTTGTTCTTTGCACTTTCTTTATGATTATATTATTGTATATCTTATATATAAAATTCTCGTGTCACAATGTTAGTTACCTTAACCTCCGAAACGGCTTGACCGACTTTTATGAAATTTTATATGCATATTCAGTAGGTCTGAGAATCGGCTACTATCTAATTTTTTTAAGTTTTAGGTAGGTAGGTAGGGAATGGTAGGATAGCTTTTGGCAGAACGAAGTCTGGCGGGCCAGCTAGTATTTATATAGATAAGTATAACATGTTTTATGTATGTATGTATTTATTGTATAATTATAAGTTAACGGTACACCACAAACTACCTGCAGTTATGTTTCTCCTTCCCCCTTAATCCATCCAAAGGTTGTCTTTAAAGATCACTTTTCGATCGGCGCCGACGCGTTACTACGTCGTATATGTCCGCAGGCATATCCGACTTCAGCTGTCAACTTGACGTCAAGTGAAATGGTGGAATGTGCTGTTAAGTATGTCATGGTCTGAAAAGATTAATAAAGCAAGTGGTGTTACATTAATTCACAAGTAAGTTTGCTTTTTCTTCAGATTATTCAAAATAACATTACGAGACGATTTAGATTTGTCAAACATTGTTTTTGCCATCAGTGTTACCAGTAAAAACGATTTTGATTTTGCCAGATTTTTCATACAAACGAAATCCCCCCTTCTCTCCCCTTAGTGGTAGAATTTCCAAAAATCCTTCCATACGCTAAGGTTTCCCAAGACAGCGCTGCGGTAGTCGCCACAAAACGGTGGCAGTGATGACCTCCTATACTTATATATAAATCGCATTCTCCTCCTATATATAAATGTACTCTGTGGTGAGGGCCATCATCAAAGGACTCCGAGACCCAGCGGTTTAGGCTGTGTTGTCTGTCAGCGAATAAATGAACGAGAGAAGACATTTAAGATTTTAATTACTTTGTACCTTCTACTTGATACGTTATAGGTACTTTTTAGTTTACTTTTTAAGCTATACCTTCTACGTTAAACGTCATACTTTGTAATTGATACGTTATACTTCACTTTATATTTTATTCCTCCAATTTCATAATTGCACCTACCTCTGTTTGTCTCTGCTCCACCCAAAGGTTGACTGGTAGAAAATGCCTATGGCATTAAGTCCGCCTCTGTACATTTTTTTTTTTTGTGCTAAAGTATTAAATAAATAAATAAATAAATATATCTACGTTTTATTGTGATACTAGCTTTTGCCCGCGGCTTCGCCCGCGTAGATGTCTGTTATCGCGTAAAAAAGTACCCTATGTCCTTCTCCATATCCCAGGCTATATCTCTGCCAAATTTCATGACGATCGGTTCAGCGGTTTAGGCGTGAAAACGTAACATACAGCCAGACAGACAGACAGAGTTACTTTCACAATTATAATATTAGTAAGTATGGATGCGGACAAAGTCGCAGGCAAAAGTTGGTTATTATAATCTAATCAAGATACTGCATAAAAAAACTGGAGGCTCATAACTAATGGCCAAACCCAATTAACATTATCATAGGTTATTAAATACAATTTATTTTTCCAGACCAGATCAGGCCCAACGTATACATCTCGACTCTTAGCTTGCAGCACACTGCGTTCCTAGAAGGCAGCGCGGTCGTGGCTCCAGTTTACAACAATTTTCAACACCAACCACAGACAAGGCCACAGATAAGGCCACAGCCGCGACCACAAGAGCCAATACGACCAACAACGGTGGACCATATCCACTTCGGAGATGATGGCGCTACGGCACAAATTTATACCTTTAACAATATTGAGCCTACTTGGACTACTGGTAAGATACACAGAAAAAAAAAACATTACCCTCATTTTGAGCTTCGCCACGGTAGCCAAAAAAAACCCCTATAATTCCTCAGCATAACTCTGCAACATTTAGAAATATGTCAAAAAAAAAAGACGTGTGGCACTCGGGGACTGCCGCGGTAAAGCTATTGCATAGCATTTTGTATCAACTTATGCAATTATAATTATTTATTTATTTTATTTATGCAGTATTTCTTTTTCTTTGATATTATTATTTTTTTTTTTTCGTTACGGAATTTCTGGATTCGGTCCCCGCGCTCAAGGCCCGCGATAGAAGCTATGCAATAGCTTAAAAACAAAATAAATAAGTGCTGAACGTCGTAAAAGTGTATAACTACGTAAACAAAGTCAAATACTATTCAAATATAAGCATAATAACAACTTTAAAATAGACGAAAGTGTTGAACCTAAAGTAATTTTAAATAAAAAAAGAGTGACAAACTGTTTTGACAGCGAAAAAATTCCATGTACATGAGTCATTTCCAACCGTCTAGTCAAGTTTAAGAATTGTTCAACTGGAATGGTATCAACTATTTGGCAAGCTTTAATTAAGTCATTGTAGCCTTGCGGTGCAACAGGGGAACTGAATGTACTCGTTAATCGACTGGTCGTGAGTTCAAACCCCACTATCAACAATCACTTTTTGTGAAGATCATAATTTTATAAACTAATATTTATAAGAATAAAATACGCAGTACACAGAAAAAAGAACTGCCAGAAATTATTAGATCACTAGAGGGTACTGGTGTAGTAAAACCGTCGGAGTGGGGAGCGTGAGGTTTTTTCGTTACGGAATTTCTGGATTCGGTCCCCGCGCTCAAGGCCCGCGATAGAAGCTATGCAATAGCTTAAAAATCTGTTGAAGTGAAAACTGTACTGTACGTCAAGTTACCACAAACTGTTTTCTTGTTCGATTTTTAAATTAATCTAGTGGTTGACTTAATCATCAAAATTGAAAAGTTTTTTTTTTTTTTTCACTGGACATTAAATATTTTTGAAAAAAAAGTAATTTCTGCGAGGTCTAGAACCGATTCTTATGCCAAAAAATCGTTTTTAGAATTTCCAAAAATAAAGATTTTAGGATGACTTGAATTTATAAATAGGTACACTCTTTAGCAAAGTTTATCTTGGCCAAATCAAAGTTAAGATATTGTATAGACAATATATTAGATTTAACCATGATCTGTTTAGCTGCTTGGGATTGCTCATCCCCCATAGGAAATAGCGTTACCATTTATAACCTACAGACTGACCAGACTTAAGGCTCGTACAGACTAGTACGATATCGCGGGCGCGACGCGACACTAGTATTTCTTTGTCGGTGCCTGTCGCGCCCGCGATATTGCGCGGGTCTGTACGAGCCTTTATAGGGAATATCTATGTTTATTTTTGTGTTTTGTTTTTGTATTTTATTTTCTTTCTCTAACATAGCTTAAGTTTCTGTTAATAACAAAATGAGTCTTGTGTTACTTGAATAAACAATATATTACCTATTATTATTATTATGCAAACTTTAACTGTATCTATCCGGTAGTATTTGCGTGATCCTGGAACATACATTCAGACAAACAGACAAAATTTCAAAAAACTATATTTTTGGCATAAGAATCGTTCTCAGACCTCGCAGCAACTTTTTTTTTTTTTTCAAAAATATTCAATGTAGGTACATTTTAGAGCGATATTTCATAATTACATATAGGTGGTATAGATATAGATATTGATTTTTTTTTTTCTTAATAATTAAATTAGTTGTGTGTTAGTTTTAGGTAATATGCATTGATACGTGATTAATATAATTGCGATTGATAATCAATTTTTTAGTACACTATGGAGTCATATTTCATAATTTAATTTAGTAATACATAGTCAAAGTCAAAGTCAAAGTCAAATAATTTATTTCAAATAGGCACGAAGATACACTTTTGAACGTCAAAAATTACATGAATAGTTAATTGATTCTAGTTGCGCCTTCCAAAATGTAGTTATGTATGGAGAAGAATGGACAAGAAACTCCATACTTACTCTTTTAAAATGTTAACAATAGTTTGTATACATTAATTAATATTTATAGGTGAAGACTATGTACCTAGAAAGAAAAAAAAAAAAAAAAAAAAAAAATTCATCAAAATTACTTACCACAATATTGGTAAAAAGAATGAAAAGTGAAGTAATAACAGAAAAATTAATAAATGCGATAGGTACATACTATTTAATATTTTAACTTTTATTTAATTTTTTGTTCTTTTTTTTTAAACACCTTATGTTGAGCTACAGACTCCAAAAGCAATACAACTTCCAACTCAAAATTGCTAAATCACTTTTAGTTTTTATTATTATTATTAATGTATCGAACTGCTAGAGGGCGGAGACCCGGGCCTCAAGTCTGCTATTACAATAGTGTCAGAATGGTCTCTTCATTGTGATTTTTTGACAGCTTTGCCATACAAACACTGTCAAATACTCACAATGGCGAGACCATTCTGACACTATTGCAATAGCAGACTTGAGGCCCTGGTGACCTGAAACACAGGCCCTTAAAGCCTAACTTGGGCACCAGTCTCCCACAGTAAACCAATCATATCACGTACCATAATTGTAACCAATGACTATAATGTTTTATTGTGGTGAGAAATAAAATACTTATTATTATTATTAATATTAATAAATTATTCAAAACAATGAAACGACAGCAACTTAGGTACGACGACAGCAACTTTCAGAATGCACCCTCTTAAAATCGTCATTCATATAGGCGTATGAGCTCCTTAGTACCCAAAATTATGGAGTTTTGTCAAGCTAAGCAATTATATAATTTTCAGGCAACTCACCGAACTACGTAGTGAACAACACTAATCCATTCACGCAAGCAACACAGCAGTATCAACCACCGACGCAGGAAATACACCAGTCCAAACCATTCTACGAATATGACGAACCTGCTTTCCAGGACACTAGTCGAAGACCTATGAGACCTGTGAGACCTATGACTCCGGTCTATAAAGAACCTTTGACCAACAGACCCGTGTATGAACCTGCTCCAGAGACTAGTTCTAATCCAAGTGATTTCTACTACTCGCCTGACCAGCCGACTCCGGTTACTACTAGGTAAGTAAGATCTATCTATATTTGACATTAAAACATCATGTTTTTACGGTCTGTCTGTCTGTCCGCAGCTTAGCTGAGGATCTCTTAGTACTAGAAAGTAGTAATTTGGCATGGATATACCCATGCCAAATTACTACAGCTTTCTAGTACTAGCAGTATCCATACTAATATCCATACTTAATATTATAAATGTGAAAGTAACTCTGTCTGTCTGCCACGTTTTCATGCCTAAACTGCTGAACCGATCGTCATGAAATTTAGCCAGAGATATAGCCTGGGATATGGAGAAGGACATAGTCTACTTTTTTACATGATAACCGACATCTACGCGTGCGGAGCCGCGGGCAAAAGCTAGTACTAATAATCACGCCGACAAATTGGAAAAATAAAATTTTGAAATATATATTTTGGTTAGGCCGTTCAAAAATATTGAGGGTTTGTGAAAACCATTTTTCGATTCAGGGATATGTTTACGACATTAAGCTTTAAAGTGCAACTTTTTGTAAGAGTCAAGTCTCCCCCCCTCCCCCCCCCCTCCCGCCAGGTAAATGGTTGTTTTTGGATATGTGAAAAAAAAAACACGATATTATAATAACAAAGTTAAAAGGAAAACTGTCACAGAAAAGTAGGCTTTACATGATAACGAGTAATAGTCAACCAACTGATATTTATTTAGGTTTAGGTTTAAATACTTTATTCTCATAAAGACAAAAGAGCCACTTACATGAGAACATAAAATGACATAATAAACTTATTCTAGGTAACGGTCACCGATACAATACAACAGGCTTAAAGTTATTTTGCTTTTAAATTGGTTGGGTTACACGTTCAACAGTTTTATTCAAAACCTAGGCTGGGTTGTTTCCCCCCCCCCCCCCCGGTGGGTTCCCGCATTGTCGAGGCGGGGGGGCTCAGTAGCCGTGGCTTGGAGGGCCACGGTGAAGCTAAGAGGAACCCGAGGAGGGGGCCGCTCGTCAGGGCTTTTGCGGATAAGCCGATGACGTAGCGGCCGTAGGTTGCGGTGCCGCTTCGGTGACATCGCAACTGAGGCGGGCCGCGATGTGGATTGGGTGGCATCGCGGCTGAGGGTGGGAGGCCGCGGCGGGAGAGGAGTGCCGGTATTGAGGTGCGCCGTTCTCCCTACCTTTCGCGACCTTGACGGGGTCGCCACCGTATGATGGCGGACGCGGTGGGGCCGCAGAGGAAGAGGAGTGTTGGTATTGCGTTGGCCGCTCTCCCTATCCTCTGCGGCCGAAAAGTGGTAGGCGGCGGGGCCAATCATCTGACCCGTCGCAGGGGGACCAAGGGAGCCTAGACACAAGGTCATCTGGCGCCCCTGTGCTGGTCTGGTCCCTGGGGTGATGGGGGGTTACTCCCAGGTGGAGGCCAGCAGGCAACGGGGGGCACCCTTGCCTGTATTGCACAGGCCACCAGTGTCGGACGGGAATGGCCAGGTGTTCTCGGCCATTCCCGTATCCCCCCCAGGTGGGGGGGCATGCGGGGCCCGCCAGCTAGGCGGGAATGCGCCGGGAGGGTTGTGGATGTAAAGGCTTAGCCGGTTTCCCATGGCCCTCCCATCAAGGCGATGAGGGAACATCGCTGAGTTTTAGTGGGTATACTGCCATTTTGGCAGGGAGTCCCACATACCCTGTCTCGTCCCCCGACGAGCGGGCATGCGTAATGCATTTCTCAGCGACAAAAAAAGAAAAAAAAAAAGGCTGGGTTGTTTCAATTATGTAATTCGATAGTTTTGTTTTAAAACCGCTGAAAGAGCTTAGATTTTTTATATAAGATGGTAGATTATTGTAAAAAAATTGTTGGAATAAGAACGAGAACATGTTTTTCAACTACATATATAATGTAAAGGCTTATACAGACTCACGCGATATCGCGGGCGCGACGCGATACTTAAAGCACAATTTCTTTGTCAGTGCCTGTCTGCGTGCCACTAGTCTGTACGAGCCTTTAAGTTTGTTCTTGGGTTAAATTCATCCCATCTACGGAACCCTTCATCGTGCGTGTTCCGACACGCACTGGGCCGGCTTTAATTTATTTTCGTTTCATTGTGCAGAATAAACCATTTTTCTTATTTTTTTTTCAATCATTTTCCAAATATGAATTTTATTCGCTTTGGATTTTTGGCGTTCTCTTCAAATTCAGGCACTGTTTCAAGTACACTGTAGATCCTACAGTGACCACCAATGAGATAATAACACAAACACAAACTCAAAGCATTTATTTCAATTAAACCATTTACAGGCACTTTTGAATTATCAAAGAGACGGTCAGTTAGTCAGAAAGTTGAAGGTAGATGCCCATTCCAATACGTAGATCACTATGGAGATGAACGGACAAGAAACTCCAAGGACACTCTTTTAAATCAATATATTACATAATTCTGGGTCATTATTCTTGTTGTTTCTGTGAGACAATGTAAAAACTAATAAAACAATTCAAAATATAAAATTAAACATAAGCCGTGGCCGTCAAGAGATGACTAGTCCCAACTGACGGCGCCCGTTCACGAACATGACGCATGGATCAGCACCATCCAGCTCAACCATTTTGTATGGAACCGAATGAGCCAACCCACGCGCCACCATCAGTGAGACATTTAAGTGAGCATGACATACTCTCAACTGCTATGCTCTTTCAAGTCAATATAAATCATAATAACATATTAACCTCCTAACTCTTTCCAGTCCAGACCGTTACTCAAGTCCTCCAGAAGAAACGATTGAATGCGGCACAGTCTCGGGCGGCAATAATAGGATTCCCCTGATCTACAATGGCAATGCTTACGACAGAGGAGAATTACCCTGGCTTGTTGCTATCTTCAAGTCAGAACAGGCTTCTCTTCGATTTATTTGCGGAGGGACGCTCGTGTCGGATCGCCATATCGTTACCGGTGAGTAGCCATCATTTCAGCCGAAAGACGTCCACTGTTAGACATAGGCCTCCTTCAAGCACAGTCACTTCGACCGGTTTTGTGCTTCCCACATCCAGCGGATTTCTGCGGCCTTCACAAGGTCATTGGTCCACTTTGTAGCCTTCCAACGCTACGTTTTCCGGTACGTGGTCGCCACTCCAGAAATTTTCGGCCCCATCGGCCATCTGGCCAAACTTAAGTGGCATGTGCTCTGGCCATTGCCACTTAAGTTTGGTAATTCTTCGAGCTATGAGGTATGTCGGTGCCGGTGAGTAGTGTTCATAACTGTTCTTGCGACTTTGCTTCAATTCATTTGGGGTTTTTCTTTTCTTGCTTCTCTATTTACCGCTACCTCAAGTAAGGTAAAAGTTATCGTACAGGTATTTGCTGACGAATAATGCCGGCTCGAAGAATTGCCAAACTTAAGTGGCAATGGGCAGGGCAAATTGCGCGCAGAACAGATGGCCGTTGGGGCTGATAAGTTCTGGAGTGACGACCGCGTACCGGAAGATGTAGCATTGGAAGGTCTCACACAAGGTGGACCGATGACCTTATGAAAGCCGCAGGAATCCGCTGGATGCGGGAAGCACAAAACCGGTCGAGGTGGCGGTGCTTGGGGGAGGCCTATGTCCAGCAGTGGACGTATTTCGGCTGAAATAATGATTTGCTGACGATAAAAGAGGCCATGCCCTAACATTTTTCATTGCTTCCTCGTAATTTAACCGGTGGGGAGGTAATTGCGTAACACACTAACACTATCAGCGGATTTCATTTTGACAACATTCATTACGTTATTTATGTTGCTGAACAGACAAATTTTTCGAACATATTAAGCATTGGATTAGCAATATTGTGGCGGTATCTACAATGCCACATGCGAACTACGCATCAAAGACCTGACGTCACAAATCCTGCATCGCGCAATCAGAGTTTACCTTGCGACTAGCATATATACAACATCCCGACATCAACCGTCGGGCAGTTGCCCACGAGATATATCACCCGTCTGGTCGAAGGATTCTGTCTTTACTATAGAACATAAGTGAACTTTACACCCTGTTCTTCATACCTCTATAATATCCTTCAAAATCATTCAGGGCCTCAAGTCTGCTATTACAATAGTGTCAGAATGGTCTCTTCATTGTGAGTTTTTGACAGATTTGCCATACAAACACTGTCAAATACGAAGTCGAATGTCGAATGGCGAGACCATTCTGACACTATCGTAATAGCAGACTTGAGGCCCAGATTGATAGTGTGTTACGCAATTAGGGTACTGGAAGGAATCACGTAAGTATTGACCTTGAAATAATGCTGATTCTCAGCCAAATACCAAAATAAATAAATGAATATGCAATCGTCTGTTTTGTTTACAGCTGCCCATTGCATGCAGCGTCGCGGCACCGTCACTTCCGTCGTAGACATCGTGGTGAAAGTTGGGGTACACAAACTGAATGACTGGAGTGACGATATCACCGTCACCAGGAATCTTCAGGCTGCCACTTTACACGAAGCGTATAACCCTTCCACGCTTCAGAGTGAGTATATCGATGGCCCTCATAGCACTGCTCATCATAATCATCAGCCACTAGAAATAGTAGCAACCTTTTCTATAGTTCATTCCACGTGACTTCTCTGTATGACGACACCTCAGTGAGGCAGTACAGGTTTTATTTTGAATGAATGAATGAATATTTATTTGTAAGACACAAGTACATTTGTTCTCCAGTAACAATTCAGTTATGTTATTTATCTTTAGATCCAGGTTTAAACCATCGAGCCATTTTTGTATTTCGAACTTTTTTCCTACAGTGTTTAAGTTCTAAATACAAAAACTGATTTTATACCAGAGTCTAATTTGTCTATGTTTTGCCAGCGGCGCGGGCGTACTTTTATTTATTTATTTAAACTTCATGTACAATAGTGGTACATAGGCGGACTTAATGCCACAAGGCATTCTCTACCAGTCAACCTTTGGGTTAAATATAAAAACAGTGGTAGGGTACAAAAATAATGACAAAAATACTAACTTCTTGATTAAGAGAATTTATATAGTTTTATTGATACTAATACACATATACAAATAAAATAAACTAATAGATATTTTAACAAATACCACCTAATAATAATTACTATGACTAGACTATCATTTGAGAGTTATTTATAAGTTGTTATAGTTACAATACCTGTGCAATATCTATCTAATAATAAATTTTAATTCAGAAACATTACAAAAGATTGAATTAAGTATTTACAAATTTAGTAGGATAGTTTAGATTAATTAATAGGTATTAAATTCAATAAAAATAAATTACACAATATACAACAATAACATTAGTTACTTAGTCAATTTATATTAATATTATTGTCATTAAGAAATTCATCTACAGTGTAATATTTTATCTTAGATAGATGATTGGTCTCGCTGCGTCGAGTGCAACGAGACCAATCATTTATCTAAGTATTTTATATATTAGAAAAAGTGATATTTTTTCCTAAAGCTCGTAGTCTATCTTTAGTTGCTTCAGAAGTCAGGTAACGTACTTACCACGTACTTATACTTTGGGTGCTATTTCCAGGAAGCTTTTGCGCATTAGAGCTGTCTTACATTTCCAGGCACATAAAATGTTTTGTTATTGAGCACTTATAGGACCTCCAAATGTTAGAGACAGTTTTGTTAATAGCATTGCATCTTTTTTTTTTTTGACAAATAATTCAACTTCTAGAACTTAAAATAACTACTGATGGAAAAGTTAATATTTTCGAAGATTTAAAAATTTGTTTTCTTGTACTCAGTCGCACATAGCTCGATTGCACTGTTTTGTGCTCTAAATATTAATATAAGTCTCTTGGTTGAGTTTCCCCAGAATATGATTCCACTACGACACCATGATAGATATGCAGTTAGAAGGGTATCACAGTGAACCACTTCAGACAATTTTAGATGGAGATTTTGTCTAACTGCGCATGTTAGCCTGCCTGAACAGACTAATTTGCTTGTTTCAGACGACATCCTGATGCTCACCATGGACAAACGTGTCAAGTTCAACCATTTCATCCGTCCAGCTTGTCTGTGGCCCGGCAACACCGACCTCTCGGTAATCGTGGGAAGGAAAGGAGTTGTAAGTACTTAGCTAATTTTACTCCAAGATCTAATTGATTTACCAGTTAAGGGCTGACTTTTCACTAGCCAGATGTTTTATTTGAAGAATAATATGACAGATTGACACGTTTTCTGTACAAAAGATGTCAAATCGCATAATTTTTTCGTCAGGTCTTGGATCAGATGGATTGACTGTTGAAAAATCCCTAAAATAACTATACATTCAAACAGATAAAGAATTTGTTGCACTACAATCAAGTCCTACTCCATACTAATATTATTTAATGTGAAAGTCACTGTCTGTCCGTCTGTAACGTTTTCAGGCCTAAACCGCTGAACCGATCGTCATGAAATTTGGCAGAGATATAGTCTGGGATATGGAGAAGAACATAGGCTACTTTTTTACACGATGACCCACATCCACGCGGGCAAAAGCTAGTTAAAATATTAGGTAGGCGATTAGATATTTTTAACACCTTACTGCGATCGCCAACCCGCCTGCCAAGAGTGGCTATTATGGTACTCCCCCCCCCCCCTCGCCAATTGTGGGAGACCTATGTCCAGCAGTGGACGTCCTTCGGCTGAAATGATTATGATGAATGATGTTCACAGGTGGCCGGCTGGGGTGACCAAGGCGCGGGGGGTATTGGCAAGCAAGCCGAGCCCCACAAGGTGGACGTCCCTATAGTCAGCACCAATGACTGCAGGGCCAGCAAATCTCTGTTCCATGAGCTTACCTTCGACACTACCTTATGTGCAGGTATGTAATGTATAATCTTCTTAGTTTCACGATATCACTAGCGTCATAATGGCAGAGACACTGGAACAGTTAGACCAGATGCTGCACAACCTAAATGGAGCCTCTCGGCAGGTTGGCCTCGGCATGAATTTGGACAAGACGAAAGTCATGTACAATTCCCACGTCCTGCCGAGCCCAATCCACATCGAAGGATCGCTTCTCGAAGTTGTGAAGGAATATGTCTACCTAGGGCAAGTCATCCAGCTCGGTAGACACAACTTTGAGAAAGAAGTCGACAGGAGGATCCGGTTGGGCTGGGCAACGTTTGGAAAATTCCGTCAAGTCTTTTCGTCGCCTATACCGCAATGTTTGAAGACTAAGGTCTTCAAACAGTGCATCCTGCCCGTTATGACATACGGTGCCGAAACGTGAACACTGACAGTCGGGCTGGTCCACAAATTTAAAGTCGCTCAGCGCGCTATGGAGCGGGCTATGCTCGGAGTTTCTTTGAAGGATAAAAATATCAGGAATGAAATTATCCGGAAGAGAACCGGAATTACCGACATAGCTTGCAGAGTAAGCAAGCTCAAGTGGCAGTGGGCCGGCCTTGTTTGTCGAAGGACCGATAGCCGGTGGGGCAGACGAGTCCTGGAGTGGAGACCGCGTATCGGCAAGCGTAGTGTGGGACGCCCCTCAGCTAGATGGACCGACGACCTCAAAAAGGTGGCTGGGATAGACTGGATGCGGAAGGCGGAGGACAGTGTGTTGTGGCGCAGCATGGGAGAGGCCTATGTTCAGCAGTGGACTGCGATAGGCTGAGTTGATTGACTAGCGTCCATCAATTCCTGTATCGTGCATCCATCAGAGCATGACACACACAGGTGTCCCATCTTTTGCGGAACAGCACTTCATTAATTTGCATTATGCAATGTAATGTATACTTGGCAGAGTTTGAACCCATGACTTACATGGTAAGTCGGGTTCGTTACTACTGGGCCACCCCGCTAATGAGAGGCTAATGTTCCTATATCCCATTGCCCCAAGTGTTGCCAGTGGGTTGCAGTTGAAAATCAGATGGTAGTTCTAAATGTTGCCATCTGAAATGATGTTGAACTTTTTTTTATAATATAACTTAGTTTTTTTTTTATGTTTTATATTGTACCAATAAACGCAATTCTCTAACATTCTATCGAGGATTTTTTCTGTGGCAGTTTTCTGTTTAATAGAGTGCAAAAAGCCTAAGATGACATTTCCCTTTGACAGGTGACCGACAAGGCTCGGGTCCATGCGTAGGGGACTCTGGTGGAGGCATGTACCTGCTTCAAGACGGCAAGTGGAGGATTAGGGGCATAGTCTCCGTGTCCCTCCGCGCTGACAACGGAGATGCAACCTGCAATCTCAACGAATATGTTGTGTTCACAGACACAGCTCAGTTCTTGCCGTGGATTAGAAATATATTAGCACAGAACTAATACGATTTTTTGGTACTGCTTCACGTGCAAGGGTGCAGAATAGAGATATTGAGATTGTTTAGAAAGTTGAATTTGGAACTGTTAGACTCCTTTTACGTCTCGTTAGTCTCCCCGCAATAAGCAGAGGGGCAATTCCCGTTTAAGAACCGTCAAAATCTAATTTGACACAATCTGTTAAAAAAAAAAGACAACAATTGTCGTTGAGATGAGGCTGGTACTTACTAGATTTTGCACGTTTTTATTTCCAGGAGTAATGGCAAGCTGACGTTTACATTAATTGTAGATATACTACTCGTACAATGACGGAGGTTGGCAACATTCCATCTTACGAATAGCACTGCCACTGCAAATTTCTTGAAAAGCACTCCACTCTTTCTGCTTTTATTAAACTCTGGCCGATGAGAGAATACGTTTCTGACACCCGAGTACAAAAGAAAACGTGTTTTACGAATTTATACTTTATTAGTTCCTAATCGTGTCCAACTGAAAGGTGTCAGGAACAAATTATTTCAGTGGCTGGATTCTAAGTACCAGTGGACGAAAATAATGAGTTCCAAGTTTCACACAAAAACCAAGTTGCCAATGTACAAATTGCAACATTATACACTAGTCTTTATACTCATTAAATTAGATCGGTCAAACTCAAAAGAAATAAGGGGTGGTTCTCACTATTCCCGTTGAGCTTTTCCATTGACGGTAATACTGATACTTCTTGTATCCCTCCCCTATCCTGATTCTATTCCTGTTGCGTTTTTATACCGCGACTATATGCGATTATATTTCTAAGAAATCGGTGCCGATTCCCTGGTTCACAAACTAAACTAAATTTAAGTTCAGTGCATCCTTTTCTTTCTATTTCATTAAGAAAAGGACAGAAGATAAATTTTAGTTTAGTCCTGTCAAATTAATCAGTGCTTGACGTAAATTGACATATTTTTAGTCGGCAAGTTTTTAATCACGTCTAAACTTGTATGGAGTAGTGACAGGTGCTGATTAATTTGACAGGACTAAACTAAAATTTATCTTCTGTCCTTTTCTTAATGAAATAGAAAGAAAAAGATGCACTGAACTTAAATTTAGTTTAGTTTGTGAACAAGGGAATCGGCACCATCGTCAATTTTGATTTTTCACCAGGCGATTCCATTCTTAGTGAGACTGATTTGAAAAAATCGTGCAGTCTTAGTATTTCCATTGCAATAGGTAATGGGAATAGTGAGACCCACCCGAAATAAGCCCAAAGTAAATAAATAAAGTTAAAAATAAGGCCCATATTATATAAACAAATAATTCTACGATTAAAATAATAAATATAATCTAGTTTTGTATATAAATGTTAGTTACACATTGCATTTTTTTATATTAATTCTACAAAAAAAAAAGAGTCTTGCCATAATTTTGCGTTTTATTGGCGCTCATTATGAAATAATCTTGGTCCAATATTAGACACCTACGTAAGCAACGTAACCACAATTGGAGAATGATGATGATGAAGAATGATGATCACCATTTTTGATGCCCGTGCCTATGTAATAACAGCCGCGCGGGTCGATTGATCAGGATAAGCTACGCTTGCCGCCGTTGTTCCGTGGATGGGTGACTAACTTTACATACCGAGATTCCTCCGTGCCTCGGAAAGCACGTTAAGTCGTTGGCCTCGGCTATCATTCATGGATATTTGACAGTCGTTACGGGTAGTCAGAAGCTCGAAAGTCTGACAACCAGTCTTACCAAGAGGTATCGTATTACCTAATAACTGAGTTGTGGGGGTCAGATAGGCAGCCGCTCCATGTAAAATACTGGAAGCCGAGCCCAACATAGTTGTCAAAAGGCTAAGCAGATGATGATGAAGTACGTTACCACAATTCAAATAATAGGTATAGTAACCGCACATTTTGACATTGACTGCGCCTTTACGTCGTAGAGTTTAGGGGGATTTTCGTAGTGCGTTACCACTAATGTACGGTTGACTGTACCTAGTTACGTACATTATTTTTAAGAAGTAAATTATACATATCAAGAGTATTCTGTATGTACAGCGAAAAGGGACCAATAAAGTATATTGAAGAAGCTGCAACCCGCGGTTTCACCCGCATAAGTCTCGATTCCGTGGGAATAACGGGATAAAAGTATTTCCTGTGTTAATCCATAAACTATCGGTGTGCCAAAGGGTCTAGCAGGCTAAGGAAGGAGCTCTGGCCCCTGAGAGGAATATTTGAATTTTCTAGTGTCGATTGATTGGCAACACATATGATAACACGACAATTTTCAGCTCCCTACCTTGATCCGTCACTGAGCTAATGTCAAAAATAATTCAAACTCATTTTTCTCCTAAACTGTAACAGCTAAAGCAATTAAATTAAATCACACTTAGGTAGATTGAGTAGGACTATTTATTACTATAATAAAAAAAAAAAACTTTCAGTTTAGGAGAAAAATATGAGTTTGAGAAATGGTAAGTAGTCAAAAATAACATTTTTGACATTAGCTCAGTGATGGATCAAGGTAGGGGGCTGAAAAGTGAAAATTGTCGTGTTAACACGTGTTGATAATTAATAGACACTAAAAAATTCAAATATTCACTCAGGGGCCAGAGCCCCGTCCTTAGCCTGTTAGACCCTTTCATCCAAATCCGTTCTACCGTTTTTTCGTGACTATGTAACAAATATCCATCCATCTCTCCATCCATGCTCACAAACTTTCGTGTTTATAATAATATTTGATTCTGATAAATATATTTAATTCTGTGAAATATTCCTATTCGAAAAAGGTTGTTGTCTTAGTAACTATGTTGATTTTAATGTCTGACTCGCTAATAAATAAATTATCACATTACGTCTTTTTTATTTATTTTTGTATCTACTCGCTAGAAAACTTTACAATTTATTTTTACTACTTGGCAACTAGGATAGGAACACCCGTCTCCTTATTGCTAGTACTGCTGGGACCGAACGTGTTTGAGTTTTAGTGCCTTTATTGCCATTGTGTAAACAGACTTGGATTTTTGAATAAACAGAATTTACTCACCATAAAACTATATGAATCGATTGCATAATGACAGAGTTTCATTCGCAAAAATACAATAACAAATGTTGACCTTGACTACTAAAACTTTTTTATTATTGTTTTTTTTTGTTTCACTAATAAAACACATTCAAAACACTGTCACATAACTATAAAACGACTATTAGCCCATCATTTCAAACTTAACAAACCACTTCACAAGAGAGTTTGATTGATGATTTGAATATTATAATTCTGTGTAAAGATAATAGTTTTATTGTCGCGGATCATATTTTGACCAACATTCACCTGACACTGACCTGAAAATTGCAAAAAACAGAAAATTTGGATTTAGCGAGCTACCCTGGCGCCTTTGTTTTCACAATTTCCTGCAACACTATTTTCCGGGAATGGGGAAACCCTAAGATCAAAGTAACTATTGGAAATATAAAGAGTAAAGATTTTTATTTCTGAACAAAACTAAAACTGTCACTAGCCTGTCAGTGTCAGGCTGTCAGCAAGTCAGTTCAGTGTCATTGTCAATTTTCGCGCCGCGCTAAAATGCTAAAATGCAAATAATGTTTAGATGTTTAGTTTATAAAGTACTCAATGAAATTGTAAGAAATACAATTAGTAACCAATAAAAATGACTTGGAATAAATTGTTGTGTAACTTTCGGGAGCTCCAATTGATGGGAACGTTATCTGGCGGTCAAAGTTTTAGGTTCGTATTGCGCATGTTATTTTTTGTTTTGTACGTGCATGGTTATTTTGAAGAAAGATTTAAATAAATATGATTTTTATTAATTACCTGTAT
This sequence comes from Dryobota labecula, assembly GCA_947523025.1. Taxonomy (NCBI): domain Eukaryota; kingdom Metazoa; phylum Arthropoda; class Insecta; order Lepidoptera; family Noctuidae; genus Dryobota; species Dryobota labecula. Next base: position 6,975,373 of record OX383303.1, on the reverse strand, counting down.
GATAATACAGCTTATACCTCTGCCCAACCTTTCGGGCACACAAGCGTGATGTTATGGTACAGATTTCATTAGAGACGCCTTTGCATATTTTGTCATAGTAAATATTTCATTAAGTAAATAAATGACTTTGTTAAGAATAAAATAATAATTAAAAATCTTGTAGAAACAGAGAACTCCTAAACTAAGTAAGGTTCTCAACAAATAAATAATTTCCCTAGAAAGCAAGTAGACGATTCATATAGAAATTATTGTTCTTCAGGTGGACACACAACAAAGAAAACGATGAATGGGTCGGCGTTTTCTCGAAAACAGTTTGGAAATTACGTGAAAATGATGACCATCTACAATATCAAGTCATAGGCTCCCTACTTAACAAGCCAAACAAAAGCAAAAGTATAAAAAAAGATGAAGAATTTAAAAAGTTAGTTGAGGATTATTTCCGATTAGATTTGAACCTAGGAGAATATTACAAGGAATGGTCGGAGAAAGATGAACTGTTTGAGAAGGCCTGCCAACAGTTTTATGGCATTAGAATGTTACGACAAGAACCTGTAGAGAATTTATTCTCTTTTATTTGCAGCCAGAATAATCATATATCACGGTGAATAATAATTTTCTTTATTTATTGAATACTTGGTTCCTTTTTTTTTTTCTGTCTCTTGGATGCTAACAGATGGTTAACATTTTCGTAACAATAGTTTATTTTGATATATGCACAGTTTAGTTTGTGCTTATTTAATGTATGTCCTGTGAAAATATGTTATGTATTACAGGATATCTACCATGGTAGAAAAGCTATGCACTCATTATGGAGAAAAAATATGTGAATATGAAGGAGACACATACTATGCATTCCCGGAGGTCGAGAAATTGTCATTAGGAGGGGTAAGAAAATAAACAAAAAACTCTTTATGAGAGTACAGAGACAGTTTTAGAAAAAAAAAACTTTACTATTGGTATTTAATATTTTCGAAGGGTACATTTATCTGAGGTGTCAATCATGACAAATAATTAAAACAATTTTTAATCTGGACGCCTGGCAGATGCGCGCCGGACTCCTGGCAGTTTGTAAATCTGCCAGGCGTCCAGCGATAATTCAATACATATATTTTTTATTTTCTTGAACTATTTTGTATAGTAAACATGCATGAAAGAATGGTTTATTAAACGAAATAAATAATTATGGCATAATCAAAAACAAAATATTCCGATTTTTATAAAGAACAACGTGTTCTGAAGTCAACAACAACACTGCCTATGCTAAAGATATGCGAGCTCAGCGCGGAGAGAGAGATGGGGATGTGCTGGCCACTGTACTATAGCGGACACTGAAAACAAAATCCTGTGCACAGTATGACCACATTTGTTTACATTTTACGACAACCAATAAAAAAAATATCATCTGTTACGATGATCACAGATGTGTGACCACGTCAGCAGGTTTTTTTTTTATGACACTATTTATTAAATGATATAAAAGCTTGTCGCGAGATTTACCTGTGTACTAACTAGTCTTGCTTGACATACTTATTAAAAGTAATTCTATGAAAGAAAATGTGTCCTATAAAATACAAATCTCTCGACAAGCTTTTATATATTTAATAAATTGTGTAATCATGTACTAAATTGATTGGTTTGATTTAATTTAAAGTTTATTTTCTTCTTTTTAGGTCAATTAAATAAAAGCTTGTTTAAAAAAAAAAACCATTAATTTATTTAATAAATACTATTGTATGCCAATGTTCAATGAATATTCTGTTGGTGTTCTTCATTATTATTATTTTTTATTTATTTTTTTGGCAATTCTAGGTAGAAGTAGAACTCAGGAACTTAGGTTTTGGATACAGAGCCAAATTCATACAGAAGTCAGCTGCTCAAATAGTAGAGTGGGGGGGACTTGAATGGTTCAACAGCTTGCAACACATGAAGTATAAGGATGCCAAGCACGAGCTGATGAAACTACATGGCATTGGGCCTAAGGTAACTAAGTAATATTTTTTTTTTTTTTTAATATTTATGTAAGGTGTAGTGCAGCCTAGAATCCTAAACTCCATTTATTATAACATTAGACAAATAACTGTTCTCACCCTTTCGTTATTTCGATGTAAACGTTTAATAAACTCCGTTATTTCACGATAAATACAAAGCACTGTAGTCTATTTACCATTTAGATAAAAAAATAACTCTAAAGTGCAGTAAATTCAACAATATTACACAATAACTGTCGTTATTTAACCGTTATTTGTCTAATGCTATATATAGTAAATGGGGTATAGATGATTTTAACCTCTCGTATTACAGACACAATTAAAAAACTATTGTTTCTCGTCTCGGATCCACGTTCTAGACATATCAAGGGTTAAACCTTATCTTAAGTACCTTAACCTCTCGTATGTCGTAATTACAGACACAATAAATAAAAATAAATTAAGAAAAACGAACGTTTTTTTTAATCGAATATACCACTATTATAAAGCATTTTGTTGAAAAAAATCGGCAAGTAATTAATATCCATTGATATGAATGAAGAAAGTCTTAAGACTAAGTAAATTTTATATATATATATATTTTTTTTACTTTGCCCCACACTAGGAATTTCTCCTGTATTGTGGGTGCGTTTACAAACATTTAAACTCACATACACAAACAGCCAGACCCGGAACAACTACCGACAACCGTGTCGTCAAATTCAATTTAATTCAATTTTCAATTTAAAAACGTTCGAATTTTCGTTACGTTCGCTGCGCGTTCGGGTAAACTTAAAACCCAATACTTTTTCGCCTTTTTATTTATTTTTTATTTTTCTACAGGTAGCCGACTGCATTTGCCTGATGTCCTTAAACCACCTAGAAGCTCTTCCTGTGGACACCCACGTGTATCAAATAGCCGCCCAGAACTACCTCCCACATTTGCGAGGCAAGAAGAATGTCACAGAGAAGATGTACACAGAAATTGGAGATCATTTCAGAATGCTATATGGAGATATGGCAGGATGGGCTCATACTGTAAGTTGTTTTCATATTGAAGTGAAAACTACTTTAGGCGCGTTGAGCACTTTTTGGTAGGGAAAAACTTATGGATTCGCGATCGTCACCGAACGCCATGAGCTATATGTATACTGTGTATATAATTTATGTGTACTTTTTGGGTGAACAAAAATCATGGAACTCGCATCATCGTCACCGAATGCTTTCCATGAGCTATATGTATAAAAGAACAGTTATTCCAAAGTTTTGTGTTTTCACTTCTGCCGGCAGTCCTTAAGACTGCCAATATATTATTTATTTTTTTCTGGCATCTAGCCTAACCTATCTGACTACTCTTGAGAAGAAATTCTGAAACAAACTCAGAGGTCAGTCTCTTTTTAAAGTCCAGACATATTCTTGGTCAGGCTGTTGAAGACAATGCAAATGAATGTCTGAGAGGGTCTTTTGAGGAAAGAACCAACAAAAAAAATTAAAGGCTCTGTATATCTTGTTACAGGTACTTTTTTGTGCAGACTTAAAGAAATTCCAACAAAATGACACTGATAGCAATGGTACTAGCAAACCTAAGAGGAAACGGAAAAAAGTGTGAATATTTACTTGTAAATAAAACAATGGAAAATCGATCTAATCTGTTTTATTTATGGATAAAGTGAATAATTATATTCTATGCGTACTTATATAAAATAATACTCTACTACTTATATAACATTTTATTTAAGTCTGAGGTCCTTAGAGCAACGCATTGTTCCATTAGATCAAAAAAAAAAATTCCCTCTGCTGGTTATGGTATTTATCGATCAAGGCATGTATAATGTATACGAGTATAACACCCACGTGTAAATTTCAAATACTTTTTTTTAATTATGTAGTTTGGAAAATCCCCTCCGGATACTGAGTAATATTTTTTTTTTTATAAGAACTTAAGAACTTTACTTTTTTATAAGAACTTTTTTAGCTTCTTTCCTTGTACACCAACTCACAAATAAAAAAACTTTGACCTTTTGCGACAACCCTATGTTGTATTATTTGACCTTAGAACGAAATGGCCTATTCTTCCCAAAAACCGCGATAGTGGAACATGATTTTTTTATCATGGCTTTAATTGTTGCTTGTGTAATATATTGTAATTGTGTAATTTTGTGTGTAAATTCAGATACAAATTACTTGTTTATGAATAAATGACTATGACTATTTAGCAATATTTCTGTGCTAGTGTCAAGTCGCACTTTTGAGTTTATAGGTATAAAAAATAAATAAACCAATATATGAAAAATAAATATTACTCGGTATCCGGAGGTGATTTCCCAAAAATAAAAACTGAAATATATGCGCCCAAAGATGCTCTATCATATTATATTTATATAAAATAAATATCTTGGACAGTTACGTTTTCAGAATTTATTTAACTTTTTAAATGAAAAGATCACCTAAACTTTGTGATTAAAAAATAAGTATTAGAAATGGACACATGGGTGTTTTACTCGTGCATTATAAATGCATCCCTTGATCGATAAATACCATAAACAGCAGAGGGTTTTTTTTTATCAAATGGAACAGTGTGCAACGTTGTAAAGCTGTAAACAGAATTTGGTCAGAGCTTTTTATAAATCTAGATGGAAGCTTTAAAAAAATCCTCGGCATACAATATAACATTAGACAAATAACTGTTCTTACCCTTTCGTTATTTCGATGTAAACGTTTAATAAACTCCGTTATTTCACTATAAATAGAAAGCACTGTAATCTAATTTACCATTTACATTAAAAAAAAACTTTAAAGTGCAGTAATTTCAACAATATTACACAATAACTTTATTTAGCCGTTATTTGTCTAATGCTATATAGTAAATGGAGTATACATCCAAAAATTTCAAGACATGTGACATCAACCCGCACTGGACCCGCGTGGTAGATTATAGCCCTCTCGAAGAGAGGAGGCCTGTGTCCCAGCAATGGGAACATATCGCACCCCCAGTGCAACAAAGACGTTGTCCAAGCATTGTCTCCGTTTTTTTTTTTAATCTATCTAGGGCATCTCAGAGTGTAACCACTAAGGTTCCGACTCTTTAACCGGACTTTCCTGTGGCTGCCTTAAGCTCCTAACGAAACTTAATGCCTCCAGCCAGGGCGTAAAAACTATAAACTAAACGAGTGCTGCTCGCTAAGGGCACCCCCTGTGGGGTACGAACCTCGGCTTAGGGCAGCTGAGTCGGAGGGAGGGTGGCAAGGGACCAACGGTGGCTGGATAAAATCAGTGTTTTGATTATTATCGTGGGGAGTTTGGATTACATGCTGCTCAGCTAAAACGCGTGCTGGTGCTTCACTTACAGTCAAGGGTCGGGGAGGACTATTCGTTAGTCGGGGATTTCGCGCGGGGCCTCGGCGGCGAGGTCGGAATGACGATCGTGTATTGTGTGCTCTTATTTTGCGAACTGTACTAGTTTCCCTACGACTCTCCTGGAGGAGAGTAGTGGGGTCGTCTGGGTCGGTCAGTGCATGCCTTGGACGGCGGGTCGAACTAATTTTAGAGGGGACATAACTTGCGGCCTTCACAACTAGAGCGTTGCGATGAGTGTTTGCTGAATCGAAGAAGCGCTTTGAAGTGCGCTTCATGAATTGGGCTGTTGTCTCCGTAAACGCCGCCTGCTACTTATAAGCTGTCATCTGACGTAGTGCAAATCCGAAGGAGTCTCTGCGAACCCTGCGGCTCCCGAGCGCCATCTTTTGGTTTTTCTTCTCGTTACCACTCTTGACCGGTGTGGTCACTCGATATACGACCATTTTTCACACGCAGAACTTAGCTAAATTAATAGTTAAATTGTATAAAAATACAAGGATCAAATTTTACACGCATCTTTTATTGAAGAGACCTGCAGCTGTGCCCTATTACAAGAAGTATTAACAAGCGTAAGAAGAATAAACTAAAACAGGAGAGCAAAAAAACTGTTCGGTCTGGTATATCTATTTAGCACTTGATCTTATGATCTTTTGTTATATACCATTAAACAGTAAAAAAAATCAAGCTTTTATTCAACAATATTTCAGATACCTCAAATTGTCGTGTATATAGAATAAGAAATTTTAAGTTTTCCACACGTTTATGGACTATTTTATCTGAAAAAATTTATAACTGACAAATGTCTTTTTGTTTTTCGTCACATCTTAACGGACAAATTGAGTATTGTGTATCTTTATCTGCGCTATACGAAATTAACTGCAATAAAAAAAAAAGTGACGTATTCTTACTTACGCCTTTAACGCACTGGGGGTGCGATACATGGCTGATTATATAGGCCGTGCCACATGAGTAAAGCCGCGGGTAGCCTCGCACAGCTTTGAGACGGAACCCTCAGGGCGTTGTCCAATTTGCTCTTGCCCGATTTTTAATAAGGATGTTTCCAGAGTAAAAAAAAATATGTTTAGTCAGTCAGTCAGATAATAAAAAAATATTAGACACGTATTTTTTGCTTTATAATATTAATAAAAAATGGCTTAGATAAAACACATTAAAGTTGGGGAGTGGGGGCTCGTTACGTCACAATCCTAACAATCTAAAATCTAGCGAACAGTGACGTCATGCCATATTTGAACTTAATGTACCGCCGTAATTTTTTGATTACATAAAAATAATACGTGTCCAATATTTTTTTAATAATCTACATGATGGAAAAAAAATTGTTAGTCAACATCCATATTGGTCACATCACCTTGGTTATAAATGTTGGTCTTTTCTGCTGCGTGTTTCAATACTTATTCAGCCCCATTCTGTACAGTCAAGAAATATAATTACAAATCGCTTATAAATAACAAAAAATAAGTACTAAGGACCTCATAATAATTCCATGATTTCTTAAAATATTATAATTTGGTTATAAAACTTATAATTAAAAGTACACAACCTGGAATGGTAGAAAAGTAGATATTCTTTTAGAAAGACCGATGTTCCAATATCACATTTTTTTGATAGAGATAAATAATTATATTGCACATAAAACTAACTTATCAGCTAATTTGTGAGATTGTTTTCAATGAGTTTTTTTAAATGCATGCCTCATTTGATGTATCTTAACCTATGTAAATGCTTGCATTATGATTATAGTACTTTAAAATTGATAAATCCAAAAGTGCACGACTCACACGCTTTTATTATACTGTAAAAAATAGAGGAAGTACTCATATAAAAGAAAAAAAAAAATATTTGAACAATATTGTTGGGAAATTTTTGCATGTCTTTAGCGCGAAGGCGCGGAGGTATGCTCTATTTTTTTGTTTTTGATTATCTTTTCAGTGTTTATGAGTTCGATAACAACAAGCAATAGATCCTAAGGATGAATGAGAACTTATTCAAAAGGATTTATTTCAAACCATAGAGTATATATATTTTTTTAAACCTGAAGACTCACTAACGGACAAACCAACGGAGGCGGTGCATATATATTTTTAATAACAATTTTTGTTGTATAATACTAAAGTAAATTAATAAAAAATACATTCACATTATAATTTCATATCTCTAATTGTGAAAACATCCCTTTTTGTATGGATGTTGGGGTTTATTTATAAACGCTGCTTAAAGTTAAGTAATGATTAGCGACTGTTTAACCATACATTTTTGACGTTTGAACGTCACTGAACTTTAAGCAACGTTTATGAATAAACCCCTTAATGTCTAACTTAGGCTATAAGGATCATTTTATGTTGGAAAATTGTCATATGGTGGCATATCGAGAGTAGAGCTCATCCACAAGCCCGCGCGTTGAGGCGCGCAAAATTATGTTTACTATAGAACACGGGGCTCCACATCAAACATGATAAAATTAATACATAATGTTTTACATGTAAACAATAAAATTGGTACATAAAAATAATATACAACGTAAATAATAACTTTTAAATTAAAATCAGTCTACTTCAGTAGCACAAGAATAGTTACGGTCTGCGTAACTGAGCAGCAAATTGCTGGAGCACTTTTCATTGGTAAATTGAGAATGAACGACTACTAAAACATGGTGCCGATTCCCTTGTTCACAAACTAAACTAAATTTAAGTTCAGTGCATCTTTTTCTTTCTATTTCATTAAGAAAAGGACAGAAGATAAATTTTAGTTTAGTCCTGTCAAATTAATCAGCGCCTGTCACTACTCCATACAACTTAAGACGTGATTAAAAACTTGCCGACTAAAATTACGTCAAGCGCTGATTAATTTGACAGGACTAAACTAAAATCTATCTTCTGTCCTTTTCTTAATGAAATAAAAAGAAAGAGATGTACTGAACTTAAATTTTGTTTAGTTTGTGAACTAGAGAATCGGCACCAATAGCGTGCAAAATGTAACTCCCTGTGGTGTGTGTCATGTATGCTATTTTATACTTTTTCCGTAGTAATATAATTCAATATCAGTATGAAAACTGCTCAAGCATTACTTTGCTCAAAGTGCAATGACGCATGAAAGTCATAATGTTGAATTACAATGAGCAAAAGCAATAATGTTACACGAAACTATGCTTAAAAATCTAGACGCGGCGGCCAAAAGTACTATAGTCTTTTAAGTTTAAGATTTGACTTAAGTGCTTAAGGCTTCGGCCAAAAGTACTTAAGTCATTTGACTTAAGTGCTTGTGGCTTCCGAGTCTAGAAATATACTCGATCGCACAACCGCGAAGTCTATTTTTAAATGTTTAAAATGTTCTTTGATCAATTTCTTTTTGTTTTCAAATCCATTTCGTATAGATAATGCAGTTTACAAGCACGTGTTATGTGACTCTTAGGCCTGAAATTGCGTCAAGCGGGCGCCCGCGACGGGCACCCGTTGCGTGTATGCGCGTGGTCACGCGTGTGGACTCCGTGGGAACACAACGGTCCCCGTCGTGAGTACCCATCGCAATTAAATTACCCGTAGTTCAATTTTAACGGTGTGCATGTACAGTCGTGTCGATAGAGAACTTAATATATTATTACGTAGCAAAATGACTAGCAAAAAAAATATACGACAGCCAGTAAGCTGGCGCTGGGCTGCGCATGCCCCGACGACGGATTCCATCGCACGCTCGGCGGGCATACGGGCCCCGCGACGGAAGACTTTTGTATGGAACCGCGAAGGCTGGCAACGTCACATATCTAGAGATTTATCGTGATTATTTTATTAAATTTAAATCAAAGTACAATTTTTTTCAGCCAAGCAGAAAAAACCTTTAGATCTTTGGTGTTTATAAGTATGTACGCTATTTTTTTTTTTAATTATTTTGGTATTTATTCATAATAATTTAAAAATTGACAATTATTATCTATTTGCAGTATTACTACAAAATATTAGTATTTACTATAAAGTAAATGTTAAAAATAATTATAAAATATAACGATCACGTGGTTGGGTGAAGAATGCGACGTTGCCAGCCCGCGGGGGATGAACGCTCTTAACGCAGTTTTAGGCCTTATGTCATTGTGAAGTCCAACAACTGCATAATCATAATAATATTAGGTACCAGGCTATTATACTTCTCATACAGAGAAAGCGTGAGCATCGATCACCACGCTTGCAAGGTGGATTGGTGATTTCAGATTTAAGGGGAAAGCGCTAAGGTAGATCGCGAAGTTCAAATTTTGTTACGATTTTTGCAATTTACAGCTCATTGTCTGGGTGCATGTTGATTAAAGTATGATTCGCGACCCTAACAAATATGTATTTACAGAATAAAATAATTAGAATCAGTTATACAACTCCTTAAGAGTCTATACAACCTCAGCACACCTTACTCTGTATCTCGCTCGCACACTATTGCTACCAGTCACGCGAGCAAGCGAGATAGGGCGGCAGGGAAAAGGCTCCAAGGCGCCGATAGTTTAGGTAATTTCGTTTTACGGTGAAAATAATGGTCATTAAAAAAAGTAAATAACATAAGATCTGCTTTATAGTTAGTTCAGTTAATATGCAAAGTTTCATTATCTAACTTGAAGTATTTTTTGAATGCCAGCGGTTTATTGTTTGGTTTGGAGGTAACTTAGTTTTTTTTTTTTCTATCGAGAAAATTTTATGGAATCGTGTTTTCGTCTAACATAGTACTTAACATTAATCCTCTACTTTATCATATATTTATTTCAAAATTAATGCTGCAGTATTTTCGACATAACGGAGGATCATGCTAAGCCATTTGAGGTAGGCCCTTAAGTTAAGTATAATTCTAAAAGTCATGATTTCATGGAATAGTCTTATAGGTATATGAATTTACGGGAGTTGTATTGATGTTTTTTATAATTATAATTCTCTCAATAAATATTTGATACGGCCGCGAATCATAGATCAACATACAACCTGATACTGACTTGTAAATTGGAAAAAAAAAAAACAAAAATTGGCGACTCCCCTGATGCTTTCGCCTTAAATTAACCTTATAAGTTTAGGATACCTACTTTTTAATTTTATTAATATTATTTACAACCTTTCAAATCCACCAAAAGCAGCATATTTTTCAGTCCAATTCACTTACTACCATAGTATATCTGAGGGCAGTGTTCGATTAGTACTTGTAGGGCGCGTATCTCAAAGGCCAGGTCGGTGATAGCTGGCGGTGTGGCCACCAGTGTGGGTGCGAACACTGTGCTCAGATTGTGAGCGCTCATCTTGTTTAGATCTGCTTGTTGAGATACTCTGGGGACCAAATATACAAATTAATAAGTTTCAAAATCAATATTTTATTTTCATTCAGCCTATAAGGGGCCGTCCATTAATCACGTGAGGCTCGAAAGAGGGGGAGTGGGTTTAGCAAAAATCACGAAATATCACAAGGGGGAGGGGGGTGTAGTAAGATATTACGTGTATTTATTTTTTCGTCAACCGCGTGATTTCTAAACCGAAAAGCGGCGTGTAGTGTAACCTTGATACATTAAATATGTTCATGTACTAGTAAAATATATATGTTTTTCGTATGATTACACCATTCTTTTATATTATTTTTATGCCAGTCAATGATGATGGGGCTCCCTTTTCCGCACTTAGACTCTCATTTGGTCCGTTGTGCGTGGGGATTCTGGCTAACAGAGCCAGCCTAGCTCCGCCCAAAGTCATGCCAGTCAAAAACAACCTGCAACCTATCTGTCTAGACATTTTTATCATGGTCCTTAATTTCAGAATTTAGATTATACTTTATACCTGTATTTAAAGATAATATTAAAAAAAAAAATTAGATTCTGTGTAGGTACCTACTAAAAAATACACGTGATTTTGGGTGGGGAAGGGGGGTTAGTCTTAAACCTCTCCACGTATCACCAAGGGGGAGGGGGGGGGGTTAAAAATGCTAAAAAACATCACGTTATTAATGGACGGCCCCTAATGTTCCCACAGCCGGGACACAGGCGTCCTCTCTTCGACAGGGACTGGACTGTTATCTACCGCGCGGACCTAGTGCGGATTGGCAGATATCACATGTCTTCGAATTTTTGGTTCTAGGACATGCCGGTTTCCTCACGATTTTTCCTTCACCGTTTAGAGAGCAGTTGTGATGAAATGATTTACACAAAGTGCCTGCTTGCCACCACTAAGTAAGCGTCCCATACGAACGTGAACATTGTATGCTGCACCGGTCGACGTCATCACGTCAGCGCTGGGGCTCTGTCTCGCAAAGGGTCGCAGTATTATGCTGAGCGATGGCCGTTTTGCGTGGATGTGACGCATATTTGCCCCCAACTTGTTCTTTTGTGTTCTTTCTTTGCGTCATGTTTACCGCAAATAAACGTATTTTCTCTCTTTCTTCATATTTGTATGAAACGCTTGCAACGCATAATATTTTTTTTTCTAATAAGATTCATTTTTTTATGAAACGCTTACTGTACATAGCAGTTTCCTCTTGGTACCTCACTGCCAGTGCGCTGGATGTACATGTTACTATCGCTCCTAGTGACGGTTAAAATTATATGTTGCATAATATGTTAGGTTAATAATTACTGTAGGCTGGCTCAATTTTAAAACGTTGCAACACTCATCGGCCATTTTTGTGTGTTACACATTAATTTAAATGTGGATAAAAACTGCCACTTGCTCAATTCAGATGTCGCTGCTCTCCAGCGTCTCCGATTTTGACAGCTAGCTGTCACTATCCGTATTTTTTTTTATAAACAAGCAACTTCTTTTACGCATTAATTAATATGCCCCGTTGTGCAGCTGTTGCCTGCATAAATACGGGGCATGTATTTATTAATAAAATAAATTAAATTAATTTGTGATCGACACAAAAGTAAACATAAACAAAATGGCGGTTTGTAGACGGACTATTGTGCTGCCACCTATGACGAGCTTTTTTTATTTGTTTTTTTTTTTAAACGTTGCCCCACACTAGGAATTTCTCCTGTATTGTGGGTGCGTTTACAAACATTTAAACTCACATATGTACACAAACAGCCAGATCCGGAACAACTACTTGTAGGTCATACAAACATTGTTCCGTGCGAGAATCGAACCTGAGATACTGAGATAGTCTGTACCTACGAAAACCCAAAAGCGAAAAAAGGGTGTGTTGTGTATTTTTTACTTAGAACATCATGTTTAAGCAGCTTTTGGCAACACTCACAACTGGCACGTGTATGCGAGGAGTAATGCGTCATTATTATTTACCAAAAACATCGGACTCTAAAAACTAGTCAATAATTAGCGTCCATCTAACCTATGCAAATGCTGCACCATGTATTGTAGACAGTTGAAATGTGCCGGCGGCAGGGAGTCCAAACATTCTCGTAGGGATGCTATTTGTTGCGCTTGCGTCTTCATTTCTGAAATAAAATAGTGTTAAAGATAACAATAAGTAAACAAAAACCCCCAACGCCGTATCTCTACGTTGACGTCGTGATGAGGCTTGCGCGCTCCTATGAACTCTAGGTCTGTGCCGGGAGAGTTTACTTTGTCGAAACAGGTCTAAAAGAGATATATAATCCCGCAGGGCAGCATGTGGCGAGCTGTTGCGAAGTAGCGACCCCACGGACTCTATCTCCCGAGAAAAGTCTTGTTCCTCACCTCTAGCTTGCCTTGATTGGCCGGCTAGAGTGAACACTGACGAGAAACAGAGCTCCTACCTCTTTCTTGCCTTTATTGGCCGGCTTGAGTTGAGATTCGCAAGAGCAAACATGCTCGGAGGAAGGAAGTATTCCAGTAAGATGCTGGTAGGGATCTTGACACGTCCGTGTTTGGGTCATAGAAGTTCATATGTGTAGCAAATTTCAACTAAATCGGCCCAGTAGATTCGGGGCAAATTGGCTGTGACAGATTCAGACAATCAGACACACAAGTGATCCTATAAGGTTTTCGTTTTTTTCTTTTAAGGTACGGAACCCTAAACAATCAAAGTGTTGTTTACACTCACGTATAGCCTGCACCAGTTTCGGATGTACTTCATAAGTGATGAGAGGTACCGGCAGAAGCCGTAGATACAGTTTGAGTGTGCCGGCGACCACGTTGATGTTGCTATACACGCTAAGATCTGCCGCTTCACCGTCTGAAATATAACGGAAATAGGATTATAAAGAAATCATAATGGAGTATTTTAATATTATATGGTTGAAGTTAACCTATGAGATGGAATAATTAATAATACTACGAAAAGCTATAGAAGCAAAACCCTATATTTGAACGCGATTACAATCGCGTTGTTATTCTTCAGTTTCAGTACGTATGATGTTCTCAACTGTGTTTTACTGCGATATTATGGCCGGGGCATATATCGTCGAATCCTACGAATAGTGCCCTAACGAACATAGGGGCTTTCTTTTTTTATTGCATAATTCAATTCTGCTCATCATACCACATATAACCAGTTCAACAAAACAATTAAAAACGGGATTTAACGGACTAAATTCGTATAAAATATAATGATAATTTATTAAAAATAATCCTAGCCGAACCTTAAAATACCAATCCACATTATAAGAAATCAACAATACATATTTTTTCATATTTTTTTTATTCTACTATGAGTTTGCTCTTGACTTTAGTCTAGGTCTGGATGACAGAGACAAAGTCTACGATGGAGTGAGCTTACCCAGAAGAAGCCTGTTCACTCTCACTTTGAATAGATTAGGGTTGTATGCGTTCGGAAACACAGACGCAGGCAGAGAGTTCCACTCCTTTGCTGCGCGCATTATAAAAGACGTTTGAAAACGCTTAGTGCGAGTTGGTGGAATATTAATTTAATTAAACACAAAAAATACATAATAGCTACTTTTCTCCTGAAAAGTAGCTATTATGCAGTTACACCCCTATTCGTAGGATACGACGATATATGCGCCCAGTTTCACTAAACGAAATATTGTTTATTTTTTCTTTGTCAATTGTACACATGTGCAAGTCATTTTAACTTTAATCTCTGGTTATCTGGTATTGCAGATCATGACGGGCGGCGGTGAACACTTTACCATCAGTTGGCTCGCCTTTTTTTTTTTAGTTTCCGGCACCGCTTCTCTCTGTCCTATGGTGTTTTATGGGTATCAATGGTCTCTTGAGAAGCCCTTTCCAACCGTCTATGATCTTTATATTTTGATTTGGCTTTTTGACGAGTATAGGACGACATATCATAATTTATTACTTTAACTCCATATATATTCACTATAACTATTTCACTAATGTTTCAATAGATTTTGATGAGAGCTGACGATTGAAACTCAAACGAACTTCGTAGCTTCTCGACAAAATTTATACCAAACGGAAATTATGTGACGCAGCGAAACAGCCCCAAAATGGCGGCGGCGGCCCTCCGCCGCGCGTGTTGTGTCACAGTCTTCACTCAACTTAACGAATTCTTTAATCCTTTAGCTATCGAGTGGTGTAATTAAATGGATGTAGATGATAGATATGTAGTTGTAACACCAAACTGTATCCCCCAATTTTGTTACCATTCGTTTTTTGAATTGCCTCCCACTATAGAAGCAAATTTAAAGACGTATTCACGTCAAAACATTAAGGCGAGGTTCTTCAAGCGTGCATTTTTGTTCTCGAGGTGGCAGCTGGGCGCGAGTAAATTGTGCCGTGAATTTCGTTAATTTTGGGTTGGAAATTATATGTTTTACGATATTAACAATGTTAAACCCGACGGACATTACATCATCATAGACGTTTATTTTGATGTGTTTTCAATACATAATGTGGTACAATATTGAAATAAAACGATTTTAATCTACAAAATAAGGGTATGTTTGATTTTTTTTTTTCTATCAAGCGAACTTTATCCAATTATGTAACGAATACCCGACGTACCTACAGAAAGGTCTCAAAAGCAACTTTTTCACGAGTTTAATCATTACCGTTTCAAAATAAAATTACATTTCCTAGAGGTTAACTTGAAGAACCTCGCCTTAAGACCTGCAATGGAATAAAAAGCTCCTTACCTCTATCAAAAGCCAGTTTCAAAGCCTCAATCTCATCAGCGAACCCAGAAACCCTGTATATTCCTTCTGAATCCATGCCCCTATCTTCTATCTCGTTCACACACTTCTTGACCACAAATGGCAGAGTACTGGAGTGTGCGTTCAATAACGTGGTCAGGTCTATACCGAACACACCGCGGAGTTTCTTCAAGTCGGGTACGCAGTGGTTCGGAACGCGCTCTGAACATTTTGAGTGAGCTATGAAACCGCAATCTAGAAAATAATTTTAATTTATTCATTTTTATACAATAGATTACACAGAAAACTTGTATCTATTAATTTAATTACTTTAGCCGTAAAAAATTATACTTTAGTACATTATGGTACAAGTGTGTAATGTTGGTGATTACCGCTGAGGAGCCATTGAGACCCGAGCCGTTAGGTGAGGGGTTAGGTGAGAGAGCCGAGGACGGTAATCATCAATACACACGTGTATCATACGACGTTTTTCAACACACTTGTGAAGAAAATAATAATAAATATCATTTTTAGGGTTCCGTACCTCAAAAGGAAAAAACGGAACCCTTATAGGATCACTCGTGTGTGTGTCTGTCTGTCTGTCCCTCATTCAAAGCTAATTTGCTCCGAATTTAATGAACCGATTAAGTTGAAATTTGGTGGTCATATCAATTTGAGTAAATAAATGAATTTAGAATAGTTATAGTTTTAGAATAGTTTTGGGGGGGCAAACAAGAAAATTAAAAAAAAAAGTTTTGCAAAATGTACCGTGTACCATTACATAGATAAGGAGGGGTCCTTATCTATGTAATGGACCGACCCAATATTCTAAATGAATTTAGAATATTGGGGTCAGTTTTGGGGTGCAAATAAAAAAATAAAATATAAAGTTTTGCAGACTGTACCGTGTGATATATCAAATAAAAGGGCTTACTGTGAGGGTCTCAAATATATATTTTTTTATAATTTTAAAATAAATTGTTTTTAAGTTATAAGTGAAAATAGACGAAAATTGACCATTCCCCCCTTATCTCCGAAACTACTGAACCTAAAATTTTGAAAAACATACAGAAAATAGTTCTATACTTATAGATTACAGAAAAATCTATAAGAAGTCTATGGTGTTAAAATAACATGGTAAATCTCTCGATATTGTGCGTACAAACTTACATTTGCCGTTGAAATGTATGGGAGATTATGTTTACCAACTACAATGTTAAGGTTGTTCTTAGGATAAATTCTTTCCTTCTTCCCAAGTACGGAACCCTTCATTGTGCGTGGTCCGACACGCACTTGGCCGGTTTTTTCCTTGGAGTTTTCAGGTAGTAAACTTTCCATAACGTTAAGGGCTTCACATCTTATATCGGGCGGTGTACAACATAAATCATTTTCTTCATAACTAGTACTTGTAGACATTTTAATTAATAAATAACATTAATTTCAGCAGTGAAAACGAATTGTGAAAAATTTTTCGCTATGGCGGGAAAAATTTATCAGTTTTCCTATGCGCGCGCATCTAACAATGGCGATCGGCCATAGACTAAAGGAATGAGGTTTCTTTTTTTTGGCTTTTCGCGGATAGCGTTTTAGCTACGTACAAAATGGGGAATTCAATGTTTTCTTTATTACAGAAAAACAAAAGTTATATTTGAGTTAAAGTTTTATTTATTAAACACGTACAAGTTGAAATTATCTATTTAAATACGAAGTTGCATGAAATGAGCAAGCAAAAGGTACATTAATTTATTTGTTCTATCAATAGAACAAATAAAAAAGATCGTGTTCAAACACGATCTTTTTTGTATCGACACTTTTTTTTAAACAAAGCAACTTTACCAATAAAATAAAAATAAAAAACTCTATAACTCACTTGTGAATAATAGCAATGAAAAAGTCACAGTTTGATTACAGGTGTCATTATGTGCCTAATTGCGGTGAAATTAGAGCCACTTCATGAGCAAGTGTGTTGAAAAAATATTTACTAACCATAGATTATGCACGGACAGAAGATCTACTTATTCTCTGCAAATAGAACCGTTTTAATTTAGCTTTTACTTTATACTCATTGTTAATTTATTAGAATAGGTATGCACTTCCTAGCCTGTAGCACAGGTTCAAACTAGTTCAGGTAAATAAGCAATTGTGCTGGATTTTAATTAATAAGGTATTTATTGTAAATGTGGGGCACGTTTTTTTATGAATAAACGATTATTTTTATTTAGATAAAGTTTACTTTTTATTGGTGCCGATTCCCTTGTTCACAAACTAAACTAAATTTAAGTTCAGTGCATCTTTTTCTTTCTATTTCATTAAGAAAAGGACAGAAGATAAATTTTAGTTTAGTCCTGTCAAATTAGTCATGGGGGCGTGCCCAGCCCAGAATGGTCTGGGGTCCACCTCAGGATGTTTGGTTATCTATTTGAAATTCTAGGCTGGACACTTATATAACTTCACACGAAAACAAGTTCAATCAAATAAATAATATAAAACCGAACAATAAACTAATAGGAATAGAACATTATAGACATTATACTGTATCTGGTACGCCATGATGTTACGTAACAGCGCGGAGCGACAAGGTATACAGATGAGTGTGAAGCTAGTTAAGAATTATGGTGCTAATCATGCTCGCTGACTGTACATTGGGCGTCGACTCAGCTTCATCGGCCATCGCATTTCAGGGACCAGGTCTGGAAAATAGCGCCAGATACGCCAATGGTGGTATGACCTTGGCCTTGGATGGTAGGCTGACCAGGCGCCTTTTACGCCTGGACAGGAACGGTCTGCGCCTGGTGACGGGGACCATAACGGGACACTGCTCGCTAAACAACACAATAGGAATAACGGACAGAAAGACGGAAGAAACCGTTGCACATGTGCTCTTCGAATGCACAGGCGTCACCCAGATTAGAACAGATACCCTCGGGGCACCCAGATCCTTTACCGATGTTCTGAACAGACCAGGAGACGTGATTAGCTTCTGGAAGGAGGTGGGCTGGTTGGAATAACCACCGACGGCCGCCATGGCCCACGCACAATGGTCCATCTTAAGGACTAAGTGCGGAAACCAAACCCACATAGAACATAGATACGCCAATGGTGTCTTACCTTCACATTTAACACCTTGTGCTGTAAATCCCCATAGGAAGTTAGCACACAACTCACACCAGTTCAGACCCTTAAACGTGTGTACTTTGAAGCTGTGTGACTTGGAATACTTCATTACTAAAGGATTGTCCTCTATGGACGGTGTGAGATCAAACGGAGGCTTCTTCATGCCGTCTACTTCGCTTACGCCTGTGTTTTCAGTCTTTGTTATTATGGGGCTTGCATTGTTTGAGGCTCTGGAATAAACATAGAATGATGATTATAAGAATATTGACATGCTGTGCCAATCTCAGGGTTGGCATAATACAAACAAGTTGTTTTAGACACATATTTTAATCAATGTTTAACCTCTCGTATGTCGTAATTAGAGACACAATTAAAAACCTATTGTGTCTCGCGTAGATCTACGTTCCGGCATATGAAGGGTTAAGGCGAGGTTCTTCAAGCGTGCATTTTTGTTCTTGAGGTGGCAGCGGGGCGCGAGTAAATTGTGCCGTGAACTTCGTTAATTTTGGATTGAAAATTATATGTTTTACGATATTAACAATGTTAAACCCGATGGACTTTACATCATCATAGACGTTTATTTTGATGTTATCTTTACATGGATAAAGTAGTATAATATTGAAATAAAATGAGTTTTAATCTACAAAATAAGGGTATGTATGGATTTTTTTGTATCGAGCGAATTTTGTCCAATTATGTAACGAGTACCCGACGTACCTACAGAAAGGTCGCAAAAGCAACATATAATTTTTTCACGTGTTTAAAAATTACCGTTCCTAATTAAAATTACATTAAAATTACATTTAGAATAGAAGAGCCGTGAGGCACACACTATTCTTGTAAAACAATATTTCACTTTTTATTTTGTTATTTGTGTTTTTGTGTTTCACGAACTGTGATCAAATAAACGTTATTCTTTGTTAAAAAAAAAATCCTAGAGGTTAACTTAAAGAACCTCGCCTTAAAATAGTTCGAAATAAAACAATGTTTTTTTATTAATATCATAGTTTAAAACAAGTTTCAAACAATGTCTTAAACATTTTTTTAAGGTAATTCCCCGCCAAAGAACGAACATTCCTTGCATACCAATAGCCCTGTATAATTTGTGAACATACTTTTTTTTTTGTAATCAATCTATGTATGTAACATAGATATTGAACCACTTACATACCTACACCCTGTACGTTCCGAATAGGGATGTGTCCTAGGTAAAAAAAAAGAAAAACAGTTTAGTCCGTCAATCAGATTAAAAAATATTAGACACGTATTTTTTGCTTTATCATATTAATAAAAAGTGACTTAGATAAAACACATACTTGGGGAGTGGGGGCTCGTTACGTCACAGCTACGTATAAAATCTAGTGAGAAGTGACGTCATGCCACATTTGAACTCAATGTATCGCCGTAATGTTTTGAATACGTAAAAAAAGAAAAAGTACGGTCCAATATTTTTTAATAATCTACATGACGGACAAAAAATATTTTTTTAGTCATCATCCCTATTGCGAATATGGATTTTGTGTTTTATTTAATCATTTACTTTATTTGTTGAAATGTATAGTAGAACCAATACATGTATGTATATATGTATAGAATGTTCTTTAGTTTGATACACTTGCTACATACTCTTTATATAATGTGTTAATAGCACAAATAATTGTGTTATTAACATATTATATAGGGAGTAAAGACTTGCAATATTCTTTGAATGTAAAACTTACAAACTTACCGTCTAAGATTTTTTGTAGTAAGTACCTATATTGGATATATTTTTGTTTCAAACTCACTAGCCATGTATAAGCCATCAAAGGCTTCTGTGGTTCTTAGTGTATTATTTTAAACTCTGCGATTTACTCTTTGAACATTGAACATTCCTCATAATTCATGAGGCCACTAAGTGGGGCCTGGTGACTATAACACAGGTTTGCACTAGCTCTTACAATGTAAATTCATATAGTTTAAAATTGTTTTGTGCTACAAAACCATTGTGGGAGAAAATAAATACAACTTATTATTATACACTAGTGGAAAAGTAGTAAGGTGTTGAATTAAAAATTATATTTTGGTGATAATAATAACATGACTCAATAAAAAATTTACATGCAAACTCTTCTGTAGCTCACACAAAAAAAAAGGTTCATACTGTAAAAAAAAAGTATACAACTTACTGTTGCATTCTTGACAGTGTATTTAGTTTGCGTTTGTTCAGGGTAACATATGGACTGTCAGGGTAGCTTGCTCTAGAGTTGATCATCTCCACAATGTGATGAGCTTTGAGTTCCATATGACATGTTATGAGACCATCAGCCACCAAGTCATAGATAGTATCGTACCGTTTAGCACCAATGTAATGCGTTCCATCATAGTAGAGTTTGTAGTGATGAATTTTATCATCAAATCTGAAATATTTGAATACGTAATTATATCATTTATTTACGTATTTTTATAGAGATATGATAAAGACATTGATTAAAAAATTAAAAGCTAAGATATGAAAAAACCTATTTAACTTTTTCATATAAAAATATTTATTTTCCTGTACCTAAATAAAGCAAGGTTACAATTAGGATTTAAACTGACTGCATTCTACAATGTTGATTCATCAGGATTAGGATAAGGAAACAAACAAATGATTTAAAATAATATTTATGTCATCCTTTGAAATAGTTGTAAAATTGCAGAATTTTAACTAGATTCTTGTAAGAAATAATCTGTCTTTTTGAGTAAGGTTAAACCATTTCCACATCACCCAAAAAGACAGATTATTTCAGTGTCTTCAGATGAGTCTTTGACCAGTGCGTGTTGCCAGTGATGACCTATAAAACATAATATAACTGACATAATAAAAATAATAATATAATATGACTGAAACATGGTCACTGACAATGGGCCTTATTAGAAGGCTAAACGTCACCTAAAGGGCAATGCCTCAACTCCAAGCATAGCCCTCTCGGCTATGTTTGGAGTTTCCCTACGTGATCAAATCAGAAATGAAGAGATTTGCAGGAGAACCAAGACTACATACCTCAAAGAATTACCAAACTTAAATGGCAATGAGCAGAGTTAATTGCTCTCAGAACACGGTCGTTGGGGCCGAAAGGTTCTGGAGAGGCGACCGCGTACCGGAAGCTTTTCCAAAGTGTGTAAACTACTTACTTTAAAGTTAATGTGTAGAAGTCGTTACCCTGGCTGCCTTTTCTTATTAAAAAAGCACCGTTGGGTTCGTTTTCAAGAACTAAGATTGCTTCTTTGTGACTCATAACACCATGATATTCCCTCCCGTAGAACTCCGGTCTATCGTCCAAATTATCACACGCCACACGCTTCGGCTTCGGAGCCTCCATTTGTATTCGATATACTGAAAAATACAAGTAATTACACAAAAATATTCGTACTTAAAAAGTACTTCAAAGTTTCTACAAATATCTTACATTCCGGTTTCCAAATATTTTTCAGGTTCTCCATATTACGGGTTGGTTTATGTCTTTATCAAGAATTGATTCTGCAATTTAATTACCCGTTAGTGTGTCAAGGTATTTAGGAAATGATCGCGTTTAAGTCAGTAATTAGTAGAAATCGTAACGTAAACAAAACTAGCGGTGCTTGACACTGACAGAAAACATTTGACGTTTCTTAATTCCGTTCGGTTGGTACAGGTGCTTGGTGATCATAGGGTTGCTCCTTAAGAACATACTAATTCAATGGCTGCTCCACATCTGTCTTCTGAAATTCTGACATTGAAACAAACTTACCGATTAAACTTTACACCCTGTAATCTCCAAAGAGGTAAGCAGGTGTAGATACAATATAATGTACTGAAAGTTTACATGTAGACCTGAAGTCTTAGCATTAACTTTGTTTTAATCATGCGTCTTTTTTTTTTATTAACCTGTATTGTCCCATTGCTGGGCAAAAAATCCCCACAACTTTCCATTGTTCCTTGTGTGTTGCCTTCTCCGGCCAATCTCCCGTAAGCGCATCTAAGTCATCACGCCGGTATTTCCTAGGCCTCCCTCATGCGTCTTACTTAGCATGTTTTTAATTAATGTTTTCAAAGGATATCATTCTATAGTGCCATAAATAAAAATAAACGATGAGTCCTTGATTTTGATAAAATAAGATTAATGTTGCATTCGTCAATGACCTACAGATAAATAAATAATTAACCTGATTAATCATTATAGGGGTTTCTTGCCATTCTTTTATTCGAATTATGACGTGTTCGTTAAGATCAACATACAACGTAAGAAATTTGAATCTCGCGGGCTACTCTGACGCTTCCCCCTTAATTTGATCTCAAATGCTGACTTGATAATGATAGCCTTTACTAGCCGTAGCCTTAGCTTATATAGTAAAACTCTAGATGCCCCATATTATACGAGTTTTACTAGTTATGTAGGTACAGTGGCCAGCACATCAAGCTACACGAAACTGTCAGATTTCTCCAAACGATTTTAAACTTTAAAACGATCATGATTCAGTTCAAAATCGACCGAGAAAATTTGACAGTTTGTGGTAACTTGATGTGCTGGCTACCGTACTTTTCAATGAAACTATTAGTAGGCATATCTACTGACTTTAAACTTCTGTTTATGTTTAGCTAAGTATCTACATAAAACTACACTATCTATTAATTAAATTCCTGTCATGCTTGGCGATAATGGGTTTTAAAAACGAAACTGATAGTGCACTTCAGGGGAATATCCTTAGGTACAGGAAACATATAATAAATTCAATGATAAGTTAAAGTAAACTAGGTTTTTAAGTATAGATAGAATACAAATGAGGAACCCCAAACTTTATGGACTTATCTATAGAATACCCTTATGTACAGGAAACATACAACCAATTCAATGATAAGTTAAAGTAAACTAGGTTTTTAGGTTTATATAGCATATACTAGCTTCTGCCCGCGGCTTCGCCCGCGTGGATGTCGGTTATATCGCGTAAAAAAGTAGCCTATGTCCTTCTCCGTATCCCAGGCTACATCTCTGCCAAATTTCATGACGATTGATTCAGCAGTTTAGGCGTGAAAACGTAACATACAGACAGACAGACAGAGTTACTTTCACATTTATAATATTAGTATGGATAGTATGGACAAATGAGGAACCCCAAAGTTTATGTCGATAAACTATAGGTACGTAAGGACGTACCTATAGGTAAGTCCTTACCTATAGGTACTATTGTGGCCTCAAACATCGGACCACCGTGAGGACTATTCATGCTTGCAGCGTAAATGAAAAAATAGACCGTAAAAAATCCAGCCGTGGTGGTCAGACACCTGGGGCCTAAGTCTACTAATTTACAAACGTTGCAATGGTCTCGCTATTGTGAGTATTAGACAGTGTTTGTATGGCAAATCTGTCAAAAACTCACAATGAAGAGACCATTGCAACGTCTGTACATTAGTAGCCTTGGCCCCCTGTGCTGCCGTCCGATTACTAAAAGGCCGTTAAATGAATAAACCTGATTTTGATCATCAGGTTTATTCACTTAACGGCCTTTTAGTAATCGGAACCTTTAAGACCATAACTCAAAATCAGTGTGATCCTTGTAACAGAGCCTGAGAAATATATTTAAACAAAAGTTTTTTTATTTTATTGGCCGTCGCAAAAAGGAGCGGTAAACAGATGTGGTCATCGTATGCACGGCATTTTGTTTTCGAGCTGTTTAGATTTCTGTGACTGCGATAGTACTCGTACTAAGTTGAAACTATGATTTATCCGGGTTTACTGCTTGATTTCGAATGTCATATGCCCGACGGCTAATTCCCCGAAGTCATCAGATCGAACGTCCGAATTTCCGAAATTCCATAGCATCGATGTACATAACAGACGCCAGCAGGTCAAGCTACCCGAAACTGTCAAATATTCGCAATCGGCATAATGTTTTTGTATAGATCGTTTGTTTGTTGACATTTTTGTCAGTGACGCAACACAGTGTAACAATATAAATTGTCTTTGGTCCCTGGTCCTGACATCAAGCAATGGACTAAATTGTCAAACTTTTATTGCTTGAATAAGAGGCTTTTGGCTACTTCAATGTATGTATTTTATAATTTTATTTTTTATTAAGTGCGTTTTGTTTCTGCAGAATAAACAATTTTTCTTTCTTCTTTCTTTCTTTCTTTCTTTTCAATCAACCTTGAACCTTATACTGTAGTGATAAAGTTGAAAATCTATTAAAGAAATTTGACAGATTGTAGTAGCTTGATGTGCTGGCGTCTGTACATACCACGATTTCGAATACCTACCCATTAGATCGAGTGTCCGTTTCACCGAAAATCCATTGCAACGATAGTCCTATCCATCGGATGTCTATTGGCTCGACGTGCCAGTAATTCGAAAGCTATTCTACATAAAATATTCAAGAAGAGTTTACTCTTCTTACATTTATTTTTTTAATTCCATTTTACATTCCTTCTTTTATGAAGGAATGTAAAATGGAATAAAAAACAAACCTGTGCCCAAAAGTGCTGGCCAGTGTACTTGTTAAAGCGATGTCGGCAAGATGACACTCTTTGGGACATAATTATAATTCCCTCTTCTTCCTTTTCCTATCCATATAAGTAGGTAGGTATTATTTACTTACTGCATAAAAATTTGCACTGACCTCCACATAAAACTTAACTTACCTATTGATGCGCGTCGGACCCCCGGGGGTCGTGCAACTAGAGATTTAGTCAAGCCCCCATAACATCACGCCTTGTTTCCCCGAAGGGTTAGGCAGAGGTGTACCCTCCTAGAGGTGGCCTACCTTTATGGTACTCCCACATTTCGCCAGTTATGTTTAAGTCCCATGTAACAGGGGGCGCTATTGTCATCAACCGGACAGTAATCCAGACTCCGGGCTGCTACTGAGAAATTCTAGATTGTAAAACCTACAAACACTACCCGGGAATGGAAACTAGGACCTCATGCACAGAAGTAGCGCTTGCGACCAACTAAACTCTAGTTCAACGGTCAGCAACAGGCAGACCGCGGTCCGTTTGCGGACCGCGAACGGTCGAACCTCGGACCGCCAAATATTGTAATGTATTGTATACCAAGTATTAATTAATACGTAGATAAGGTATAGGTACTATACCTTTATTAATTGAAATAATATTTTGAAGCCACACAGAAATCAATCGTCATAGGTGTCATTTTCATGGTTTTCGAGGGTGCTAAACCGATAGTGAGGTCAAAATGTAAATCCAAGATGGCGGCTGTGAAATTTTTAATTTTTTAATTATTGTCAGTTGTTTTTTTCTGGACCTCATTAAAATTTTCCCACAGTATCCGGACCCCACCTAAAACTACTTGCCGACCCCTGCTGTAGTTGGTCGCAAGCGCTACTTCTTCCAGGGGTTCCTAACCTTTTCTTGGTCAGGGATCACTTTTATATTATTCTTGTTAGCAGGAACCACTATGTAGTTAAAATAAAAATAAATCGTAAGTAATAATCAAACTGAAACTTTAATTAACAACTCAATAGGAAATTACATAACAAGAAACAATAATATTTTTAGGATAAACTTCTGTAATTTTGTATTAATGTGATTTCTGAGCTTGCATCTTCTTCACGAGTTCGGCTATCCTAGGACTAATATTGTTACTCAAAGCTACACGCAAATCATCACTTACTTTCAAACGATTCCTCGCTTTGTTTTTAATTACCAACAAAGCAGAAAAAGTTTGTTCACATAAATAAATTGTTGAAAAAAACATAAAATAGCGCAAGGCAATTTCTCGAAGTTTCAAAATCATTCGCGGACCATATTTTCGCTTCTGCGGACTACTGGTTGGGAACCAATCGAGGGCCTCGCTGGTCTGGTAAATAATATATTTATTAGACTAACGAGACAGTCGATTTAAATGTAGAAATTTAATAGATCCGTAATTTATGTCTCCAGTCTGTTGAGCAGAGAGCCAGCCAGGCGGTGTGGAGGCCTAGCTTTTGTTATGTCAGTCCCACGCAGTGGGTGGAAGATAGGTTAGGTTGCAGGCGGCGAGTGAAAATAAACGAACACCATCACATAGTACAATACTTATTATTATACAATACTACGTATTAGAAAATTAGAAGTTACATAATAAGTATGATTAACATAAAAAATAAGGGATATATAAAATCTGCTAAACAGACACGTTGCAATCTCGTTGCAATAGGCAATGAATGATTTTGAGAGTAGAGAACTGTCAGTGTCATCGAGACAACATGACAGATATAAAGCATTCATAAATCCTTACTTGGGGTAGTCAGTCTATAAGGCCCGTATTACAGAACCTTACTCAAGACTCAAGCATTACTTAAAACTAGTTTCAACCAATCAAATGGCTTTAAACGAGTTTTAAGTAATGAGTGACGTTCTGTAATACGGGCCTAAGTCTCATAGACAAATTTTTTGTAACAATATTTTGTTTTAAAAGAGTGTCCGTGGAGTTTCTAGCCCGTTCTTCTCCATAGGAACCTATAACTACGCTTTGGAATGGGCAACTAGCTTCATCTTTCTGACTGACCGACCCCTTGACAATTCAAAACTGCCTGTAATTGGTTTATTTGAAATAAATGCTTTGAGTTTGAGTTCAAGTTGAATAGTGTACCATAGCATGGTTCAATATTCCAACACAGTCATCATCTGCCTAGCCACCGGGTTCCAGTCTAACCGGATAGAGCTGAATACCAGTATTTTTTGTGAAGCGCCTGCCTATCTGACCTCCACAATCCAGTTACTGAGTAATACGATACCCATTGGTAAGACTGGTTGTCAAACTTTCGGGCTTCTGACAACCCGTAACGACTGTCAAAGATCCACGAATGACAGCCGGGACCAACGGCTAAACGTGCGTTCCGAGGCATGGAGGGGTCTTGGTATATAAAGATGGTCACCCATCCACGGATCAACCCCGGCAAGCGTAGCTTAACCTGACCAATCGACCTGTGCGGCTGTTGTTACTTAGCCACAAGCCCCTCAATGGGAATTAGAAATGAATGGGTATAAATTATTATTATTATTATTAATCATTTATTTAAGCTAAGGCTAGGCTAAGTTTAGGCTAAGTAATAACAGCCGCACGGGTCGATCCATCAGGTTAAGCTACGCTTGCCGGGGTTGGTCCGTGGATGGGTGACCATCTTTACATACCGAGACTCCTCCGTGCCTCGGAAAGCACGTTAAGCCGTTGGTCCCGGCTGTCATTCGTGGATCTTTGACAGTCGTTACGGGTCGTCAGAAGCCCAAAAGTCTGACAGCCAGTCTTACCAAGGGGTATCGTGTTACCCAGTTACTGGGTTGTGGAGGTCAGATAGGCAGTCGCTCCATGTAAAATACTGGTATTCAGCTGCATCCGGTTAGACTGGAAGCCGACCCCAACATAGTTGGGAAAAGGCTAGGCAGGCATTTATTTCAGAATAAAACATTCCATACATTGTTAGTAAATAGTACTTATAACTATGTTAGTAAATTACCAATGAATTCATTATTATTATTATTATTTACAATTCTGCTATTTAATATTATAAAGAGCACCACCAGATCCGTGAACGGTGTTCCAGTGCCTCACAACCGGGCAGTCAACCTTTCCCAAAATAGTATGCTGAAGGCTGTTGGTGCTGCCCCACACGCGGCGCATCAGGGAGGCCACTCTTTTTCGTAATATTGCCCTAAAGCAGTCTGTGCTGGTCTTAGCAAACATACCTGATGCGCTGCAAAAGCGAGGCAATCCCAACAGCATCCTAAAACCATTATTGAACTGGAACCGTAGGGCATTAAAAGATCTAAGCGTATAACGGACCCACAGGCTGCAGGTATAAAATTTCTGGCAGTATGCCTTAAAAAGAGCAATTTGACTTCTTTTGTGCACCGTGCAAACCTGCGAGCCAGCATATTGCATCTCTCTGCCAATGCCCTACGCTATGCTATTATACAAGGTCGAATTATTCATATTGGGAACCCATGCCAGTCATAGTCCTATAGGTATATTATGTGGAAAGTTTGCACAGGTAATAACAACATGTCAAAGGAAATATTTTAAAGGTCATTGTTTTTTAATTACTAAGGATTTTACCCTTACTCTACTTCATCAATCGTCAGAGGAATGTAGGATATCCCTCGCGCTTGTGCAATGTTTAGGTGTTTTTCAGTAGGTAGGCAAATGCACGTCTAGATTCAATACCTACGTCATCATTAGGGAAACATATAGTTTACTCAATATTATGCTCTTTTGGCAGCATCCAGAAACAGTGCAGCTGTTACAAACTGTTATTAATTATTTATTTATTTAACTATTTATCTACACACATATAAATAGACAAGAAGAAAGGTACAGAAAAATTCGTACAAAGGTGATGCTTATTCGCCAAGTGGTTGGTCGACTCTTCACGTGACTAGAGGGCTGGCCAATTTCTTGCCCAAAGAATCAGCATTGCCATACAACGTGGCAATGCTGCCAGCCTTTTAGGCACTTTTCCTGTTGACAGCGATGCGGATTAATTTTTTGATGCCCTTTGATTCTTTCCCTTCCCTTTTTTATATACTTGTTCATATTATTATAACTTTTTTAAATTATGTAAATATTGTCCAATAGAAAAAATAATTTTAATTATAAGATTGTGGAACTCACTGCCGCCTCGCATTCGCTGTGTTTCTATTCAAATATTGAGTAAAAGAGCATTACCTTTCCTCTCAACTATTATAATATTATGTTTATATATTTTAGCTATATTTAAGTAAGTATAATCATGTTATCCATACTTACTAATACTTATAGGGGAGGTACGGGCAAAGCGGACAAGCTAAGGAAAACTCAATTTAAAATACAGAATTAATCTAGATAAGAACTTTATTTATTACTTATTTATGGCACATGTAAGTATCTTTGGACGTACACAATCAATATGAGAAAATACAATCATCTTCTATTTAAAAGTTATATATTATATATTATTTTTATTTTTACATAATTATTATAATTTTAAAATTGCTTGAGACGTTTTGCAAAAAACCTTTACTTTCTTTTTTTTTTTTTTATGGCTGGATTTTTTTTTTTGTTATTCTATGAATGACCCGCCCGGACGCGGCGACGGTGGCGGTACGAGCGCGGTGAATTTTGATAATTAATCATCATTTATAGTATTTTTTATATCGTACTCAGATTTAAAAAAAATATCGTTTCCATGGCTTCTTTACCACCTCCTTTGCTTTTTAGTTGTTTCCTTTTTTTATGGTTTTTTGGCCTCTTAAAATACTTCGTGTTTGAATAGATAAACCCTGTTTGAGGTAATAATATAAATTATATGATGCATGTGTAACAGTAAGTACATATAAACTCAAAATACGTACGTGGATATAATAGGGAAAAGAAGGGAAAATGAGGATGTAGAATTCGTTTGAGTTATTTATTTCAGCTTATCACATTTTATTTGTTGATCCGTGGTCCTACCGTAAGCGGAAACTCCGGTATACATAAATGGAATGAATTATTGTAATGCAAATAACATCTTTGCACTACGTAGGCAACATTCACCATTATTGCGTGCGTGATAAGTTGATAACTTTTAAAGATAGACCATTTTCTTACTCACAACACAACTTAGTTTGAAAAGTTATAGTTACTTAGTTTGGCAATAGGCTCGCCTTTACATAAATGCAGCTTAAACAAAGCGATATGTGTGTAAATAATAAACAAATGATTTATTTCTGTAAATAGGATAAAAATACTTTTTCACTTCTCATGCTCTAAAAGTTCGTTTTTAAGTTGTGCGTAGGCGACATAAAGTCGTATTTTTTTCTCTAGTGCATAAAGTTTTTTTTTTTTTTAAATGTCAGGCCCAACAGCCATACTCACAATAAAACGTCGCAGATAAAAGTCGTTATTTTATTTTATTTGCTTTAATTTATACCACTTTATGTCACATACCCAAATACAACCATTTAGCTGGCCCACACAAAAATTAGCACTTTAAAGCTTAATATTACGCAAACGGATCCCTGAATAGAAAAATGGTTTTTACAAACCCGTAATATTTTTGAACAACCTGTCCAATGATACCCCATACCATGCGATAGACGAAAAAAATTTTGCGTGATGCTGGAACATACATTCAGACAAAGACATAAATTCTTCTTCACTTTACGTATAGGGAAGGTACCCTAAAAAATATAATATATTTCAAGATTTTATTTTACCACTTTATTGGCGTGATTATTATCTATACCCATGCCAACATACCGTTTTCTAGTACTAAGTCTCTAGAGCAAAGCCGCGGACAGATAGACAGACAGACGGACATGGTGAAACTATGATGGTTCCTTGTTGACTATGGAGCCCTAAAAAATACCGCAGTATGATAGGTAGGTACTATACACGTCAGCCTAACCCTTCAAAGGTACAGGCGTAATGTTATGTACCCGTAGTTACAAGCGGCTTTGTTACCTACTTTTGTCGATATTCAATTATGATTAAATGAGTCATTACCGGTGTCACTATGGTCTTTCCGTATATGGGGATATCTAATGAGGCACACATTGCATTCTTATAAATAGTTATGTGGGGGATTTCGAAGAAAACACACCAGTATAAATACCTGTTCGATAACCATAGTAACAATAATTATTCTATTCTATTGACTTAAACAGTTTTTTTTTTTTTTTTTTTTTGTAAATATGACACTTGTTATAAAAATGTATTGTCTTGTAATGTTATTTATTAATTTTGTTTTATTTCCAGTACCCCTATAGGATGCATGTTTGAACATTATAATCTATAGGATGTAAGAAACAGCCCTCCGCAAACTATTTGAAATGTTTTAGAAAATTTTGATTTTTTATCGTTTTTTTAGTTACTATTAATTTATTTCAATGTTAAAAATTACATAATATGTACGCAGCACTCAATGTATTTAAATACAACAGCTAAAATAAAAAAAATCTGCAATGGATGTTCCTATTACAGAGGTTGCTGAAGTCACCACGCGAGCTGCCGTTCGCTACGTGCGTTTTGCCACGGTAATGATACATTGCGTTTGAGGTAATAAAACAAATCCGGTTTATTGAATTCCCATAATCCCATTAGTCTGCAGAGGGCTGTCCATCCTGTATTTTCAATTTCTGTACAACATATTTGCAATAAACTGATTTGATCTGATTTGTAGATAATGGTGCTGATTCCCTTGTTCACAAACTAAACTAAATTTAAATTCAGTGCATCTTTTTCTTTCTATTTCATTAAGAAAAGGACAGAAGATAAATTTTAGTTTAGTCCTGTCAAATTAATCAGCGCTTGACGTAAATTGACGTAATTTTATTCGGCAAGTTTTTAATCACGTCTAAACTTGTATGGAGTAGTGACAGACGCTGATTAATTTGACAGGACTAAACTAAAATTTATCTTCTGTCCTTTTCTTAATGAAATAGAAAGAAAAAGATGCACTGAACTTAAATTTAGTTTAGTTTGTGAACAAGGAATCGGCTCCATTATCACTGGGTATTATTCTCTCCATAGGTAACAGGTATTTTACTGTCGTGGTCTCTAATATTCCTGGGTTTGATTTCAAGGTCTCGCAAAGTTATAGGGTTATTTCAAAATCAAAGTGCATTACTTAAAAACGAAGTTACAACTCGTAGTGTATTTGGTGGAATTTCTTTCGTTACGCACACGGCTCATAAACGTTGGCACTGATTTGAACTAACAATTAATCAACTTTGTAATCTCTTGATTACCTTCACTGTTTTTAATTCATTAACAGCTCTTTGAATATCATGATGAATACCAAAAGAGTAGCGGAAATATATATATTTACTTACTATATATTTACTCCTTGAGCTTGATATCTACAGTGGTATATCAGTGATAACAATGGCGGAAAAGTAAAAATGTGTTGGATTGATGTAAGCTACCGTAAACCTTCTGTAAACAAGACGACACGACAATGAGGGCCTAGACAAGTGGCAATCGCTTTCAATAAAAAATATTGTGGGAATGGTAGGGCAAATAAAATTCAGTATATAACAATTTATTAAAAAAATGTTTTAAAAAAGCTTAATTTTTGTAAGTTGTGTATCCAAACGGTAGCGAGTGGGCTGCTTTATTGATTTGATTTTGGAATAGTAGAAGAATTAGTATCTAATGTTTTAAATACAGTATTTTTTTTTTTTGGAAGAACTAAGATGAGCCAAGACAAGGTTGTGATTTTTACTTCACTTGTATTTTAAATAATATAGTTATAAAGAGTTATATGCTGAATTTTATTTGGCCTACCATTCCCACAATTCTATTATTGAAAGCGATAGCCACTTGTCTAGGTCCTCAGGGGATGTCGTGTGGCGACGTAAAATAGATAAATCAAAATTTGAAGACAACATTTAAAACCAAAAGATTTTGTTTATTTTAAAACTGGGAATTATTATTATTACATGAGTGAGTGAGTCAAATGCGTAATACACTATCAATCACAATCTGATTGATTTTGAAGGATATTGCTAATCCATGGCATCATATTAGAAAAAAAATCTGCTCAACAACTTAAAAAAGGAATGAATATTGTTGAACTGTCAAAATTAAACCCATTGCTACATATAGTGTGTTATGTAATACCGTATTTATAAGGACACTTGATTTAGAAGACAATTCTTCTGGATCTAATGCGCTACCCAATAGGTTAGAAGTGTCGAAATACTTTTTCATTATTGGCCATTAGTAAGGTAAGTATTATATTAAGATAATAATTCCTAAAAACACTGACATAAGCATAGCGTTTTACATACAACGCAGCACGCTCCGCTCGCAAGCGCACCTCGGCCTTGGCAAAACCGTTTGCTATATAAACATAAAAGATCCATCCATGGTATTATTCAGCCCATGTTACTTGCAGTAATTACCTAATTGCATGCTATACTATAAATATCGTACAAGGGCTTTAACACTTTATTTTCAAAAGTTTGCAGTTTGGTTCGAATTATTTTTCAAAAGTTAGGTTCGAGTTATTTTTTCAAAGATTTATTGGTTCGACTTGCTTTTCGTAAAAATGTCGAAACTGATATTGTATTTATATCTAGTGTCTCTCACAGTGGATTCCTATTATTGTTGGCTTACTGACGTTAACACTAAAATGTTGAGTCAAGGCATGCAGGACTACAATGGAATTAGTAACGATGAAGTCGATAATGATTTACCGTTTTCTGGTAAACAACTCAATTTAATATTTCCGGGTAAGTGATTTTTCAGTTTGTTTATTTTTGACTGCCTCGTTGGATCTCAGACCAAATAGAAAACCAAGACAGAGCGCTATCAACAGTGACGTGAGGCCGATTTCGTAAACATGTGTGCACTTAGTGAGGTGTAGTTTGATTGTAAATGGTTGTAAATGTGTGCGTGTGAGCGTGTACCCACAACGCGGAGGCGTAGTTTTGGCATGGTTCACTGTATTTTTCGCAGCGCTCTGTCTTGGTTTTTTATTTGGTCTGAGCGTTGGATTAGTGGTCCTGAGCGCCTGCTGCGTGGAGTCTTGAGTTCGATTCTGGTCGGGCTAAAGTTGGAAATTCTCTGTAGCAGCCCGGAGTCGGTCGGCGGTGGTGGCCCATTGGTATCGGCCGCAACTTACGAGTAGGTCGTAGGTTCGAACCCCGACAGGCGCTTTGCTTTGTGTAAATTATTTCATCACCTCTCAAAACGGTGAAGGAAACCGGCATGTCCTAGAACTAAAAATTTGAAGACATGTCACACATCTACCAACACGCACTGAGCCCGCGTAGTGGATTACAGCCCACTCCCTCTCACAGAGAGGAGGCCTATGTCCCAGCAGTGGGAACATTATAGACCGATTATGAGCCCGGAGCTTGGATTGGTGTCCTGTTAAGTTGTTTTAACTCATCCGCAATAGTCCATCACTCTTATTTCCTACACATATTAGATCACGAATTTTTCCAATTCTCTTCATTTTTATTTTATTTTATTGTTTATATTTTGTGAGTCTATCATTGACTTTTATTTTATGCCCTATCCCTTCACATAAATAACTACTAAAGAACTGATTATGTTTACATACCGAGTGGTGGGACCCTGGTGATCTGCTATACAGGTATTCCTAGTGAAGACAACAGTCTCTCACAATCTTGTGTCTTTTAAGCTTGTCTGTATGGTGTCATTGTTTGTGAAGAGAAAATAAATTATTTGAATTTGAATTTGTTAAGGGGGAAGCGCTTATCCCGCGAAATTCAATATTTTTTTTGCGATTTTCGCAATTTCTAGCTCATTGTCTGGGTGTATGTTGAAAGTATGATTCACGACTGTAACAAATATGTATTTACAGAATTATAATCATTAGAATACACAGACATTCATTCATTTATTAGACATTGTGAAAGCCGCAGGAATCCGCTGGATGCGGGAAGCATGGAACTGGCAGAGGTGGCGGTGCTTGGAGGAGACCTATGTCCAGCAGTGGACGTTTTTCGGCTGTAATGATGATGATGAATCATTAGAATCAGTTATACATCAAAAAAAAATATTTTACTTACTTTTTTGTTGTACGGCACGGTTGGCGCAGTGGTTAAGCGATTAACTGTTGCGCTGCGTGTCGCGGGATCGATTCCCGCACGGAACAAATATTTGTATGACCTACAAGTAGTTGTTCCGGGTCTGGCTGTTTGTTTATGTGAGTTTAAATGTTTGTAAATGCACCCACAATACAGGAGAAATTTCTGTGTTTAAAAAAACAAAAAACAAAAAAAAACAACTCTTTAAGTTAGTTTATTCCTAAAAGTCGTGATTTCATGAAATAGTAAATCAATCAGATTATACGAACGTAAGGAGTTGTATTACTGATTCTATTAATGATTATAATTCTGTAAATACATATTTGGTACGGTCACGAATGATATTTCGATCAACACACAACCTGATACTAACCTACAAATATCAAAAAACGTAAGAAATATTGTTTTTGCGGGCTACCCTGACGCTTCCCCCTTAAATGTCTTTGTTAAGTGCAAGTTAACGCGGAGACTGAGTCTGAGTCTTGGGTGTTGGTTCAGTCAAGTTGAGGTATGATAGGTATAATTTAGATTGGGAAATGTATTTAATTGAATGTTCACTCCGAGAAGAATGATTCTAAATCTTATTAGTTCACGGATTAGTCTAGCTGCCTCTGCGAGTTAGGTCAAGATTCTTTGGCATTTAACGAGCCCATAATTTTACCTATATTAGTATACTAGTACCCACATGCCAAATCATTGCTTTGATACCGAAATATGAAGATTTTCTCAATCACCGAATTCACAGAATCCATGGATACTCTTTATTGCACACCATAAAAATTAAAAATATATATGTAGAAAATTTTACAAGGGGTAACACAATCGGCGGTCTCATCGCATCGCATCTTTTAAAGACAACCTTTCCATGGAATCCGATTTATGGCTGTCCGAGCTTGGTCCGATCCACGTACGAGGTACGGTCGAGGCACAGATTGAAAACCGATTCAAATCGAGCCGGCTAAGACGCGGCTCGCACCCGTGACGGATCGTCACATTTTTTAAAATTTGTTTTTGTATCCGGAACCAACAAAACACTTAAAAATGCATTAAGTGTAACAAGGAAGTACGAACCAATAATCGATGGTTCGGAACTAGCGGGGTACCTAAATGCGTAAAACACTATTGGTAGGAATGGGTTTAATTTTTACAGTTCAATAACAGTCATTGCGTTATTTTCATTGTTGAGCAAACAAATTTTTCGAACATATGAAGCTTGCCTGTCGGACTTCTACAGACTGTACTTCGAAGAGTCCCACCATCATCATCATCATTTCAGCCGAAAGACGTCCACTGCTGGATATAGGCCTCCCCCAATTGGGGGCGTTTGCCATAATCGCCACGCTAGGTAGGCGGGTTGGCGATCGCAGTATGGTGTTAAAAATGAATAGAGAACGCTGCTGCCCATTCTCTAGAAAGTCCCTTAGTCGCCTTTTACGACACCCACGGGAAGAAATGGGGTGGTGCTTTCTTTACGTCCTGCGCCACACAGAACACCATCCCCCAGCCCCCTGATCCCACCATCGCCCTTTTATACCGGACTCTTGTTTTATAAAACAAATAAAAAAATTAGTTGTCTGTAAAGTTGGTTTACGGACGATAGTTTAACGTGACAACGTCATAACAAAACATTGATGCGGAACAAGCGTACAATGAGCGTAATGGGACAATGAGCGTAACGGGACATTTTCGTGCATGCAGCCGGCGTTCATCGATTTATTAGACGTTGGCACGTCAAAAAAAATTATAATTGAAAAATAATTTATATGCCAGTTGATTCTTTGATATGGTCTCATTCACACCCTAGAGTAATGGGATATAAAAAAAAACATCCTGTATAGAACATCCCGATATCAACTGTCGGGCAGTTGCCCACCAGACACAACATACATACGTCTGGTCGGAGGATCCTCCCTTTTCTATGGAGGATGAGTGAACTTTACACCCTGTTCCTCATACCTCTGTAAACCCTAGACAAAAATATTTCAAGATTTTATATTACCACTTTGTCGGCGTAATTATAATGTACATATACCCATGCCAAATTACAGCTTTCTAGTACCAAAAATCTTTGAGCTAAGCCGCGGACAGACAGACAGACGGACATGGCGAAACTACATTTATGGGTTCCTTGTAAACTACGAAACCCTAAAAATGAACGCGGGCGAAGCCGCGGTTAATAGCTAGTGTAGTGTTAAGATCTTTGGGTACTTAGGTAGCAAAGGTACACACGACTACATTATGAAGCCATAAATTTCCAGTATAAGCTGATCTCGCATACCGAAACCGATTCCTCCGTAAAATCACGGGAGCCCCCTGGTTCGTTCGGAACACAAACCTTCATCTAGAACTCAGAATCCCTATGATAGCCCAATTCATAAAGCGCATTTCTAATCGCTTCTTCGATTCCGCAGCCACTCATCGCAACGGTCTAGTTGTGAAGGCCGCCAATTACAGCCCCTCTCGCATCAGTAAGACCCGCCGTCCAAGGCATGCACTGACCGACCCAAACGACCCCACGACTCTCCTCCAGGAGCTGTAGGGAAACGAGTACAGTTCGAAAGAGAATACACAATACACGACCCTCATTCCGACTTCGCCGCCGCGCCGAAGCCCAACGCGAAATCCCCGACTAAATAGTCCTCCCCGACCCTTGCCCGTAAGCGAAGCGCCAGCACGCGCTATAGCTGACTCTGTAGCTTTAAATTCTCCCGATAATAATCATAACCCTGATTTTATCCAGCCACCGTCGGTCCCTTGCCATCCTCCCTCCGACTCTGCCCTAAGCCGAGGTTCGTACCCCACAGGGGGTGCCCTTAGCGCGCAGTCGTTTAGTTTATAAGTTTTTACGCCTGGCTGGAGGCATTTAGTTTCGTTAGGAGCTTAAGGTAACCACAGGAAAGTCCGGTTAAAGAGTCTCAACCTGTCATGGTTAACTCTGAGATGACCTAGCAAAAAAAAAAAAAAAATTATATCGCATGTGTAGGATTTCCGTACAGTGAGAGGTCAGCATATACTGGAAATGTATAGCTTGTTATGTAGCCGTGTGTACCTTTGTTCATGTGTTGTTTACACTTCAATTTTATTTATTTGATAAATGTATAGATAAGTAGTTAGAAGAATTTTATTTCCGAATCTTTCCTTTCCTATTTGTCGCTCCGTGGTTAATTCTTTTAATCGGTTGAAGGACGCCGAACGATACACAATGGAAGTTTTATTGTTAGATATTACCTACGCCTATATGGCGTTTAGTAACCCTCAATGTGTTTAGATAGGAATGATAGGATGATAACTTCTTTAGGGAGAAGTGCGATGGTAGCCCGCGAAATTTAAATTTCCATCCTTCTTTACAAAGATGATTATTTTAAATCCATACTGAATCTGAATCATACATGAAAAAATAAATATTTTGTTGATTTTATTGAATACTAGCTGACCCGACACTTCGTTCTGTCAAAAAAATGTTAAGGGTGGACAACCCTTATCACTAAGGGGTATGAAAAATAGATGTTGGCCGATTCTCAGACCTACTCAATATGCTCACAAAATTTCATGAGAATCGGTCAAGCCGTTTCGGAGGAGTACGGGAACGAACATTGTGACACGAGAATTTTAAATATAAGATAATTATTATAAAAACCAGCCAAGTGCGAGTTAGCCTCGCGCACGAAGGGTTCCGTACCATTATCAATAAAAACTGCAAAAAAAATCATGTTTATTGTATGGGACCCCCTTAAATATTTGTTTTATTTTAATTTAATTATTTATTTTTAATGTGAATATATAACTAAACATTCTGTGAATATTTCAAGCGTCTACCTGTTGCCGTCATCAATATCGAGCAAAAACGAGCAAAAAAATCACGTTTGTTGTATGGGAGCCCCCTTAAATATTTATTTTATTCTGTGTTTTAGTATTTGTTGTTATAGCGGCAACAGAAATACATCATCTGTGAAAATGTCAACTGTCTAACTATCACGGTTCAAGAGATACAGCTTGGTGACAGACGGACAGACAGACAGATAGACGGACAGACGGACAGCGGAGTCTTAGTAATAGGGTCCCGTTTTACCCTTTGGGTACGGAACCCTAAAAACTAAGTGTTTTTACCTCTAATGTTTTGACACCCATAAAAAATTTCACAAGTGCCTAAAATAATAATGTGGAACTAGTGATAGCAAATTCAACATTAGTTCCATTATTTTCAGATTCTTTTAAAATGGAACTAGGGTTTAAAAAACAATACCAGTAGTTCCACCATGGAACTGTTAATGGTACTAGTGGCAACGAAGCGATAGCCCCCTAAAGTCAATTTATTTATTTTATTCATTAACACTTACATTTGTTTTAACAGGTAATACCCAAGCTAACAAAAGTAGTCAATGGTGCCGATTCCCTTGTTCACAAACTAAACTAAATTTAAGTTCAGTGCATCTTTTTCTTTCTATTTCATTAAGAAAAGGACAGAAGATAAATTTTAGTTTAGTCCTGTCAAATTAATCAGCGCTTGACGTAAATTGACGTAATTTTAGTCGGCAAGTTTTTAATCATGTCTAAACTTGTATGGAGTAGTGACAGGCGCTGATTA
Organism: Dryobota labecula; assembly: GCA_947523025.1. Lineage (NCBI taxonomy): Eukaryota > Metazoa > Arthropoda > Insecta > Lepidoptera > Noctuidae > Dryobota > Dryobota labecula. Next base: position 6,935,810 of record OX383303.1, on the reverse strand, counting down.
ATTTGACAGGACTAAACTAAAATTTATCTTCTGTCCTTTTCTTAATGAAATAGAAAGAAAAAGATGCACTGAACTTAAATTTAGTTTAGTTTGTGGACAAGGGAATCGGCACCATTAAGGGGTTTATTCATAAACGTTGCTTAAAGTTAAGTGACGTTCAAACGTCAAAAATGTATGGTTAAACAGTCGCTAATCATTACTTAACTTTAAGCAGCGTTTATAAATAAACCCCTAAGTGATAACTGTCAACTCCCAAGGAGTGAGTCTGGGTAGAAGCACAAGTTACACAGTGGACAACATATTAAGTGCCACCCTCTGGAATTCCGCCAAAGAGCAAGAAAATAAGTCCAAACGCCGAGAGATATTATTCAGTATTCTTACTGCACGAATCACTGGTGCAAACAAGTTTGTACGGGTAGCCGCAACTTTAAAAAGTTCCCCTCGCGGTCCCAACCGTAACCTCCTGCCTGGAACGAGTTAAAATGTTTTATAATGTTAACATGTTTTAAAACTACAATGTTAAAGGAGCTGGCTAAATAGAAGTATGGACGACTGCTCCAGCAATATATTTGTAAACATGTTACCTAGCAATATGTAGCCTAATGTTGAATAGCTGAATATTAGTATTTCATAATTTAAAAAAGTTTCAGGAACCTTTCATATCTTCACAATTATGAAAATAAAACCGTGTAACTCCTACGTCAATAGGTATAACAAACTGCAAACAAATGACATTACTATGAACTTTTACCTAGGCGTTTAGATCTTCCATGATATTGATAATAGTATTTTTGACAAACGACCCATCAGATTTCGCACTTAAAAACACAATAACAAGCAACTAAACAGGACACTGAATTGAAAGTCATTGATTGTCACCACAAACTGATTGCCACTTATTGGTTTCACAAAATAAATCGTTTTGATACGTGTTATCAAAAATCGATATAAGTACCTACAGTTTCGATTTGACATTCTGGAAAAGCGACCCCTCCCTAGCTTGCAGTGCTGTATGATATGTATTATTTTGTCTTGACCTTGTCATGTAAATCAAAAATGCTTAATAAGCAATTATGATACTTTTTTATGTTTAACAGTTCACGAAGCTTCTAGGAAATTATTACACATTGTATAATTCATGAATGAATATTTAAATATTACGAGTTAATGTGAGATTCCTATACATGCTTGGGGCAGTAAGATTTAGTAATGTCATTTATTCTTGGGATAAATTCATCCCAACTAAACCCCTTCGTCGTGCGTGGACTGTGGTCCGACACGCACATGGCCAGTTTTTTATTAAATAACCGGCGAAGAATCTATGGTAATAGCAGTGGCGGATTTACACATTTTCCGCCAGTAGGCTATTCAAAATTTGCCGCTCCTACTTACCTCTACAATTCGTTCACAAACATATTTATTTATTTTTTAAATTGTCAATGAATTTGCAACTTTATGATTTCTGCACTATCGTCCTCATTACATCAGCTTTTTCCGTTAGTATAATTTTTACAAACCACGATTTAGAAGATTACACAAAATATAGTTTTTGGGTATATTTCTGAGCTAAAAAAAAGCTCAATGATGTTCTCAATATGGACTCAATATGGCAGGCTAAAAAAGGATTGAATTCCGCTAACAGTTCCAAAATCATTCGATAATTTCCGATGTGCAGATCACCGAACTTTTAATTTTTCCTCTGAAAGCGTGGCCTCTTGAACACAGTGGCTTCACTACGTCAACTACTCTCTTCAGAACATTTCCCCAATAAATAATTTCTTCATCACTCTGGACCTGCAGTAAATTATCTTTAATAATGTTTTTTATTTTATTTCTGGAAGAAAAAAAAAAATTTTTCTGCCTAATTTTCCGCCCCTTAAAATCTGCCGCCCTAGGCTCCAGCCTACTCAGCCTAGTGGTAAATCCACCACTTAACAGGTTGTGCGTCGATGTCCCTCCCATCCTGTAGATATTATCATATTTTTACCTTAAAATAGTCCCTATAGAAGTAAGTTAATAGAAAGAGACTCAAAGGATACGCAATATATCGCTCTATGTTATGATTTCCGCTGCTGATATTTACCATAGGCTTAACTCATTGTATGTCGTTAATACGTATCACTAAAAGGTTGAACTATTGTGGCCCTGTTCGAAATATTTTATTAGATAGGTACTCATTCCACCGGCCCCCTTCTACCATCGGACATCTAGACGCACTGCAAGTTACCACCTCTACGTGGTTGATATTCCACCAACTCGCACTAATCGTTTTCAAACGTCTTTTATAATGCGCATAGCAAAGGAGTGGAACTCTCTGCCTGCGTCTGTGTTTTCGAACGCATTCAACCCTAATCTATTCAAAGTGTGAGTGAACAGCTTCTTCTGGGTAAGCTCACTCCGTCGACTTTGTCTCTAACACCCAGACCTAGACTAGAGTCAAGAACAAACCCATAGTAAAATAAAAATAAAATTATTTGCTGTACACAAGTAATTAATTTGTAAACATAAAAGACTTTAAATCTTTTATCTTTAAAGTCAATGCCCTACATTTTTATTGAAACACTAGCTGCTGCCCGTGGCTTTGCTCGCATGGCTTGTTCTAAAATAAAAGTAGTCCAAGCTACTCCTTATAATATTAACTATCTGCCAGTGAAAGTCCCGTCAAAATTGGTCCAGCCGTTTTGGAGATAAAATAAATTGTGTTTGTGTGTTTGTGCCGGCTAGGCACACAAACACAATTTATTTTATTGTTTTTTTTTTTTTTATAAGTACCTTTATAATTATAGAGACCTAATTTCTTCAAAAGTTGAAGGACACAAATCTTAAAATTTCAAATTGGCTATAATTCTAAAGGTGCGATTATTATATTTTTTTTGTAATCTATCTTCAGCGAGACATAACATCCGACAGATTGACTATCTCAAAAAACAATAATAACATTTTTTAATTTTTTTTAATTCTAGGAACGAAATGGTGTGGAGCTGGTAACGTGGCAGACAGTTACGACGATCTAGGAGACGAGGAAGAGACAGACATGTGTTGTAGGGATCATGACCATTGTCCCGATATAATCGCTGGAGGAGATACCAAGTACAACTTAACCAACAATGCTTTTTATACAAGGTATTATTACAGACGTGTATTTTTTGGCGGTAATAGCCTACCTACGCTTGTTAATTGATTGGATACAAAATGGCGCCATTTCATTCGTTGAAGTCCCATGATGGGCGCCATTTAATTTGTTTAAGTCCCACGCTGGGCACCAACTAGGATGTGCCGGAAGCTCGTGTTGGGCGCCAACATTCTTCTACCCGATAAGTAATGGTCATTAGACATATAATTCGCGACCGTAAAAAGTATGTATTTACAGAATGATTATCATTAAAATCATCAATACAACTGTCTAAGACCAAAATGAATCTATAATCTATTGAATGTAATGATCTCATAAAATCATTACATTTGAGGGCAATTCTAACATAAGGAGTTATATTGCTGATTCTTATGATTATAATTCTGTAAATACATACATTTTTACGGTAGCGAATCATATTTTGATCAATATACGACCAGACACTGACCTGGAAATTACAAACAACCTAAGAAAATTTGAATTTCGCGGGCTATTAGGTATATAATAGCGCATCTCCTTAACTTTATGTACCTATTCTAGCATTATAATATTCATAACGAGATCTAGTTGTCAGCGTTGAGGCATAGACATGAGATACATGTTTTTATTATTACAAATAAATAAGTAAAGTATTTAATATTTTCCATTTCCTTCTAATGAGTTAAAATCAACTTATTGTTTTTTTATTTATTTTTTTCAGACTGAGTTGCTCTTGTGATAATAAATTCCGCGAGTGCCTGCAGGCTTCCAAAACAAAGACAGCGACGTACATTGGAGTTATATACTTTAATACGCTGAAAACAGAATGTTTCAGAGAAGACTATCCAGTTACTGAATGCATTAAGAAAGGAGGGTAGGTTATGAACTATTTAAAAAAGATACATATAGTTATGTTTAGCCAATAATTCAAAATTTGTATCGAAATCAGGTGTAGTTTCTCTATAACAACACTACTTTCTTAATCTTTAAAAAATTAATTATTAATTTTGCTCATTTGTCGTGTATTTTCAGGTGGTTCAAAAGAAAGTGTGTGGAGTATTCTTACAACACAACCGCTGACAAGTCCTACCAATGGTTTGATGTGCCAGACTACTGAAGAAGATTCGAGTCTAGTCGATAATATTAAGTCAAAAGATGATATATTTAGAAGATAATATTTTAAAATAAATTATAGATAGCTTTCAATGGGATTCAGACATACTGGGCCTCAAGTCTGCTATTACAATAGTGTCAAAATGGTCTATCATAATTGTTGATTTTGACAAGTTTGGTAATCTACTAATATAATGGCGTCATTATGACTTTCCAATTGTCAGCCACTGACACTCCATTGGAAGAATTGATAATCTCGTACAAAATGACAAATAAAACTTCCTACTAAACTTCCAACTTCCTACGACTTCAGATTGCTTATAACACTAATAAATAATATGTAAAAAGATATATAAAAGAAATCTGGCATGAATAAATGTTCAAAATGCCATTGTAATTCAATTCTATTACGAGACCACTGACCGACCAATGATCGACCATGATGAATTTAGCAGATTACGAACTTTTAGCAAAATGACAATGGGATCGTGTTGGAGTGACGAATTTATAAAAATAGCAGACTTGGGCCCCAGAACTATCAATCACAATCTGCATGATTTTGAAGGATATTGCTAATCCAATGCTCCATATGCACGAAAAAAAAAACTCGTTAATAGCGCAATGAATGTTGTAGTGTATAGACATTTATAGTTGTGTATAACTGTCGTCTCGAGCAGCGCACGCGCGGGATCGCGGGGCGGGGGACTGGCCGACCGACCGCCGCAGGGTGAAGACGCGGAGGCTTGCTGCGAGCCGATATCAGTTTCTAACTTGTTATTTCTTAATATCACCCTTAGAGTAATTAGACTATTAATTCTATAATATCTCCCTCGGGGAGAGAACATTACAAATGTTATTGAACGTCAAAATGGAACCCATTCTTACTGAAAGTGTGTTACATAATTACCCCACTATTCAAGCAGGGGAGGGTAAAAATCCATTGCTTTTTGCATTTTAAACCTGCCCTTAAACCAAAAGGAAGAAGACACTAGGTTATGATGCTATTATAAAAAGATGTGGTAATGGGATGAGTAAGATCTAAATAAAAACCTTGTTATTTACATAATCGTAGGTTCATCTAGATTACAGAGATGCATCTGAAAAAATGATCATCATCTAATTATTAGCACACATTTCTAAATTCATGTCATGAAATGCAATGATTCACACATTATGATCCTTCTTCGTTCAAAAGATATTTCAGTTCTTATCTTGTTTTGTCCTCTTGGGTAACTTTTGGAAGCAAATATCCATTAAAGAATGTGAAATCACGATAACCTTGATAAATAGTTAGTAACAGAATTAATTTATTATATTTCGGGATTAACATTTCTATTATATTCGTTCATCTAAGCCGCTAGTGTTACTTACGCTTATTTGTATTTACCCATAGAATTTCATGACGGCTACGATATAAACCTTATGATGTAATATAATTTATTTGTTTGTGGTTAAGTATTATAGTAATACAATAAATAAAGAAGCGGCATTCGTATTATTTATTTTCCAGCATATTTCATTGGTACATTGTTAGAGATTTTGCCATAATTCATTAGTATATAAGTAATATACAACTCTTTATATTAAATTATGCACACATGAATGCACGATTAATATACATAATTTATATTATCTCATAGGTATAAATAACCATACATTTAGTTACACATGTGATAAAAGATATGAATACAGATTTATAACAATATATAAACAAGTGAACAACTTCGAACCGTGTCGGAAACAACACTAGAATATTCTTTATTAATGATAGAAAAACTTCAAATACGGGTTATACATATAATATAATGTAATGTAGATATGTAGCAGTGCTTAGCTAAAACATTGGAACGCGGGCGCACGCATGATTATGTACAACCAGATAATATACATAAATAGTTATACATCGTAGTGGACTAAACTGTGGGGTTATATATTTTACGAGTGATTAACACTAGGAATCGCAAGCTAAATCTGGATTTATACGTGAAAAGGTTGAAATACACGAGAACGAGAACTTTGTTTGGATAGATACGAAGCAATATAAAGGACTTAAAGAGAATCCCTTGTACGAAGTGAGCAATCTCCAAGTAGCCTACAATCCAAGCGACCTTACCGATCAATATGTACAACAACAACTTTAGAACATTTATAAATTATTTAGATCCTTCAACGTCGCTATGTAGTGCGTCCTCGCAAATACCTACGATATATAGGTTAGGTCGATTGGTTTCATTAATTATTCAATAATTATAGTTATTCAAAAGTATGAAACATCCATCGTTTCATTAATATTTTGTTTATCTAACACGTTTGTGTCGCAATGAAGTATATTAATTTTAACGAATTCTATATATTTTCTAAAAGTAATAATATTTCATGCAAGCAGTCTTTAGTCAGGTGGAAACGACACTAACATTTGACTGTTATATATGTCACTTTCCACACCATCAGATTTACGATAAGAATTAATTCACATTCTATTATTGTTTTTATTAAAAACTCCATATCAAAATTGTATGAAATTCTCTTGAATGAAATAAGCAAAGGTCAACTCAGAAACCAAATATTCTCTAAAGAAAACACGTGCTTTGATCAGCTTATTTTTGATTCAACAATAAAATTCATTTCTTAAAAACCTTTGCTCATATGCATAATGAAAAAAGACGTGTGGCACTCGGGGACTGCCGCGGTAAAGCTATTGCATAGCATTTTGTATCAACTTATGCAATTATAATTATTTATTTATTTTATTTATGCAGTATTTCTTTTTCTTTGATATTAATTCAAGTTACACTTTTTGAGCGTGGTGACCGATAAGATGATGACCGATATGTTGCTGTAAAAAATTTCGGGTTTTAGGATCCAGACATTTTTACGGTTTCATTCTTAATAAATTTAAGGCAAAGGTCACTTAGGCCAACGGTAACTTTCGATTTGAACTAAGGTTACGTGGTAATTTTCTTATAAAAAGAAACCAGCTACGGCTGTGATTCCACGTTGGCGTAAGCGGGGTTCAGAGACAAATCCCATTGTATAGTCTAGATCTAATCCGAGGTAAACTTGACTATAAGATGAGATTTGCTGTGATGATAATAAAATAAAACAAAACTTTGGACTTAAGTTTTTTTATAATAATTAGAACACCTTTTCCTTTCTATTGATTAAATACATCTTACAACTTAAATACATCAAAATAATCAAAATAAGTGTGATAAAATCAATAATAATTCACATGAAATGCAAAAGTGATTCATGCTGTGATTTGAATTCCAGCCGTCACAACTACCTACAAACAAAAAAGTTATTTGCTTCAACTAGTCTAAAAATTCGACTCGTCTTATCAAGTACGAATGGCTTAGTGGTTAAGGCATAATATCTACTTTTGGTTTAACTTACCTCTCACGAGTGGTCGCGAGTTCAAACCACGGTACCAACAATCACTTTTCGTGAATTCCAAATTTAATATTTGTTATTTGAATTATCGTCAGTAGTAATGAATTTCTTCGAAAATATTACTCTACGAAAGACGCGTACCAGTCCAAGTTCAGAAACATTAACTGAGACTGAGTCACATAACTCCACACTAGATGGCACCACCAATAGTTTCCCAAACTTATCCGACGATGAAATCAGCGAACCCCTAGAGTTAAAATAAAAACAAAAACAGCGCTTTGTTGACAAAGTTCTTGACAACAAACAAGACAAGAATATGGCGGCCGGTAGCTATGGCGGCTGAGTAGCGTAGTGCGATAGAGTCGAATAGATGTTAAAGCGAGACAGCGATAGCGTGAGGTTTTTTCGTTACGGAATTTCTGGATTCGGTCCCCGCGCTCAAGGCCCGCGATAGAAGCTATGCAATAGCTTAAAAAGCTGGCGAAGAATGCTTTGACAACAAAATATATTCACATTATAGATGAAACGAGTAGTTCAACACATCTTCAGTTACTTTAAGTGACAAATGACGCAGTACTGTTTAGTAAGTAGGTATTATATTAAGAATGATAAAGATGGTATCACGTCTACTATCACAGAATATTATTATTTCGAGAATAATCAGAGAACCAGCATATAAATTTAATGCGCTTACACAAATTTTCTTATTTAAAATATCTTTATCATGTAAGTATATTGAGTTGTAGCAGTTGAATATTACAAACGGGTATTGGCAAATCTCAGTAGGCACCTATACTTACATTTTCCCAAGATTTACGTGTAATCAACTATCGTATAGTATTGTAATATAAGTTATTTAATTTAATAAACAGAATTTTAGATATATAAATAACTTTTATTTAACAATAATGTAATTTTTTACACAGGGGAACGACTTATCTATATGGATGACTTGATGATGTTTTTAACGGTGGTAACCGAACTTCGATTTCACAATGTAATAATAATGTGTGTGTGTGTTTGATCATGAATGGTTCATATGGGATAGTTAAAGTTTCGTTTATAGAAATTCATTAACAGATAGTTTTTATTCGACTTTAGGTTAATGGGACGGTCGCAGCAGAATACTGGTGCTTGCAATATTGCTCGAATTATTTGAATTTTATTTAATATACATTTGTATTGTTAACATTAATTAATAATGGATTAGTTCTTACATTGAAATATGGTGAAATAAACATTTAAGTTTCAACTACTCATTTAGGATACATTCAGGGGGCCAAGTCTCTTCATTGTGAGTTTTTGACATATTTGCCATACAAATACTGTCAAATACTCACAATCGCGAGACCATTGCAACGTTTGTAAATTAGTAGACTTATGCCCCAGGTAACTTACAGCTAGCGATCAAAAACGTTACGTAGAAAATCACAACAATTCTATGTTATAAGGATCGTGTAGTAATAACTAGGTATATAACAACTTTACGAACTGTTCCTACACATAATAAATAATGCGCTCCAATAATGTGTAAACAATTCACTCGATACCATAATCTAACCTAACAGATGGACTCGAGTCCAAGATATAAAAAGCATCGGAATACACGACTAAACGGGTGTTCGAGTGTTAAAACTCCAACCATGAGTAGTGCTTCCAAAATTACGGATTTGCTAATTACGTAACTAGTTACGCATTTTGATGCTTCAATTACGTAACTACGTAATTACGTACTTAACTGTTTTGATTTTTTAAAGCACGATAAATTCTGGGCTTATTACGTATTTTAGAAGTAAAAAATCAAACAACTTCAAATGAAAAAAATTATAATATTAAGGAATTAAAAGTAAATTACAGATTAAAATGATAATTCTAAAATTAAACTCAAAATCAAAATCGTCAATCAAATCAAAATGTAATATTTTGATTTGATTGACGATTTTGATTTTGACTAAACTCAATCAACAATTCAAACAAAACATGTACCACGCACAAATGGTTTAAAAGTAAGAAACAATATAAAATATGGTTATTTTTCCAATCTTTGTTCTTGATAATATGATCTCATAAATGATAACGAATGCAATGTTCTGTCACCAAGGGAACTTCTTAGTTTAGAACAAAGATAGCCGGCAGAAGAAAATGCCCGTTCTGCTTCAACACTAGTAGGCATTATACATAGTAAATAATTATAAGCTGCTGTTAGGAAAACTTCACGACCGCCGCCAGTGCTATCTTAGATACACATTTCAACTCTGATGATGGATTCAAGATCTGTGTTTACTCCAGATTTGTTTACTGTAGACATAGTTTTCTGTATTTCTTTTTCTAGTTGCTGTGCAACAGTCAACTCGTCGCCACAACCATCATTAGCATCATTGTCATCTGCTTCGGAATCTAAACTCATTTGTGTACTTGTAGGTGGTGTAAATTTGAGCCTTTCTAATAAGTTTGCAACATATGTTCTAATATAATCCGACGTCGGTTTTGTAAAAGTTTCTGTTTCTTCGGTTTTATAATATTCTTCATTATTATGCAAATACTGCAAGACACCAGACACATTTGTTCGCCTTTCTTTTATTCTTTTTCTAAGGGATACAGCAAGCTTGTCACTGAGCCCATTGGACTGAGCATCAAGCTTATTTAACATAAACTGAAGCGCAGCATCTGCTGCTAACAAATTCGAGTCACGGCGACACAATGCCATCACTGTAGTTTTTATTATATCTAAACTATGATGAATGTTATGTAGATCTTGTATTTCTGTGTCTGTGAAACTTATATTTGATTTTAAGTCTAATAAAGCCTTAAATAAACTTGATTTCAATTTCAGAAATCGTCCAACCATATCTGATAAGCTGTTCCATCGCGTTTTGCAGTCTAGTATAAGATCGAGGCTTTTACCATGCTCTTGTAAAGAATATTTTTGCAACAAATCGGTCTTCAGTGGTGATTTTTTGAATGATTTAACAAGTTTTCTTACTTTTACTATAATATCTTTGTACAGAAACTCTGGTTCTAGAACTCTAGGTACTTCTATGAAAAGTCCGCCATCGTTTTCTTCAATTTCTTCAGTGTCAGTATCTGAAGCTTCATCTTCTAGTTCTGGTTCAGTAGTTGTACTTTTCCGTGTCTTATATAATACGTCCAGCACTGCAAGTTGTATTCCGTGAGCAAAACACAACTGATGGTGACCATCAAAATTTTTGCCCATTTTAACCATAACACTGGCTCCGTCCGTTGTGAATGCAATTATATCTTCAAGTTTCAAATAAAAGTCATTTAGATGATTTTCTAACAGTACAGTTCCAACGTGAGCTGGCATTGAACCCTTTATCCTTACTAGTCCTAAATTTTTATATTTAGCTGGTTCTAGGTCTTTATTATGAATATTTATATTCATATACCTCCGGTTCCGGGTAGAGGTCCATTCATCAAACGTTATAGTAAACCGTTTTTTTTGGGACTTCATATCGTTAAACTGATTTATTAATTGTTTTTTTATGGCACAACTCTGTTCCAGGACAATTTTGGTAATAGTTGAAGGAGATTTCGGTAGATCATAGCCAGATTTTTTGAAAACATACCTTAGATCTTCAGAAGTACAAAATTTGCTTAATGGGATGCCATCCAATGCTGCCATTCTAGTCACTATAACGTCCAAGGAATACTCAGTGGAAAAGTAATCCATTAGTTTAGTTTTCTTCGATGGAGGTTCTAAACTTTTTCTTGCTTGAAAGCACGATGAAGTACTTGCCCTTTGCGCATCTTGCTCTTGTGACATCTCGCCAATATGTTTAGCACGCATATGTGTATGTAGTGCTCCAGTAGCACCACCAGGAGTCTTCAAAATTTTTTGACAATGTTTACATTGGACACTTTGCCCATTTTCAGCCCTCAAAAAGTGTTCCCATATAGCTGATTGTGTGCGTTTGTTCAAAAACTCCTTATAAATAGTCTTCTTTACTGCAGACCTAAAACAATATATAAATATTTCATAATTTAATAGTTAGGTAATACATATAAATAGCATCTATAGTTAGGCACTACACTTAAAACGGGATACATTTACATACGTACCGTGAACTCATAATCAATGTCTATTTGCACAGACATCTAACAAGCAACAATAAAATAAAATCGCACATATTTTTTTTTTTTTTTTAAACGTCGCACCACACTAGGAATTACTGCTGTATCGTGGGTGCACTCACAATCATGTAAACTAACATACACAAGACACCCAGACCCGGAACACCTATCTGTAGGTCATACAAATATTTGTTCCGTACGGGAATCGAACCCGTGACCCGCAGCGCAGCAGCCAATCACTCAACTACTGCGCCAACCGTGCCGTCAACAATATAAAATCAACTACTAAATTATATGTATAAACTCTCACACAATACCCTAGAAACAAAGTAAGTAGACAAGTAAAGTAATGTTAAAATAGGTACTTACATTTTCGTTGAAGTATCTCTACTCGTGTATGGTGATATCTACTTAGAAACTTGTAATGAAAAGCTTCTGAAAACCAAGCGTCAAACTATGCGGCACATACACAAAATCACAAAAGTCAATAAAATAAGCTTAGACCAGGCAGGACAGTATCTCGCAGGTGTACGTAAGACGACTGAGTACCGAGTATTGAGATTGTTTCTAAATTCACGAAAGTAAAGAAAAATGTAGGGAGTTCCCTTAGCTTGCTCAATCCACAATATTAAACTTTATTATCTACGAGGTAGATCAAATACTTGCGAAACACTTATAAACTTTGATTGTGTTACGTACCGAACTATCCACAACCAACGGAGATTCCCTTCGTTTCCCGATTGGTCAACAATGAACTCTATTCTGTACGACTAAGAAATTAAATCTTGCGGACTCAAATTGGAAGTTATAAAATAAACCCCGGGAATTCGGGGGATACCCACAGAAAGGGTTTTGGTGTTGTCATAATGTAAGTCGTAGGTTAACTAAATTAAGGTAAATTGTAAATACACAGATAAACCCATGCCTTTTTCCCATGGAGTAGGCAGAAACTATAGAACTAAATAAATGGGTACCTAAATTAATTAATATTATCCTATAGTTACGTTATTACGGACTGCAGCTCTTCAGTTACGTATTTGTGAGATTTCTAAAATCTGTCCGTAATTACGTAATTGCGTAATTACGTAATTACGTAATGGAAGCCCTAACATGAGCACTAATACTCGAATATTCACTAGACTGTGCATTTATTGAACTTTTACTATGTACAACATCTCCTAAGTGCGGCCCACGTACGTCGAGCGGCCTAAAATATAATTATTTCTACAATCGAGCCGAGGTACACCGCAAGCCGCAGCAGGATCAGCCGACTGACAGCAGAACGCGAGCCCGCGCCCGCGCGCCCGCCCCGCCGACATTATTTGCCGCCGAGACCAAACTTCATGAAGATGAGCTCCTTGCCCTTGCTGAGGATGTCGCCCCCGGGGGCGGTCATCTCGGAGAACTTCTGCATGAGGTTGGGCTGCTGCGCGGGCGTCGCGTCGACGCGGACGGCGGCTGCACACCCGGCGCAGGCACGACGGCGGGGCCAGCGCGGCGCGCGGGCGACGCGGGCGCAGGGGGCCCCGCGGGCGCGGCGGGCGGCGCGCCCGGCGACTGCACCGTAGGGGTCCCGGCGTTACCAGCGCTCGTGCGCGCGATCGTGCTCGCCGCCTGCCCGCTCGCCACGCCTCTCCCCCTCGCCTGTTCGCCAAACTCATGTCACATACTGCTCTGTTGGCTACACTTACCATCTTACCTGTTTTCGGAGCATTTTCTATCGAATTTCCACCGTTATCATCTGGTGTTTTCAAGGTTCTATTGATTTTAGAAACGATGCCCAAAACAGATAAAACAGTTGATTAAGATTCATATTCAATTAGCGTGATCAAAATTGTGAATTAAATGCAACAAGCAAATCGTTATTATGACTGGGACAGGTGCCTATCCTTCTCAAAGGTCTTGTCAAAACTCTGGTAGATTAATTCACGTTAGATATTTTAAAGAGATAGATAAATATTTAGTTCTCATTATGCGTGTCTTAAAATATTTACATATAGGTAAATAAAGTACCCTTACATCAATACCTAAGTCACTCTGTGTACATATCATGCTATACAATATTGAGACAAAACATTATTATTTACAAAAATATCCATAGTACACACATCAATATGCATTGCCATAAACAAAGCAGGTGGCATTTTAAAAAGAAAATGGCGCTGACCAGTTCAGCCAACCAGGGGAAGAAATTAATCATCAGGGTTGTAAATAGAAGCTCAGATTCGTTAGGGTACATACTTTATTCGATTCCCTAGTAGCATTTTCCGTTGGCATTTAGTTGGGCCAACTTCAGAGGTATGTGGCCCAACCAAACGCCAGCAAAAATGCTACTAGGGTTACGTAATGATACACAAGAGTCATCATATAAACGTCAAAGAGGTTGCTATAATAAACGTGACGTCATCACTAACGCAATCGCTTAGTACAGGACCACATTCACAGGCCTCAGAGATTGTAGTAACATGGTGAATGGGTTATGGTATCTGATGTGAGTGAAGTACTCCAGCGTATGTTCTGTACTAGTCTCTGTATGATCTGGTCCAGTATGCGATGACAGCTCATGATGTGTAAACAATATAATATTATGGTAATCATGACCGTCAGTCCACTTTGCTAGTGGGCGAGTGACCGAGGTGGCCACAGTACCATAAAAAGTTTATTTTAAATGAATAATGCAATCAGGCGCATTCAAAATTACATTAAAAAAATGTGAAGTATTGATTAGCTTGGCAAATTAATAGGTGGTTGCCTATTAATTTGCCAAGCTATAATGAAGTGTGCTATTTTGTAGGTGAACTACTGAACCCGTTATGATACAATTTTACAAGCACAGCCTGATGGTTTCTGGAGAATTTTCCTTCCTACAGAATTCACGATTCAAAACTATATACGTAGATAGAGTCACGGGTACAGCTATAAGTAGGTTAAATTATAACGTGCTAACACGAAACGAGTGCCATCATCTGGAATCCGTTTGAAACTAAGTATTGTCTTATGGTAGAAAAAATGCAAAATAAAACCCGGTTCCTTTATATGAAGCAATTTGGCGTCTACCCATTCTATCCACTTATGTATCCAACCCTCTTTGTAATAGGGATGGTTGGTTACTATAAGTTGGAGGTAAGGCGCAATTTCGCACTAGTTAAATATGTTTTTATGGTTTTTCGTGGTTTGCTGAATAATCCGCAAATACTGGAATCTGGGATTGCTCGGTCCAAACAGTAGGCAAGGGCCGAGAGAGAGGCTAGATAGAGTCCCGGTGGCTCGTACAAACTTGTTAAAGTTTGCACCGGCACGGTGGCGGTGGGGCGTGCAATAAAGGTACTCAACAGCGTGTCTCTGCGATTGGATATCTTTACTTTTTTTTTTTTTTTGTTTTGGCTTCGCACGGATATCTTTACTTGCTCTTTGGCAGAATTCCAGAGGGTTAACTTACTGTCCTCTGTATGAATGGTGCCGATACTTGGGACTTGTTAATTGGTGTACGCGTTAATTGACAGGTATAAATTTGAAACCTGTCAGTCAAAATAGGACAGTTTAAAAATATAAAATTTTTGTTGGTGGTGGTATCTGTTAATGGGTTTTTGTGTGACGTCCCCGAGTGTGGAAATTGTGACTAAATTGTTGTATTGGGTTTCCACTGTCAAATCTACTTATTCCTAACAAATAATAAGGTAAAAAAAGTAGACTGAACAATTTAATGAAAAGGTAAACATACAATTTCTTGAATTAAAATTATAAAAACCTACCTAACTCGCACTCTCAAGGCAAGAAGGATTTAGATTTATATTACTTGAAAGGTAACTCCCAGCTCCGCGTCAGGAAAGCTCCGCAATCTAGTGAACAGGGCAGCTCCGAGGAACAGGAGTCAAGGCAGCTCCGAAGAAAGGATGTTAGCGCAGTCTCCGCAGTGTCGAGAAGTATACTCAGAGAAGAAATGTAGGGACGCGTCAGAGCGACGGCGCCCCCAACACTGTAAACTTTAACAGTTCCAACTTGATAGTTCTCAAGGAATCAGGCAGTAGACCTTCTGCAGTGCAGATGGTTCACTCAGAACCCAGACGTAAACGTAAACTGATCAAATTGCTTCTCCAGGCTCCTTTTATAGGAAAATCTGGACGTTCTTGAATATTCTGTTCTCTTCGAAAAATCCATTTTCGATTTAAAGTTTTTGCTGTCCTCTGTCCTGCCAGTTATCTAACCAGCCAGGTGTAGTCGCTCAAGTTGTATAAAACCTCCTGAACAAATTCTGAGAGTGCGTTTAAGAAACTTATAATTATAATAATTTAGAATTTAGTTATTTAGTAGACAACGTATTTATGTATAAAAGAGATTTAGAATATCCAAAATTATATAAGTAAATGTTTAGAAAATACAAACCTAATGCAACCTTCATTGAATAGGCTGGTAAGAAAATCTTTGAAATACGTAGACTTCAGTTTGACACTTTTGACGTAAATGTCTTTTCAAGAAAAAAATTATGTAAAATAATGAAAAACTAATAAAAAGTATGATAAATGGAAAGAAAAACGTAAGTAGAGTGATATATTAACCATATCTGTAATAAACAGATATTATACCACCTGTAAAAACAAATGTAAGTGATAACAGAAAATAAATAAATAAATAACAAATAATTTTATTGCGGTTAATGTCACCCTTAAACAGTTACCTAATAGAGGTGACTTAGCTTATTATTTATTTACCTACTTTAATGTCATTACAATTATAATAAGTAAATAAATATTATTTTAACACAAGTCACTATAAGATTACACAGCTGTTGTGAAGGGCTTAGGAATCCATGAGGTTTTCATAACTTAACTAGCTGACCCGACAGACTTCGTTCTGTCAAAAGCTATAGTATAAACTCCATTACTATACCCTACCCTACCCTACCCTACCTACCTACCTACCTACCTACCTACCTACCTACCTACCTACCTACCTACCTACCTACCTACCTAACTACCTACCCTACCCTACCTACCTACCTACTTACCTACCTACCTACCTACCTACCTACCTACCCTACCCTACCCTACCTACCTACCTACCCTACCCTACCCTACCTACCTACCCTACCCTACCCTACCCTACCTACCTACCCTACCCTACCCTACCCTACCCTACCCTACTCTACCCTACCTACCTACCTACCTACCTACCCTATCCTACCCTACCCTACCTACCCTACCCTACCCTACCCTACCTACCTACCCTACCCTACCTACCTACCTACCTACCCAACCCTACCCTATCTACCTACCTACCTACCCTACCCTACTCTACCCTATCCTAATTTTTCGTAAAAACCATTAAAAAAAAAAACGTTGCTATAAACCTCACTGAGCCCGAGACCTTTCCAACGAATGCAAAACCGTGGAAATCGGTTCGTGCGTTCTGGAGTTATAGCGTCAGGAAGGAAAACCCGACTTATTTTTATATAGTAGACTAGCTTTTGCCCGCGGCTTCGCCCGCGTGGATGTCGGTTATCGCATAAAAAAGTACCCTATGTCCTTCTCCATATCCCAGGCTATATCTCAAATTTCTAACTTAATACCTATTAATTTTAATGTGATTCACTATGTGAATAGAAATCGAAACAAATGATTTAATATAATAAAAGTACTTATGATCTGAACGTCTAATGAGTCTTTACCTAAAGATAACAAACACAAAATCAAAATACGAAATTTCACTCAAATTCTTAAAGCAATCAATTGTACCAAATTACAACACGAAATAAAAATGCGATACAAATAATAATTTTAAAATAATTCACGTAAGTACCAACAATGTGAAAACAAAACGAAATCCTCCGAAATGTCGCACGATACACCGTTTATGCTGAGAAAACACTCGAAATCTAATGAACACCATTGGTGCATATCTTTTCTCAGGGTCACGTTCGCAATTGGACGAAATATTTGACATTTATTTTGTACTTGCAAAACGATCTGGCTGTAGAATTCGATTAATCGACTAATACTTGACCGGTATTAATACATTTTAGCGGGAACACCACTATACGAACGAAAAAAAAAAGAAAACAAAATACGTCTGTACTCTGTGGTCGTGTTGCGGTGTGGCGCGATGTAAACATTCATCAAGGTTATACGTGCGTAAAGTAATGGATTCAATGAGAAAACGGTTTAATCATAGAAGAATCTTATACAGAATTACTGAGAAATAAGTGCAGATTTCGTATTGAGTGTTAGTTTATCGAAAAGTGATAAATATGTCAGTGAAAAAGTAACGAAAGTTTTGGAATGCATACATTTTGATCATAAGGCCGTAATTGGCCGTGTTTTCTAATGTTTTTATGATAAATATTCTTGTATACTGTTTGAAATACACGTAAGTAGCTAGCTTATTTATCTACGAACATAATTTGGCTAATAGCTACTGATATTATAGCGTATTGTTATCGTAACCGTATTTCCAAGAGTAAAATTCGGCAAACAAATACCTACAAAAAGACAATAAAATGGATATAGTATGTTATCCTTAAGAGATAGACATATGCCATCGCGGACTTTTTTGAAGACCTTTATAAGATACACAATTCCACCGTACATTATTTTGTTATATCTCAAAGGGTTTAGACAGCGTTTTCGTTGAAAGCTCCCAGACGGCTTATTTTTTTCCGACACCTCCAACAAATATAGTTTATTTATACAAAAATGTATACAAAAACTTAACAAATTATATACTAAAACCTTCCTCGAGAACCAAGCTATCCATTGGTGAAAACAGCATGAGAATCGGTGCAGTAGTTTTTGAGTTTATCGCGAACAGACAGACAGACAGACAGACAGACAGACGCGGCGGAGGACTTTGTTTTATAATATGTAGTGATAGTGATAGTGATAGTGATAGTGATGATAGTGATAGTGATAGTGAAGTGATGATAGTGATAGTGATAGTGATAGTGATAGTGATAGTGAAGTGATTAAATATAGAGTAGAACCTCTTGATCTTTTTTGTGTGTGGCTGAGTTTTCTCATTCCTTAGATAAAATCTTCAAGCAGTGCGTCTACTATCATGACTATATAAAATTCTTTTAAAAAAAAAAAAAAAAAAACAGACTTTCAAAAAAAAAATTTTTAAAAACAACTTTAATTTCGGAAGTCGGTGTCCTTGGTTCTGTATTTTCGTTTTTTGCCACCGACATCCGAAATTAAAGTTGTTTTTAAAAATTTTATGTTTTTTTTTTTAAAGTCGATTGTTTTTTGTTAAAAAGTTTTTTATTTTTATAATTATGTTACCTATCTCACAACAATTCGATTACCACTACTTGCTACACCGCACAAACAACAGTGACACAAGATACCTATACGAAGTGGATTAAATACGTATTATCGAAGCTAACTCAAAAACTACCCAAGCAAAGTTAATAAAAATCGGTTGATAAACCCCTCAACTACTAAAATAGCTTCTTTTATGCACTAGCTGTACAATCTCCCATTACACGTCAAAAATAAATTATATTTAAAAAAAAAACTCGGTCACGGTCTCTCAACAATATTTTTGAACCCCATACGATAGACGAGAAAAAAAATCATCCTCACTTTTACGGGTAGGGAAAAAAAAATATTTCTAGATTTTATTTTACCACTTTATCGGCATGATTATTATATTATTATTAGAATCTAGGGATATTTTATATTTCATCAAATATCTATAAATCTATGTAGAATTTTCTGATATTGTAAATGAAAGAATAGAATAGAAGAACCTGTTCTATAACCATAGTAACAATAATTATTCTATTCTATTGATTTGATTTTTTTTTTTTTTGTAAAAATGACACATGTAATAAAATGTATTGTATTGTAATGTTATTTATTAATTTTGTTTAATTTGCAGTACCCCTATAGGATGCATGTTTGAACCTTATAATCTATAGGATGTAAGAAACAGCCCTCCGAAACTAATAGGGTTCTTTCAGCTCCTCATTGTGAATCATATTCCGCCGGAAAATGTTGATTTTTTATCGTTTTTTTAGTTACTATTAATTTATTTCAATGTAAAAATTACATAATCTGTACGCAGCACTCCATGTATTTAAATAAAACAGCTAAATTAAAAAAAATCTGCAATGGATGTTCCTAGCTACAGAGGTCGTTGAACACACCACGCGAGCTGCCGTTCGCTACGTGCGTTTTGCCACGGTAATGATACATTGCGTGTGAGGTAATAAAACGAATCCGGTCTATTGGATTCCCATAACGTTCCTGAAATAATTTCATGTACCGGTCACCTTAGTATGATATACTAAATTCACTTCATCAGTCTACGGAGGGCTGTCCCTTACACCCTGTATTTCCAACTTATGTACAACATAATTTGCAATAAACTGATTTGATTTGATTTGTAGATAATATCACTGCGGATTATTCTCTCCATAGGTAACAGGTATTTTACTGTCGTGGTCGCTAATATTCCTCAGTTTGATTTCCAGGTCTCACAAAGTTATAGGGTTATTTCAAAATCAAAGCGCATTACTCAAAAACGAACTTATAACTCGTAGTGTACTCCGTAGATCGTCTTTCGTTACGCACACGGCTCATAAACGTTGGCACTGATTTGAACTAACCATTAATCAACTTTGTAATCTCTTGATTACCTTCACTGTTTTTAATTCATTAACAGCTCTTTCCTACAAACGTAAAAACTAGATGAATACCAATGTATTTACTTACTATGGTAAAATCGGCCTATATTTACAGTGGTATATCAGAGATAACAATGGCGGAAAAGTAAAAATGTGTTGGATTGATATAAGCCACCGTAAAGCTTCTGTCAACAAGACGACACGACAATGAGGGCCTAGACAAGTGGCAATGGCTTTCAATAAAAAATATTGCGGGAATGGTAGGGCAAATAAAATTCAGCATATAACAATTTATATATATATTTTTTTTAAAAGCTTAATTTTTGTATGTTGTGTATCCAAACGCAATAACGCGTAGCTTTATTAATTTGATTTTGGAATAGTTGAAGAATTAGTAATGTTTTAGTTAAAGTTTTATTTTTTTGGCAGAACGAAGATGAGCCAAGACGGTTGTGTTTTTTTTACTTCACTTATGTATTTTAAATAATATAGTTGTATAGAGTTATATGCTGAATTTTATTTGGCCTACCATTCCCACAATTCTACTATTGAAAGCGATTGCACTTGTCTAGGTCCTCAGGGGATGTCGTGTGACGACGTAAAGTAGGTAAATCAAAATTTGAAGACTCCATTACATAACATTTAAAACCAGAAGATTTTGTTTATTTTAAAACCGTGAATTATTATTATCACATGAGTAATTAGGGAGTAAAATGCGTAACACACTATCAATCACAATCTGAATGACTTTGAAGGGTAGAGCTAATCCTTTGCTTCATATGTTCGAAAAATTTGTCTGCTCAACAACTTAAAAAAAGCAATGAATGTTGTTGATCAGTCAAAATGAAACCCATTGCTACTTATAGTGTGTTATGCAACTACCTCGCTGTAATACCATATTTATAAGGACACTTGATTCAGAAGACAATTCTTCTGAATCTAGTGCGCTACCCATAGGTTAGAAGTGTCGAAACACTTCTTCATTATTGGCCATTAGTAAGGTAAGTATTATATTAAGAAATCATTCCTAAAATTACTGACATAAGCATAGCGTTTTACATACAACGCAGCACGCTCCGCTCGCAAGCGCACCTCAGCCTTGGCAAAACCGTTTGCTATATAAACATAAAAAATCCATCCATGGCGTTATTCAGCCCATGTTACTTGCAGTAATTACCTAATTGCGCGCCATATTATAAACATTGTCAAAGCAACAACTTTGACATTTTATTTTCAAAAATTTTGTTCGACTTATTTTTTCAAAAGTTTTATTGGTTCGACTTGCTTTTCGTAAAAATGTCGAAACTGATATTGTATTTATATCTAGTGTCTCTCACAGTGGATTCCTATTATTGTTGGTTTACTGACGTTAACACTAAAATGTTGAGTCAAGGCGGTGGAATTAGTACAGATGATTTACAGTCTCAAGCAAAACAATTCAATATTTTAATATTTCCGGGTAAGTGATTTTCAGTTTGTTTATTTTTGACTGCCTCGTTGGATCTCAGACCAAATATAAAACCAAGACAGAGCGCTGTCAATAGTGACATGAGGCCGGTTTCGTAAACATGTCGACGGTTAAAAGGTAATAAGCGACATTTTTGTCGAAAATGAGTCATGAATGCCATCCTACTTGAAGTCTTATTTTGAATAGGATGGCATTCATGACTCATTTTCGAAAAATATGTCGCTTATTACCTTTTAACCGTCGGTCAATATGTGCACTTAGTGAGGTGTAGTTAGATTGTAAATGGTTGTAAATGTGTGCGTGTGAGCATAAACCCACAGCGCGGAGGCGTAGTTTTGGCATGCTTCACTGTATTTTTCGCAGCGCTTTGTCTTGGTTTTTTATTTGGTCCTGAGCGCCTGCTGCGTGGAGTCTTGGGTTCGATCCCGGTCGAGCAAAAGGTGAAATAGGGATGATAACTAAAAAAAAAAAATTTTTTTTCCGTCATTTAGATTATTAAAACATTATTGGACACGTATTTGTTCTTTTTTTACGTAATCAAAACATTACGGCGATACATTGAGTTCAAATGTGGCATGACGTCACTTCTCAATAGATTTTTTACGTAGCTGTGACGTAATGTGCGGTCCCCAAGTTTAATGTGTTTTATCTAAGTAATTTTTTAATAATATAATAAAGCAAAAAATACGTGTTTAATATTTTTTTATTATCTGATTGACGGACTAAACAGTTTTTCATCAATCAAAAATAAGAAAAACTGTTTAGTCCGTAATGTTTTGATTACGTAAAAAAAGAACAAATACGTGTCCAATAATGTTTTAATAATCTACATGACGGATAAACAGTTTTTCTTATTTTTACTCAGGAATCATCCCTATTCTCTGGAATAGGGATGATTCCTGGGTAAAAATAAGAAAAACTGTTTATCAGATAATAAAAAAATATTAAACACGTATTTTTTGCTTTTTTATATTATTCTACTACAGATAGAAGCCCGGAGTCGGTGGGCGGTGGTGGCCCAGTGGTATCGGCCGCAACTTACTAGTTGTAGGTTAGAACCCCAGGCGCTGTACTTTGTGTATTTTTTTTTTATCACCACTGCTCTCAAAACGGTGAAGGAAAACATTGTGAGGAAACCGGCAGGTCCTAGAACCAAAAATTCTAAGACCTGTGACATCTAGCAACCCGCACTGGGTACGCGTGGTGGACTAGGGCCCACTCCTTCTCACAGAGAGAATGCCTGTGTACAATGTGGGAACATTAGACTGATTATGAGCCAGGAGTTTGGACTGGTGTCCTGTTAAGGGGGAAGCGCTAAGGTAGGCCGCGAAATTCAAATTTTCTTACGATTTTTGCAATTTGCAGCACAATGTCTGGGTGTATGTCTAAAGTATGATTCGCGTCCGTAACAAATATATATTTGCAGAATTATAATCATTAGAATCAGTAATACTTTATTTTTTATTTTACTTGAATTTTTTGTTGTACGGCACGGTTGGCGCAGTGGTTAAGCGATTGACTGCTGCGCTGCGTGTCGCGGGATCGATTCCCGCACGGAACAAATATTTGTATGACCTACAAGTAGTTGTTCTGGGGCTGGCTGTTTGTGTCATCATCATCATCATCATTTCAGCCGAAAGATGTCCACTGCTGGACATAAGCCTCCCCCAATTGGGGGGGTTTGCCATAATCGCCACGCTTGGCAGGCGGGTTGGCGATCGCAGTATGGTGTTAAAATGCATAAAGAACTACTAGTACGTCCCTTAGTCGCCTTTTACGACACCCACGGGAGGGAATGGATGGCTGTTTGTGTTTTTGAGTTTAAATGTTTGTAAATGCACCCACAATAGAGGAAAAATGCCTAGTGTGGGGCAAAGTTACAAAAAAAAAAAAAAAAACTACTCTAAGTTAGTATAATCCTAAAAGTTATGATTTCATGAAAAAGTCATTCAATCAGATTATACGAACGTAAAGAGTATATTACTGATTCTAATAATTACAATTCTGTAAATACATAACTGTTACGGTCGCCATAGTCATATTTAGATCAACATACAACCTGAGGGCCAAGTCTACTAATGTACAAACGTTGCAATGGTCTCTTCATTGTGAGTTTTTGACAGATTTGCCATACAAACACTGTCAAATACTCACAATGGCGAGACCATTGCAACGTTTGTAAATTAGTAGACTTAGGCCCCTGATACTTTTTATTAAGTGCGTTTTATTTGTGCAGAATAAACAAATTTTCTTCCTTTCTTTCTTTCGTGATACTGACATGCAAATTGCAAAAAACAAACGTTTGCGTCCCCCTTAAGGATGATTTATGGCAGTCCAAACATGGTCCGATCCACGTACGAGGTACGGACGAGGCACAGATTGAAAACCGATTCAAATCGAGCCGACTAAGACGCGGCTCGCACCCGTGACGGTTCGTCACATTTTTTTTTTTGTATCCGGAACCAACTAATCTCTTAAAAAATGCATTAAGTATAACAAGGAAGTACGAACTGACAATCGATGATTCGGAACTGGCGTTGTAAATGCGTAAAACACTACGAGTATTGGTAGGAATAGGTTTTATTTTTACAGTTCAACAACAGTCATTGCGTTATTTTCGCTGTCGAGCAAACAAATTTTTCGAACATATGAAGCTTGCTTGTCGGTCTTCTACAGACTGTACTTCGGAGAGTGTGCGCAGGAGCTCCACGACCTGATCCCACCATCGCCCTTTTATTACCGGACTCCTAGACGTACTGCAGGGCAACATGCGTACTTGGTTGATATCCTGACCAGTCGTACTCAGCGCTTCTCCTCCACATTTATTATACGCACAACCAAAGTGTGGAACTCTCTGCCAGCGTGTGTTCCCTTCCACATACGAGTATAACCCTCAAGTCTGCCTTCAAAGCAAGACTAAACAGGTATCTTCTGGGCACGCTCGTTCCAACATATACCTCATCCATCGCATTCCATCAGGCGAGATCGAGGTCAGGAAGAAGCCCAATCAGTAATCGAAAAAAAAAACCGGCAAAGTGCGTGTTGGACCACGCACAATGAAGGGTTCCGTAGTTGGTATGAATTTATCCCAAGAACAAACTTAATATCGTAGTTGAAGAACATGTTCTTCCATACGGAATGTACCTATGGAAGAACATGTTTTTCAACTGTAAATGTAAGTTGGTTGACTATTACTCGGTAACTTGTGACGCCTACTTGGCTGTGATAGTTTTTTTTAACTAGGTCATCTCAGAGTTAACCTTAAAGAGTCTCAACCTACTCTTTAACCGGTCTTTCCTGTGGTTGCCTTAAGCTCCTAACAGAACTTAATGCCTCCAGCCAGGGCGTAAAAACTTATAAACTAAACGACTGCGCACTAAGGGCACCCCCTGTGGGGTACGAACCTCGGCTTAGGACAGAAAGAGATGGTTTTCCTTTTAACTTTGTTATATATACTACTGCTGTGTTTTTTTTTTTTACATATCCAAGTGCAACCATTTAGCTGGCAAGGGGGGATACTTAACTCTAACAAAAATTTGTCCTTAAAGCCTGATATTTCCGAAACGGATTCCTTAATCGAAAAATTGTTTTCACAAACCCGCAATATTTTTGAAAGACCCATCCAACAATACCCCACACCATACGCTAGGCGAAAAAAAAAAACATCCCCACTTTACATGTACGGGAGGTACCCTAAATAACTATATTAATTTATAATGTACTAGCTTTTGCCCGCGGCTCCACCCGCATGGATGTCGGTTATCGCGTAAAAAAGTAGCCTATGTCCTTCTCCATATCACAGGCTAAATCTCTGCCAAATTTCATGACGATCGGTTCAGCAATTTAGGCGTGAAAACGTAACATACAGACAGACAGACAGACAGAGTTACTTTCACATTTATAATATTACTAGCATTTGCTTGCGGCTCCGCCCGCGTGGATGTTGGTTATCGCGTAAAAAAAGTAGCCTATGTCCTTCTCCTTATCCCAGGCTATATCTCTGCCAAATTTCATGACGATCGGTTCAGCGGTTTAGGCGTGAAAACGTAACATACAGACAGACAGACAGACAGACAGACAGACGGACAGATAGACAGACAGACAGAGTTACTTTCACATTTATAATATTAGTATGGATAGTATATAGTATAGTATATATAGTATGGATACCCATGCTAAATTACAGCTTTCTTTCCAAGAATCTTTGAGCTAAGCCGCGGACAGACAGACAGACGGACATGGCGAAACTACATATTCGGTTCCTTGTTAACTACGGAACCCCAAAAATCAACGCTAGCGAAGCCGCGGTTAGCAGCTAGTGTAGTGTTAAGATCCTTGGGTACTTAGGTAGCAAAAGTTCCTTTGTTCATGCGTTGTTTACACTTAAATTTTATTTATTTGATAAATGTATAGATAAGTAGTTACGTAGTAGAATACATTTTATTTCCTAATCTTTCCTTTCCTATTTGTCGCACCGTGGTTAATTCTTTTAATCGGTTGAAGGACGCCGAACGATACACAATGGAAGTTTTATTGTTAGATATTACGCCTATATGGCGTTTAGTAACCCTCAAAGTGTTTAGATAGGAATGATAGGATGATAACTTCTTTAGGGGGAAGTGCCAAGGTAGCCCGCAAAATTCAAAGGGGATAGAACCATTCTGGCATATCGACCCGCCACCATTTTGATTTTTTTTCGAAATCTCGGCGCACGATGAAAGTGGTATGTATGAGTAGAGGACACATAAACGAACAAAAAATGTCAAGTAACATGGTACCCCAAAGTATCACGTTACCGAGATATTTGGTAAAGATCGACTTATGAGTACAACGACAATCATTAAAATAACACAAAATTTTAAAAAAAAAAACGAAAATACAGAACCAAGGACACCGACTTCCGAAATTAAAAATATTTCAAATTTTTGTGTTTTTTTTTTTAAGTGTTTGTTTTTTTGTTATAAAGTAAAAAAAATAAAAAATAATCATGCAATCAGGCGCATTCAAAATTACATTAAAAAATGTGAAGTATTGATTAGCTTGGCAAATTAATAGGTGGTTGCCTATTAATTTGCCAAGCTAGAATGAATTGTGCTATTTTGTAGGTGAACTACTGAACCCGTTATGATACAATTTTACAAGCACAGCCTGGTTTCTGAAGAATTTTCTTTCCTACAGAATTCACGATTCAAAACTACATATATACGTGGATAGAGTCACGGGCACAGCTATAAGTAGTTAAATTATAACGTGCTAACACGAAACGAGTGCCATCATCTGGAATCCTTTGTTTTTACAGGTGGAAACCCAATACAACAGTATTGGGTTTCCACCTGTAAAAACAAGTGTAAGTGGTAATAGTAAATAAATAAATAATAAATAATTTTATTGCGGTTAATGTCACCCTTAAACAGTTAATAGAGGTGATTACCTACTTTAATGTCATTACAATGATAATAAGTAAATAAATATTATTTTAACACAAGTCACTATAAGATTACACAGCTGTTGTGAAGGGCTTAGGAATCCATGAGGTTTTCTTCACTTAATTAAATATAGAGTAGATCCTCTTGATCTTTTTTCTGTGTGTGGCTGAGTGTTCTCATTCCTTAGATAAAATCTTCAAGCAGTGCTTCTACTATCATGACTAAGTATATAAAAAAAACTTTTAAACAAAAAAAAAAACGAATTAATTTAAAAAAAACCTAAAAATTGTTATGGTTTTTTTCCACCGACTTCCGAAATTAAAGTTATTTAAAAAAAAATGTGTTTTTTTTTTAAAGTCCATTGTTTTTTTGTTAAAAAGTTTTTTATTTTTCACAATTTTAATTATGTTACCTATCCCACAACAATTCGATTACCACTACTTGCTACACCGCACAAACAACAGTGACACAAGATACCTATACGAAGTGGATTAAATACGTATTATCGAAGCTAACTCAAAAACTACCCAAGCAAAGTTAATAAAAATCAAAATAGGAGTTTTGCTTTATAATATTTTTTGTCAGGCGCTAAAAATATTGATAAACAACACTTTAGTCGAAAACTTTATTGCCGTGATGGTTACAGTATTACCGTTGTAAAACATTGAGAGAAGCAAACGGGAAGTAATTAATGGCCACCGTGAATTTCAACAATTCTATTTATCAGGGACACTACGACTCAGTGACCGGCCGTCCTGACATCAGAATTACCCTAAAAATTTTATTTTTTTCTTCTTGAATACGATGGAAGCAATTATTTGAGAATAGAAGCAATAGGGAAGCAATTCTTCAGCATAAATTCAACGTCAAATACGCCTAGTGACCGTTCATCCTGATGGAGACCATATTGTTAACTTAAAATAGTCCCTATGGAAATAAGTTAATAGAAATAGACTCAAACGATACGCGATATATTATATCGCTCTATGTTATGATTTCCGCTGCTGATAATTACCACAGGTTTAACTCATTGTATGTCGTTAATACGTATCACTAAAAGGTTGAAATATTGTGGCCCTATTCGAAATAATTTATTAGATTGGTACTTATTTGCCGTACACAAGTAATTAAATGGTACTCATAAAAAAGACTTTAAATCCTTTATCTTTCAATCAATCAATCAAAATATTTTATTTCACATAAACCTACATGGGCACTTATGAAACGTCAGAAGCTAGGTGCAAAGTCAATGCCCTACATTTTATTGATAACGACTTTACATTTTTATTGAAACACTAGCTACTACCCGCGGCTTCGGTCACGTCACTTGTTCGTAAATAAAAGTAGCATACGTTACTCCTTATAATATTAGCTATCTGCCAGTGAAAGTCGCGTCATAATTGGTCCAGTTCAGAGATTAGCCGGAACAAACAGACAAACATGTTTAATTTTTTAATTTTTTTGTAAGTACCGTACCTATATAAATTTAAATTTATATAATAATGCATTTAGTAAAAGCTGTTATTTTGCCATTCCAAGCAAAAACTTCAATTTTATTTATTTGTTATATGTTAACGCAGTTCGGGCTTTTACAGTAACGTATAGATAGCACCGGTAGCAGCACTTTCTAGGTCTAGGGTTCTTTTGAGGCTTAGATGAAACTAGATCTGGTTAAAACCAGGAATATTTAATAGGCTCCTAGAAGGAATTTTACGCCGATTGTATTGTCTTGAATGTTTCTTCCAGCTATCGAGAGATCCCAGCATAATATAAAGCACCCTTAGAATTATAGAGACCTAATTTCTTCAAAAGTTGAAGAACATCTCCCAATAGGTCACTTTAACAATATTAAAGTGACCTAATTGATGTTCATCAGAAAGGTTGAAATCTTAAAATTTGAAATTAGGTCTCTATAATTCTGAAGGTGCGATATATTTTTGTGTAATCTATCTTCAGCGAGACAAACATCCAACAGACTATCTCAAAAAACAATAACAAGATTTTTTTACATCTGATAGTTGAACTATCCCAATCAATAATAATAAGAATTTTTTGATTACTTTTCAATTCTAGGAACGAAATGGTGTGGACCTAGTAACAGGGCAGAAAGTTACGACGATCTAGGTGAAGAGGAAGAGGCAGACATGTGTTGCAGGGATCATGACCACTGTCCCGATATAATCTCTGGAGGAGAAACCAAGCACAACTTGACCAACTATGCTTTGTATACAAGGTATTATTACAGACGCGTATTTTTTGGCGGTAATAGCCTACGCCGGTTAATTGATTGGATACAAAATGGCGCCATTTCATTCGTTGAAGTCCCATCATGGACGCCATTTAATTTGTTTAAGTCCCACGCTGGGCACCAACTATCCGGAAGCTCGTGTTGGGCGCCAATATTCTTCTGACCGGATAAGTAATTGGAATTTAACATATAATTCGCGAACGTAACAAGTATGCATTTACAGAAGTATTATCATTAAAATCATACTATACAACGGTCTAAGACCAAATTACCCTATTGAATGACTATTACATGAATTCATTACATTTGAGAGCAATTCTAACTTAAGGAGTTGTATTTCTGATTCTAATGATTATAATATATATATATATATATATATATATATATATATATATTGATTGTATTGCTATTAAATTGTAAATCCGTAATTGGCTGTAAGACTAGCTTATATATTTTAAGTTATAATTTCAAAAGGCTGTGGGTTTTGTGAATAATTAAAAATATAAAACAAAAAATCTGTAAATCCATACTTGTTACGGTCGCGAATCATATTTTGATCAACATACAACCATATAGTGACCTGCAAATTGCAAACGACAAGAATATTTCAATTTCATGGGCTACCTACCTTGGCGCTTTAGCCTTAAGGGGAAGCGCTAAGATAGCCCGCGAAATTCATAAATACATGTTTGTTACGGCAGCGAATCATAATTTAATCAAAACCTGACACTGTCCTGGAAATTGCAAACAACCTATGAAAATTTGAATTTCGTGGGCTATAGGTATAATAGAGCATCTCCCTTAAAGTCTTGGAAAAACAATATGGCGGCGTTGGTTCTTTGAATTTGGCCACCCGCCAAGAGTTTCCGTGTATAACTTTATGAACCTAGTTTAGCATTATAATATTCATAACGAGATCTACTTTGCAGCGTTGATATGAGATACATGTTTTTATTATTACAAATAAATAAATAAGTAAAGTATTTAATATTTTTCATTTCCTTCTAATATGTTAAAATCAACTTACATTGTTTTTTTTTTTTTTTTTCAGACTGAATTGCTCTTGTGATTATAAATTCCGCGGGTGCCTGCATGCTGCCAATACAAACACAGCGAATCTCATTGGAGCTATATACTTTGATGCGCTGCAAACAGAATGTTTCAGAGAAGACTATCCAGTTACTGGATGCGCTAAGAGAGGAGGGTAGGTTATGAATTATTTCAAAAAGATACATATATGTTTAGCCAATAATTCAAAATTAGTATCGAAAGCAGCTGAAGTTTCTCTATAACAGCACTTCTTTCTTAAATATATATAAGGTGTATCTATTCATACACGAAATATTTTGTGAGGTATCTAATATATATAATAATAGGTGGTAAAAAATACATAGCAACGAAAAAAATAATTTTATCTTTGTTTTTATTTTTACGTAATTATTATAATTTCAATATTGCTTGAGAAATTTTGCAAAAAAAATTTGCTTAGGTATTCTATGAATGATCCGCCCGGACGTGATGACGGTGGCGGCACAAGCACGGTGTCTTTTGATAAAAATATTCATCATATCAAGTAATTTTAAATTATTTAATTTATTAATAATAGACTTAGATTAAAAAAAAAAACCGTTCTCTGGCTTCTTTACCACCTATAGACCTATAGGTGTATCTCTTAAAATATTTCGTGAATGAATAGATACACCTTATATATAGAATAAATCATTTTTTAATCTTTAAAAAATGTTTATTTATTTTGCTCATTGGTCGTGTATTTTCAGATTGTTGAAAACAAAGTGTGTGGAGTATTCTTACAACACATCCGGTGACAAGTCCTACCAATGGTTTGATGTGCCAGACTACTGAAGAAGAATAAAGTCTAGTCGATAATATTAAGGGCGGGTTGTTTCACGTCCACTTGACGCACGCGTATACGTCATAAATGGCGCTAACTATCGTCAAACCGTTGTTTCACAAAATTATGCCCTTGACGTTCGTTAAAAAATAACGATTACAGTTACAATACCCAATGGTTGACGTCATTCTATTCATTTAAATTTGAACTTTGACGATCGGTTTTAATGCAGTGAAACAACGCTTTGTATTTAACGAACGTTAAACGTAATACGTAATCGTTATTATTTGACGTACGTATGGTACGTTAACCAACCGTTTGAAACAACCGGCCCTAAGTCAAAAGATGTAATGATAATATTTTAAAATAAATTATAAATAGCTTTCAATGGCATTCCGACATGCAGAACTATCGATGACAAACTGAATGATTTTGAAGGATATTGCTAATCCAATGCTTCATATTTTCGAGAGAAAAAAAACTCGTAATTAACGCAATTAATGGCATGATACCCTGGCCGCGACACAGTGGAAAATTAAAAAAACCTATTTCTTGATAAATTGTTGAACTGTCAAAATGAAACCCATGCATTGCTACTGTGTGTTACGCAATTACCCTGCTTGTAAGCAGGGGAGGGTAAAAATCCATTGTTTTGTGCATTTTAATCCAAAAGGAAGAAGACGTGGTAATGGGATAGGTAAGATGTAAATAAAAACCTAGTTTTTTTACTTATTCGTAGGTAAATCCATCTAGATTACAGAGATGCACCTGAAAAAGTGACTAGCAGACTTTTCTAAATTCATAAAACATTATGATTCTTCTTCGTTTAAAAGATATTTCAGTACTTCCTACTTGTTCATCCTACTTGTTTTGTCCTCTTGGGTAACTATTGCAAGCAAATACCCACTAAAGAATGTGAAATCATGATAGCCTTGATAAATAGTTATTAGTTATAAGGATATTATAACAGAATGAATTTATTATATTTTGGGATTAACATTTTTATTATATTCATTCTTCTAAGCCACTAGTGTTACTTACGCTTATTTGTATTTCCCCATAGAATTTAATGACGGCTACAATATAAACCTTATGATGTAATATAATTTATTTGTTTGTGGTTAAATATTATAGTAATACAATAAATAAAGAAGCGGCATTCGTATTATTTATTTTCCAGCATATTTCATTGGTACATTGTTAGAGATTTTGCCATAATTCATTAGTATATAAGTAATATACAACTCTTTATATTAAATTATGCACACATGAATGCACGATTAATATACATAATTTATATTATCTCATAGGTATAAATAACCATACATTTAGTTACACATGTGATAAAAGATATGAATACAGATTTATAACAATATATAAACAAGTGAACAACTTCGAACCGTGTCGGAAACAACACTAGAATATTCTTTATTAATGATAGAAAAACTTCAAATACGGGTTATACATATAATATAATGTAATGTAGATATGTAGCAGTGCTTAGCTAAAACATTGGAACGCGGGCGCACGCATGATTATGTACAACCAGATAATATACATAAATAGTTATACATCGTAGTGGACTAAACTGTGGGGTTATATATTTTACGAGTGATTAACACTAGGAATCGCAAGCTAAATCTGGATTTATACGTGAAAAGGTTGAAATACACGAGAACGAGAACTTTGTTTGGATAGATACGAAGCAATATAAAGGACTTAAAGAGAATCCCTTGTACGAAGTGAGCAATCTCCAAGTAGCCTACAATCCAAGCGACCTTACCGATCAATATGTACAACAACAACTTTAGAACATTTATAAATTATTTAGATCCTTCAACGTCGCTATGTAGTGCGTCCTCGCAAATACCTACGATATATAGGTTAGGTCGATTGGTTTCATTAATTATTCAATAATTATAGTTATTCAAAAGTATGAAACATCCATCGTTTCATTAATATTTTGTTTATCTAACACGTTTGTGTCGCAATGAAGTATATTAATTTTAACGAATTCTATATATTTTCTAAAAGTAATAATATTTCATGCAAGCAGTCTTTAGTCAGGTGGAAACGACACTAACATTTGACTGTTATATATGTCACTTTCCACACCATCAGATTTACGATAAGAATTAATTCACATTCTATTATTGTTTTTATTAAAAACTCCATATCAAAATTGTATGAAATTCTCTTAAATGAAATAAGCAAAGGTCAACTCAGAAACCAAATATTCTCTAAAGAAAACACGTGCTTTGATCAGCTTATGATTTGATTCATCAATAATATTCATTTCTTAAAAACCTTTGCTCATATGCATAATGAAAAAGCTGGCGAAGAATGCTTTGACAACAAAATATATTCACATTATAGATGAAACGAGTAGTTCAACACATCTTCAGTTACTTTAAGTGACAAATGACGCAGTACTGTTTAGTAAGTAGGTATTATATTAAGAATGATAAAGATGGTATCACGTCTACTATCACAGAATATTATTATTTCGAGAATAATCAGAGAACCAGCATATAAATTTAATGCGCTTACACAAATTTTCTTATTTAAAATATCTTTATCATGTAAGTATATTGAGTTGTAGCAGTTGAATATTACAAACGGGTATTGGCAAATCTCAGTAGGCACCTATACTTACATTTTCCCAAGATTTACGTGTAATCAACTGTCGTATAGTATTGTAATATAAGTTATTTAACTTAATGAACAGAATGTTTGATATACAAATAACTTTTATTTATTAATATGTAAATTTTTACACAGGGGAACGACTTATCTATATAGATGACTTGATGATGTTTTTAACGGTGGTAACCGAACTTCGATTTCACAATGTTATATTTTGATCATGAATGGATTATATGGGATAGTTAAAGTTTCGTTTATAGAAATTCATTAACAGATAGTTTTGATTCAACTTTTGGTCAATGGGACGGTCGCAGCAGCATACTGGTGCTTGCAATATTGCTCGAATTATTTGAATTTTATTTAATATACATTTGTATTGTTAACATTAATTAATAATGGATTAGTTCTTACATTGAAATATGGTGAAATAAACATTTAAGTTTCAACTACTCATTTAGGATACATTCAGGTAACTCACAGCTAGCGATCAAAAACGTAACGTAGAAAATCACAACAATTCTATGTTATAAGGATCGTGTAGTAATAACTAGGTATATAATAACTTTTCGAACTGTTCCTACACATAATAAATAATGCGCTCCAATAATGTGTAAACAATTCACTCGATACCATAATCTAACCTAACAGATGGACGCGAGTCCAAGATATAGAAAGCATCGGAATACACGACTAACCGGGTGTTCGGGTGTTAAAACTCCAACCATGGATGCTATTAAGACAGCACTAATACTCGAATATTCACTAGACTGTGCGTTTATTGAAATTTTACTATGTACAACATCTCCTAAGTGCGGCCCAAGTACCGGCGCGTCGAGCGGCCTAAAATAGAATTCTTTCTACAATCGAGCCGAGGTACACCGCGAGCCGCAGCAGGATCAGCCGACTGACAGCAGCCGCGAGCCCGCGCCCGCGCGCCCGCCCCGCCGACATTATTTGCCGCCGAGACCAAACTTCATGAAGATGAGCTCCTTGCCCTTGCTGAGGATGTCGCCCCCGGGGGCGGTCATCTCGGAGAACTTCTGCATGAGGTTGGGCTGCTGCGCGGGCGTCGACGCGGACGGCGGCTGCACACCCGGCGCAGGCACGACGGCGGGGCCAGCGCGGCGCGCGGGCGACGCGGGCGCGGGGGGCCCCGCGGGCGCGGCGGGCGGCGCGCCCGGCGACTGCACCGTAGGGGTCCCGGCGTTACCAGCGCTCGTGCGCGCGATCGTGCTCGCCGCCTGCCCGCTCGCCACGCCTCTCCCCCTCGCCTGTTCGCCAAACTCATGTCACATACTGCTCTGTTGGCTACACTTACCATCTTACCTGTTTTCGGAGCATTTTCTATCGAATTTCCACCGTTATCATCTGGGTGTTTTCAAGGTTCAATTGATTTTAGAAACGATGCCCAAAACAGATAAAACAGTTGATTAAGATTCATATTCAATTAGCGTGATCAAAATTGTGAATTAAATGCAACAAGCAAATCGTTATTATGACTGGGACAGGTGCCTAGCCTTCTCAAAGGTCTTGTCAAAACTCTGGTAGATTAATTTACGTTAGATATTTTAAAGAGATAGATAGATATTTAGTTCTCATTATGCGTGTCTTAAAATATTTACATAAAGGTAAATAAAATACACTTACATCAATACCTAAGTCACTCTGTGTATCATGCTATACAATATTGAGACAAAACATTATTATTTACAAAAATATCCATAGTACACACATCAATATAGTATAAAAATGTGCAATAAAAAAACATGCATTGCCATAAACAAAGCAGGTGGCATTTTAAAAAGAAAATGGCGCTGACCAGTTCAGTCAACCAGGGTCACAATATTTTATATATTTTTGGAAGAAATTAATCATCAGGGTTGTAAATAGAAGCTCAGATTCGTTAGGGTAGGTCAATTCATTCAATGCATTCGTCATGCTTCGGTATACTACAACAAAAAGCTTGAATAAGAACATACTATTCGATTACGTAATGATGCACATAAAAACGTCATATAAACGTCAAAGAGGTTGCTATAGTAAACGTGACGTCATCACCAACGCAATCGTTTAGTAAAGGACCACATTCACAGGCCTCAGAGATTGTAGTAACATGGTGAATGGGTTATGGTATCGAATGTGAGTGAAGTACGCCAGTGTATGTTCTGTACTAGTCTCTGTATGATCTGGTCCAGTATGCGATGACAGCTAATGATGTGTAAACAATATAATATTATGGTAATCATGACCGTCAGTCCACTTTACTAGTGGACGAGTGACCGAGGCGGCCACAGTACCAGATGCCCGCTGTACACTGAGCGTAGTAATGAAACGCAAGGAAATATAGATAAAGAAATAAATGAAGAAAAGGAAAAAGTGAAAATAATAAAATCTAAAGATAATGAAGTGACAGTCGAACAAAAAACGTCTAGTATCGTTGCATAGTATATTTGAAAGTATTCTTGTGGGTCGATTACAAACGGTATTTTTACCTGAGAATTCGCCTGTTCTGGATTACTGGCGCATGTGTTGTGGTCTAACATAGAGGAAGGAGGGCAGGCATCTAGCAAACAGACAATACACACAACATATATAGTGACCACAGACAACCACTTGAATCTTGGATCACACCTCACGAACACCCCGTGGGTTCAGAGCGAGATTATGTTGCGTGTATTTGTACGAGCAGCCTACCCGCTGTGTGTCTAAATGCCAGGGTATATCGTGTGACAAACAAAACATAATAATAGGATAGAGAGTTGGATAGATGAAAATAAAATAAGGTATCCTCGAGTCTTAACGACGTGGCTTTGAGTAGTGTGGTTTGTTAATAAAGACACACTTGTAATAGCAAGTCTTTGTAAGGAATCAGAACCTCTTCGAACGATGTTTGTGACTGTGTAATCCAAGATAGAGTGTTCATTAGCAAAGTGTACACCAAGAGTCTTTGTGCTCCGTAGATTGCAACCGGACTCGCATTCATACATTCCGTTTTACCATCACTGACACACTTGGCTAAATCCAGGATTGATTGGAAAGGAAATTGTGAGTTTGAATGTCGTAACTGAAATCAGCATACAAACAACAAGTTTTGATAGGAATCTTAAAATTCAGAAAGTCAAATTCATCAAGGAGCCAACGAGGCAAAACGGAATGGAAAATCTAAAACACAAACTCGCTGAGCGAGTCCCGTCGCAATCGCAAGTGTACAGGAAAGATGATAGAGGGTTCCAGAGCGAAATAGCTAGCGTCTTTCAGTAGTCACATAGCAAGTCCAAGGTGCAAACATGAAACACTCAAAGCTCTCGGTGAACGGTGAAGACACGCGTCTTCACCGAACTTACCTAAGGGAGGTCGGCTCGGCGATCTCTTTAGAAAGCGATTTGATCATGGCTACTTTCAGTGTACGGTCTTTTGAAGTCAATGTTTTAGTAGGACTTCAATATAAAAGTTCTGATGTTTTTGAAGTGAAACTGATAAGCAGGACGAAACAAACTAATAAATTCGTGTCATGTAAGTGACGAGTGACTCTAACAGGGTTAGTCTAAAGCGTGTGCATCGCTCTTCTGTTATCGACGAGCCGACCGACCCGGCTTAGTATTAAAATAGGGAGCGAGGGCAAGAGCAGCGGTGGCAGCTCAGGGAAAATAGTGGAGCAGAGGTAGTGGGGGTGCCGTACCTGCGCGGCGGTGGTGGTTGCGCTGCTGGGCCTGCTGCGCGGCGTGCTGCGCGAGTTGTGCGTGCTGCGCGTGTTGCGCGTGTTGCGCGTGCTGCGCATGCTGCGCGTGGTGCGGCACGCCCTCGCGCGGCGGCGGCGGCGGGCCCTTGGTGCCGGGGCCGCAGCCCGGCCCGGGCAGTGGCACGGCGCCGCGGCCCCGCCCCGCACCGCCTCTCCCCGCGCCCTGCCCAGCTGACGACATGCCCGCGACCCCTGCACCCAACATCAATGCTCGACATTCCATGCCAAAACTGTCATCACTCAGATACTTAGCCTATTCAAGGTGATGTAGTGGACGTAAAACTCTTACGAAAATGAAAGTTATCCTGTCCTGGTTTAGCACATTTTTACTAGCAGAGAAATTAATCGTAGGGATACTGATGATGTTACTTCCTAATATATTTTGAACTTCAGTTCACAAATTTAAGAATCTATTGTACAAAATTATTAAGATAAAACATGGTTGAATGTTGAAATACCTTACTATAAACCAATAGAACACAAACAAAACATGCTGTATCCCTAAAACTCTATCACTACTTTGAAGAAAATAGGCTTAAGTTCCACTCACCTTGATTACTATGCTGTGCCGCATACTGGTCGTTCGCATCAGCGAGGAAGTTGCTCGGGACAAGACCTCGGACGCCGTCAATCTCAGCCATGTAGAAGCCATCGTCATCCATGTCTCCGTACACGTGGATGATTTGACCCGTTTGGAAGCTCAGCTCAGCCTGGAAAAGTTTCTGAGTGACAAAAAATCAATTGTGAAAGAAATGTTAGAGTCAACAGTAAGATATAGAATAGAGGAAGGGGAGAAGAATATGGAAAAAACGTATAGTTACAACAACAACGTGGTAAGCAAGGGTACAATATAAGGTAATAATGCAAGACAGGGAAAGAGGCTATTCAAGATTAGAATTCACTAGAACAACAAGAGTATATCAAGAGATAAGAGACAAAAATGTTGTATTTAGATATCGAGACATAGAACACATATGCAGTCTTAGGCACTAAGCAACAGATATATGTTTTCAAACATCTAAAGCCATATTCAATTTTAAGATAACTAGCAATGAAGGTCATTCGCTACAACAATATAGAGTACAGATAGTTAAGTTATTTTTGCAGCAGTCCTTCAGCTGTGACATAGGTTATCCAAGATTGATTGACTTACAGGATAGCATGTCCATCAAGCACAAAGATCTCTCGAAAGAGTATTGCAGCTTCAGTCTGCTTTAGTTCCATCTAAGCTTAATATTTAAGTACATGAAAAATAGTACGATCTTCAAGTTTTCGAGAAGTACTGACAATGACTTGTCTCGTTGCGACAACAAAACCAAGATCGAAAATATTTCTGTCATTTGACTTTATTGACACACTGATCCAAGTCAGTGTATACTATAAACTAGTACGTCTGTGGTAATCATGTACGTCTTACAAACAGAGTAAGGGCCTTACAAATAAACACGGAATAAAGTTATGCTAGGAATAACTTTCGTATATATAACCATAATTTTTTTGACGTTTCTGCTTGTCATAACTTTATTCCGTGTTTATTTGTAAGGCCCTAAGTATTTAAAACTTAGGTATCATAAATATGTAAGGAAGGAAGAGAAGAAGAAGATACTTACATCAGCATCCACGTTAGGGCTGAGCTCTTGCGGGTCATAGTCATACAGTGCGACCATGCGTCGTACAGGCTGGTTGGCGTATGCGTCGGCCCAGCGGTCTCGCTTAGTTGGCTGGCCCGTGACGTCTTGCTCCGAAACTTCCATCACCATGTTATGGGGCACATATCCGCGACGACCCCTGCACTCGCCCCAATAGAAGCCGTCGCCGTCTTTGTCACCCCAAACCTGAAGGTTGAGAGGGATAATTAAACCAAGGTGAAAATGATCTTTCTATTGTCTCTGTTGCGTCATCGGCTCAACGAAGCGAGCGAGCGGACCAGGAAGGGAGCGAGGCGAGAGTGACGCGGCAACAGCTGCGTCTTCGCGCCCCGGCAGTGCCAAGCAACAAGATACGTCGACCGGTCGCGATCGCGCATCCTAACCATTTTACTTGTTTTGCCGTTTAATTGTAAAACAGTAATATACTTGTGTTCATATTTATACAGTCCACTCATTTCATCTACCTATATATTCAGTCTACACTGAATTGTCGTACACCAACTGTACATTTGGTCCTTCGAGCCGGATTGTCAACAGCGGACGGATGTATTTCTACAGTCACTAGAATAAAAAGAATAAAATAAAAGCACACCATGACACCACGGTTGACGAAGTCTACTTTATTATTTTACGGAAACTTTAACAAAATACCTTTGATGGCGTCACTCGTACGCGGCTCGGCTTCAATCGTAATCAATATATATATTTTTTTTCCAATTTACACAATCCTCATTAATTACTTGGCATACCCACTACTGTATAGAATCAAGTTCTTATAGCTGAACAGACAGCTCGGCTGCTGGGAAGTTTGTTGCGCCACTTCTTCTTCCCAGCTAAAGCACTAGGAAGTGGTCTTATATAATTTTGAAGTGCTGATTCTCACCCTAAGTTGAGTAAATGACTTTTGAGTTTAATTTGGTTTTTCTATTGCGCAATAACCAACCCTACCCACAGTACGCCAACAGTAGTTTAAAATATGGCCGATGTTAACAAGAAAGCCGTACCGTTCGACATCAAGTAGAATCTCTATTGCAGGCTATGAATACCGCTGGGGGTAAATATTGCAATTGGTGGCTCTATAGCATAATAAGCTTTTTTTGAACTGTAGATAATAATGATTCCTGTTGATATATTCGTCTCTAACCTTGATAGTGTCTCCTTCACTGAAGGGCAGTTCTTCATCACAACTTTCAGGATTCGGGCTCATGGTCTGTGGGTCATAGTCAAATAGGGCGATGAAGTAGCGGCTTCTCTTGGACTGAGGGTGGGTTTGCGCGTGCCTGGCGCCAGGCTGGGGCCCACGGGGCCCCTGGGGTTGGCCCCCGCGTGCGGTGTACTGCATACTGCTGCCTTGCTGGTTCTGTTGCTGCTGTTGTTGTTGTTGTTGCTGTTGCTGTTGTTGCTGCTGTAAGAGAAATAGGTAACTCTGTTAGAACTTGCTTAGGGTTGAAAGATTTCATGTTTGTTATTTTTAACCGTCGAAAAAAGGAGGTTCTCAAGTCGCCGCGTATATTTGTTTTCTTTTTATGTATGACTGCGCATAACTTCATACAGAGCTTTTTGCTGCAGAAGTTGGTCCCATTTTCAATTGGAAATACAATCGGGTTTTTATTAAAAAAAAAAAAAACAAAATTAGTAACTTGCATTAATTTGTTAGATTTTTTTTTTAGTGTAATTGAGTTGTGTAATTGACTTAGTTATACTAAATATTTTTTTGCTTTTCAGTTTCTTTCTTCTTTGGTTTAATTCTTTGTTAAAAAGTTGAGGACTTGATTCTAACCAAAATTAGCACTTCAAAGCTTAATACTACGCAAACGGATCCCTATATCGAAAAATGGTTTTCACAAACCCGCCATATTTTTGAACGGCTTATCCAACGATATCTCAGACCATGACGATAGACGTGAAAAAAAATATTATATCCACTTTACGTACCCAAAAATATTTTTTTTTTCAAGATTTTATTTTACCATTTTGTCGGCGTGATTATTTAATTTATTATTTATTCATCAAAATCACACTCACAACTATCATTACAGGTACCTAGTGCGATAGCGCAGTCTTAAAATTGCGCAGGCTTACCTACTTACAATTTATAACTATGAAAACGTAAAAAAAACTAGTAGGTAGTAGAATACACATCTAAAAATAATAACTACTTTACAAAGTTCCCTAAATATAAAAAAACCGGCCAAGTGCGTGTCGGACCACGCACAATGAAGGGTTCCGTAGTTGGGATGAATTTATCCCAAGAACAAACAACATTGTAGTTGAGAAACATGCTCTCCTATACAGATTGTATGGGGGAACATGTTTTTCAATTTCAAATTTAAGTTGGTCGACTATTACTTGTAAACTTGAAAAGCCTACTTAGCTGTGATAGTTAAAAAAAAAAAAAATATATATATACTACTATAGCGAATTTTTTCATCTATGCAAAACTAACCGTTTAGCTGGCAGGGGGGGGACACACGCATTTTAAAGCCTAATATTTCAGAAACGGATCCCTTAATCGAAAAATTGTTTTCACAAACCCGCAATATTTTTGAAAGACCCATCCAACAATACCCCACACCATACGCTAGGCGAAAAAAAAAAACATGATTTAAAAAATTATCCATGCCAAATTATAGCTTTCTAGCACTAAGAGTCTCTGAGCTAAGCCGCGGACAGACAGACAGACAGACAGAAACAGACGGACGGACATGGCGAAGCTATACGGGTTCCTTGTTTACCACAGAACCCCAAAAACTGGTATGCTTACCTGCTCGTTGTGATGTCCGACCTGGTGCGGATTAGGGGGGCGGCCTCGTTCGTGGTGGTTCCGGGGGGGTGGGTTCTGGTACTGCGGCGCCGCGCTGGGCCCACCCGCCCCGGGGTACGCCGGGTTACTTTGGAACTGCCCGGCTGGTGGATATTGGGGTTGCTGCGTGCCATGGTAGGCTTGTGTACTCGGGTACGGCTGACCCGAAGGCTGCTGCGACGCTTGCGTTGGTTGGGACGGTTGCTGCTGACGTCCGTACGAACCAACACATTAATAAGGTTAGATTTTCCATAACAAAGCCAACAGCAATCGAACAAGCTCATAGCCATTATCCTCATTGGCGTTGCGTCTCAAAGCGATATAAATATTACCTTCTCCTCGGACGATAAGAAAAACAAGACATTCCGTTGTAGCTCTAGTCAACCCCCATGCACAACGAAAGCTAGCGTGCAGCGCTTACACTCGAAACCACATCATTCATAGCAGATATAATCATAAACAATCGGTTCCAAATGTGCTTGTCACAAGTATAACAAAACAAAATTTTAATTCAACTTCAACAATAAC
Source organism: Dryobota labecula (assembly GCA_947523025.1). Classification (NCBI taxonomy): domain Eukaryota; kingdom Metazoa; phylum Arthropoda; class Insecta; order Lepidoptera; family Noctuidae; genus Dryobota; species Dryobota labecula. The sequence goes on along the minus strand of OX383303.1, from coordinate 6,893,118 downwards.
GGAAAAATCGTATCATTAACCGATGTCCCCTCGTTAACTGAATACCTTATCTGATAACATAAGACATTGAAGTGTGGGAGGTGTGTGAGAGGAGTGAGTGTACGGCATTGATACGCGTCGAAGCCAAGACAGCATGCAGGAACAATCATACAAACACGCGAACATGCTCCGGTGTTGTCTGTATCGAGTGCTCTGTGGGCCTAATTCTTCTGCCTATCTGTCGGACGTCGGTAGGGACGTGCGGGTGTCGCATGACGTGTAGCGGGCCAGAGTCGTGTGTGGGCAACATCGAGGACGGTACAGTAAGTGAAGATGACAACACAGAACATCGAGAAGTGAAACTCAGAAACTCGTGATCGGGAGATCGTACAGAATTGAGAGAAAGAGAGCATAGTGAATAGTGCTAGCACATGGAGAGCACATCGATGACAGCTAGGAGAGATCCCAGACCTGCGGGCGGCGGCGCGGCGCCTCCTCGTCTTCGCTACCCAGCTCCGTCGCGCTCTCTTTAGTGATTTCGATGGCCGGTATCCCCGATTGCTAATACCACATGGTCATTCAATATTTTAGCATATACACAGTTCTTTATAACGACACAAAATATAGTGAGTTAATGATCGTGCTGATATGGGCGATATTGATGACTATGGTGCTCGCAATATTTCGGACGTGTTCTTTGCTTCATACTCTGTGTAGGTTCTTTTTCTTGAAACTATTGGATTACTTTTTAAAGCAAATAGAAGTAGGTACACACTATACGGACAGGTTATCAAGCGGTTTATTAGAAGCTGTTGAAGAGTGAGTTACATAGTACTTTTCATTTAATATTAATACATCAGGCGTTAGGTTAGAGCAAGTGAAGCCTGTACAGGAAAGCTGAAGTGGAAAGATAGATGTTCACTGCCGTGTAAGCGATCGGCTTTTATTTTACGTAATTCGATCCTAATTTTAAACGCACGATTGTTTTGGTTCCACGATTCGTATACATGGATGATGTGTTAATGTTCATGAGTGATGTCTTTATGTTTATGAGTCGTGAACTGTTATGAAAAAATAGTAAACGCAATAACTTTACCACTCCTAAGTAATATATTAAGTGGTTTTCTTTTATAGCAGTATCAAATAAGAACCCTTTCTATTTAAGCTATAATTTAATTGTAATATTATACTATCTATGTATCTTTAAAATCGTACAACTGCTAAACAGAAGTTTGATTCCAAAAACCTAGTTTTCTTTATATAAATATATATGCATTTAGCTAGTATACTTGTTTTCTACATATTTTTGACTACTTTCAGATAAATATAAAAGCATACTCAAAGTAAATATAGTCTTCATATGCTGATTATATGGCTACAATATTATAGTATTATGACACTATTTGTATAATATACGGGCACACTGTGTATTAATAAAAATTCAAAGAAAATAATATAAAAATATTGTACATAACTAATAACACAAAAAATAACGCTTTCAAAACTAAAATAAAATTCATAGAACGCTAAATAAATCAGTCGTGTGTAAACTTCAGAATTAAATAAATAATGGTAAATATGAAAAGACGTGTTAAAATTCCTTACCGAAGGGGTTATTTTGTCGAATATACTCTTTAGAAGGCCTGTGCCGAATCCACTCGTAGGCTATGGAAAGGTGTATAACAGTTATGTGAGAGAGCGAGGTAAGGTTAGACTAAGTGGCATGATCACAACTCATGGGCGGTATTGTCTGTGTCACAAAGTACAAGCTCTTTATCTGTTCTAAGTTGTATCTGTATGGTGTCGTGCGTTGTTGGGTATCGGCCAATAGCACTAGAGACTACTGATCTAGTCGCAAGCAGTATGCATTTAATTTTGAACGATCGAGCCGAGTGCATAGCTATAGTCGATGGCGCGGTGGTCGTGTCGTGAAACCGTCGGCAGAGAACTAAATACTGGACATTTAGAAGATGCCAGCGACAGAACCACAGGAGAAAGTATAAAGAGTGCAGTTTGCAACACCGATATCACGCGACAAACTGTCTGTACACGGTACTCATAGAACTTAAACATATCATTGAAATAGATGAAGGTATACAGGTTGTTACAGCAGACTGTTTATCGCGCAAGAAGAGAGCATATGACACTGATCGTTTTAATGATAGCTAAGAAGACACAGACGAAGAAAATTATCAGAGATAAAATAAAAAATATAAAGCACATATTAAATACTGAATCAACCTCAACGAAATAAACTGGCAAAATGAAACTTGACGTTACACACAAATGTACAACATTGATTTGCAAACCAAATATAGACAAAGTACTATGCCGATCAACATTTAGTTCAACACATTTATCACATTTAAGTTTAATTTTGACAAAAGTTTCAAGATTCCAATTCGGGTAGCAAAAAAATTCAATAAGATGTGTGAAAGTACAGAAAACAATCAATGTAAAATTTTGACATTTAAAATTTTTGTTAAAGCCAATTTGTTGGGACAAAGACTTCATTATATCAGACATAGCGAGATATTATTACCAACATCATTAAGGAACAATAGACAAGATAAATAATAAGTGTTTGGTCACCTGAGCAGCGTGTGGGTCATGGCGGTTGACCGATGGGAATATCTCCTTATCGGAGAGATTCTCATCGTGCTCTATAACTTGCTGGTGGTGTTGGTAGGGCTGGGGGCGCTGCACGGGCCCTCCCCTGTACCCGCCTGGCCCCGGCTGGTTGGGACCCGGGCCCGGCCCGCGTGGCATCCGGGTCACGACACCGCGCAGCACCGCTGGTGGAATCGGCGTGGGCGCACTGTCACTGGACTGGCTGTCCCTTGACTTTGTACGTACCTGAAAACAACAACACAGGAATCGCGATAAAAATCGTCAATCTAAACAATAAACACAAATATAATTCTACCAATTAGATAAACGTCACCATATATCTAATATTTCTAACATAGCGTTCACATAGCCAAATCAAGCTCCATACAGCCATACTTACGGTGACACATTTAGGATTGAGGCCGATCAGTTTGCCAATGTCGATGAGTGCGTGGTCACCGGTTGGGGAATCCACGTCGGTCACCTTCTTGCCATCGGCGTACACAGCGTACCCAGTGACGGGGCCCGAGGCGGGCGGACGCACGACTGGCTGCCAAGTCACCAGCAAGGTCCCGTCCTGAGGTCCGGCTTCCACCTGCGACACCGCACCAATCACCACCAACAATCCAGCCGAACAATAGTGAGGCAAGCCAATTGGGTTTCAACTTTATTACATGTGGGCCAACGTTGATCTAAGCCACATTGAGGGAGGAGCTGACATTACAGATGGGGGTAGCTAAGCTAACAACGAGGTGAGCGTTGGGATATGTCAAGATAATTTTCCTGGAGCTGGATTTATGGTTGCGATTGACGCGACTTCCTCGAGACGTGCTGTGTGCTTTGAGGTTGTGAATTATTTGAAAGGAATAGGGGTGTGTCAGTCGGTCTTTGTGAGTATTCATACTGTATCATCACACTTTCGTGGAGCATTGGAAAAGCTACCTTGTGCGTGCTAAAAACGCTTCACAGTTGCCTTGAAAAGCATTGTTTAATATTTATTGTCTATAATTATATTTTATTTTCCACTATCCACTGTGTGATTGTTATAATTCTGATTCCTGACTAAGTATAGATAGATACATATAACATCAGCGAGCAAGGAATGTGAGTGTAAGATGTATAAGTTTGGATCCAAAAAGCATGCTCAATTCACGTCATGCTGATTGTTGGATTTTTTACTTTCCACGTACCATAATTTCATTTGGCGGATCTGGAAGTCCCTTGGGAAGTGTTCTGAAGTCTGTGTAAGCTCCAGGAGCTTCTTCTTGAACTGGAGCTCCAGGCTGTGGTGGACCAGCTCTTAAGTGTTTAGCCCTTACAGTTACCCGATACTGTGTGCTAGGTGATAAACCTGTGATTGTGTGGCGGTAAACTCCTGGCTTCACTGTTCGAACCTGTAATCAATGAATGCATGTCTAGTCTATCCTATTGATTAATGACGTTATGTCACTGTAACGAGTGCTTACTTCAACATTGTTTACACAGACGACGTGCTGGTGGTTTGAGTTGGCTGGTAGCCAAGAGATCACGGCCTGTGAACAGGTCACCCCGCTGGCCCTGACACAGGTTGGGCCCATGTTGCCCGTGTCTCTACCGATCACCATCGTGCATGCTGCGTCCCTTGACGTGCGTCGCGACACTGTCACCGAACGCACGCTGATACGATGCGGCTTTAAGGACAAAAATACCATAAAACTGACGGCTCTTATTGGAAACATATAAAGATTACAAATACAAAAGTGAAATTAAATCATCTAAAAGCAAACAATGACATTGACGACCAACTAAATGAATTTGTGCTCACTGGTAACATGTAAAAGTGTCTACTGTAGAAACATAAAGAGAAGCAGCTAATTGAACATTAAAACAACTCACCCGATTAGAGTCTACTCCTTCAACGAGTGCTCGTGTGCGTTCTGAGGCCTTGACGGTCGTTTTGAGGACTCCATCGACGTAAACGTGGTAGCTCTCGATGTTGGCTTGTTGCACACCTTCGGGAGCAGTCCAGCCGATGAGCACAGACTTGTTGAGCTGCCTCTCCAGGGTGAGCTGCCGCGGCGCCGGCACTAGCGACGAGAAAAACAGCTCGGCTGTTGAGGTCCGAGGGCATATCGAGGAGTGCAGCCAGGCAGGCGAAGTGCGTGAGAATGCGAAGAAGCGTGCAGCGAAGTCCAAGGAGGGGAACGGGGTAGGACAAAGGTTCGACTATAGAACTATTTCTATAAATGATTGTTTACGACGACCGTCACAGGTCGTTTGTGTAGCGTTCTGATTGTATCACTGTGCGAAGCCGAAGCGTCATGATTGTTTAATACTGCTATGTTAGTATGGTAGTTCAGTGCTCGATGCGTTTTGGTTGCATGCGAAATGTAAAACTTCACTCTATGACGAAAAAAGTACTGTATAGTAATGCTAATATTTTAACTTCTAAGCTAGATTATCTAAATCTCTTCACCAAAAGTCTAATAATAAAAATATTTTAAAAACCATTACTAGATTGTTTAATTTGTCAAGTACTGTTTGGTCTACGTTTCGTGCCTAGTTTTAATTCTATGAGAGGAGTTTGATGTGTGGATGCTTACCATTATCATCGTCTTCTGGCCCTTCGCTTAATTCGGCCACTTCGCTTAGACGCGCGACGTCACGGCTGATTGACAGTTCGCTTATCGCTGTGGTGGCCTCATCAACATCTCTCAGTGTCGAAACAATCGCCTGAGGGTAAAATGGGACCTTGTATGACAAAGTTTTTGAATCATAATTATTAATATTTTACGCAATCTACACATAGTCACATCGATCTAAAGGTGATGGTCTCGTCGTTTTTTTTAATTTTTATATTCTTCCAAATGGTCAATTTTAAATATTTTTTTAGGCAATGGCTGTATAATTCATATATATTAATGTTAAAGGAATAAATTAATTTTAATCACGGGTTAGTAAACATGTGAGTTAGAAATAGTTTACTGCAACGTAACTTTCAATTCACTGTCTTTTATTAAATTAGAATCTTAAGTTACCTAATTTATCGAGTTGATTGTATCGTGTACAGCGAATGAAATAGTTTTCATCGGCGCTCAATTATAAGAATTTAGCAACTTACAATTGAACGTAATGTATCATATCAAAACACATCACCTTTAGAGCCCGACCAATCAAACTACGTTTGTAAAATATTTCACTGTTGTGGAATATTTCACTCTGCTAAAGCATAGTTAAAGCCATTCAAAAGAATCTATTTATCACCTGATGGAACTCTAACAGATCGTCTCCGATCAATCTTGTAACGAAATTAGCAGGTACCAGTCCACGTCGTCCGTCCAACAGTTCGGCATCAAGCATGGGAGCGTTGGGGTCTGGGGGACCCCATACCAACAAATAATCCCCAGCGGTTATTGCCAATTCACCTTCTGCAGTCTCAATCCTGAAAGTATTACTATTTATATTCACACAATCAGATTCTGCGAGATACAAAAGCAATTTCATTGCTGGTCAAGTTTCTACTTACTCAGGTGGGTCGTAGGAATACCGGGCAATGTACACACAACAGCGACCCTTTCCCGGAATGTCCAACATGTCAACTGTATCCGAGGCACCATTCATAAAATGTGACGCATTTCGCGCAACTGAAACATGTGCACCGTTGAAAACGTTTTCCTTTTAACAAAGAGCACTAAGAAAATTGGATTTCACTCACCTTCCATTTCCAAGCCGGTATTAGGCATAATCCGCGCTATAGCTCTCTGGTTCCGATCGTGGCTGAATCCCGAGTCTAAGCCCCCTAGTCTATCAGTTCCGAATTGGCTATCTAATCCTAAATTCCACGAGGGTTGGTGTGGCGTGACCGGCGTGGCCACCCGCCCCACTCCTGTCGTGTTCCCATATCTACCGAGTCCGAGATCTATTTCATCTAGAGGTTTAAGTTTTATATTCATAGGATTTGTTCCGAGTCCGCCAGAAAGGAGGGGATTTGTATACGTCCCTGTCCCAGTTCCGTAAGCGCTTGTGCCGCCTAAACTTGTGTTTAGTCCTCCTAGTTGCGTTCCGGTCAAGTTCGAGAGGGCGTTTCCTAACCCGCTTGTTAAGGTCGACTGTAATCCTCCTAGCGTGTTCGATAGTCCACCAGATAAATTGTTTTGCGGATTGTTCAAACAGCTTGTGAGGCCGGTGCCCGCTATGGTCCCCGTCATGCCGGGAGCGAGGCCTGAGCCCAGGTTCAGAGCCGACACGTTGCCGGTTAGGTTCTGCAGGTTGGTCTGCAGCCCGGCTAGCGTGCTGGAGATTTGTCCGATGTTGTTGACGAGTGGTGCGGTGACGGGGTTGGTGAAGGTGACTTGGTGGGTATTGGAGAGGCCGTACGTGTTGGAATAGGCAGACACGGGGTTGGAATACGAGGTGGGGTTGTGCGCGCTCATGGAGTAGGCGACGGAGTTGGAGGAGGGGGCGGTGAACTGTCCGGTGGCGTGCAGCGAGGACAGTGTGGGCATCGTACTGCTCTGGCAGATGGCGGCGTGGCCGGCCGTGCTGGTGTAGGAGTGAGGCAGCGGCGACGGCGTCGGCGAGTGGTACTCCCCTAGCGCCTGGTTGGATCCGCTTGATTGGATACCTGGGAAACCATAAACTACTAAAACATTATCGTTCTGTAAATGAAGCTCTGCTATTACTATGAAACATCTCTTTTCTTTAACTCATTTGCGTTTAACGAATCCTTCCGTTGCCTATAATTATCCATCCAAAAAGGTATTGGCAAGGTCAATTGACTGACACCGGAATGTCTCTATGTCATGCTCTATAATATGACGTCACTGTAACGTTGCACTTGCACATAGTGACGAGTGCTGCTGACCTGTTTCCAAACGACAAGAATAAATATTCGTGTAAGTTGATGGCCACCTTTCTATCAATTTGAAAGTGACCAGAGGAAGATTATTAACGTTGCAGTATGCAAGTAAAATATAACTAGTTTATTACCATGTGTGGTGGATCTGGTATGTTCTAACTCAGCGAGTATGCGGTTGTCCTGCTCGATCTTGGCCATGATTCGCTCGATCTCGGAGGCTGGTTGTGCTGACTGCGTGGACCACGTGGTGACGCCGCCCTGACCTCGCGCACGCAACGCCGATGACAGTTCTAGTTGCAGCTCTTCGCATCGAACTGTTTCTAGGGCCGCCTATGAATAAAAAGAGCATTAATGTCCGATAATGAAGCGGTGGTCCATTTTGAGAGAAAAAGTCATCGATAGAACTGATAGAAGCAAAGGGTAGGTATCTAATATCATGATCAGTTTTATGAAATGGGTTACATTTTGAGTGTGCTTCGTAAAGCTTTTGATATTACCACATTAATGTGAAAGGAAATCAATTTTTTTTTTTTCTTTTTTATTTCCGTTCCGTTATGGGCGATCATTGTACTGCGCGAAGCTGAGAGCTCCACTGCAGAGCACTACTCGCACATTTATCAAATGAGTGAATAACTCAGGAGAAAAATTTACGCGTCTAGGCTGAAAACGCTGTGCTGCTTTACAGATAATGCACCGATTTTTTTTCTCAGTATTAAAGAGAGGTGAATCTAAATGAAGCCACTTAAATTATGTTTATAAGACTAATACTTTTTAATAAAAACATCAGTAAATGATGAATTATCAATTTCTGTGTTTTGTCCACAATCACTTTCATACACAGCATTTACGTCTCAGGAAGATAATCTCCAACAAATATAGGAAAGAGTATTTTGATTGCGTTAAGCAATAATTGACCTACAAGAAGCTAATTATTTTTGAATGTTTAGACTCATAGTTAATGAGTACATGTAAACGGTAGTTTTTTCCAAATGAAATTACTATTATAATTTCTATGGTAATTTTGTTTCGCCATCCTGAGCTTGACCAATGAGTTTAATCAAACAGTTAATCCCTGCCCGGCAAGAGACAATCGTGCGCTTATGCACAGTGCGAACGGTAGTGCACATGTTATAAAACCTGAATATGAAAATGTCCATGGAAATTAGGTAAAAAATCGAGTTGTTGTAATTATCTCAAATAATGTCCATGTAAACGCTACCTTCTTCTCCAGCTCCCTCGCTCTGGACTGCAGTTGTTCGACATTGTGCTGGTCTATGGGCGAGCGTTGCGCTTGCCGGAGCTGAGCGAGCGCGTCTGCGTGCGCTCGCTCCGCGTCGGCCCGCGCACGCTCCGCGTCGCGCAGTCGTCTCGCCAGCGCGTCTGTGTCGCCGCCCCCCGACATGCTTGTGCCGTACCCGCTCATTTTCTAGTCAAAAAGAAAAACAATTGCATAAACTCATAACCTCACGTCTTTTCCCCATGAAGGTGCACAGTACACGTGTACTTATATTATTTTTATTTGAATACAAAATTTAGCGAATGAACAAACTTCAATACAAAACTTCTATAGAACTGAGAAAAATTGTGTATGGTATAAATAATTATTGAAGTAGGTACTTCATAATTATATTGTAATTAAAGTTAATCAATCTTTATATTGACAATGGTGCCGATTCTCTTGTTCACAAACTAAACTAAATTTAAGTTCAGTGCATCTCTTTCTTTCTATTTCATTAAGAAAAGGACAGAAGATAAATTTTAGTTTAGTCCTGTCAAATTAATCAACGCTTGACGTAAATTGACGTAATTTTAATCGGCAAGTTTTTAATCACGTCTAAACTTGTATGGAGTAGTGACAGGCGCTGATTAATTTGACAGGACTAAACTAAAATTTATCTTCTGTCCTTTTCTTAATGAAATAGAAAGAAAGAGATGCACTGAACTTAAATTTAGTTTAGTTTGTGAACAAGGGAATCGGCACCATTGTTTATTCTTATGATTATGTTCTTAGCATTTATAGTGTATCTTGTACTTTTGCATGCCTTCTGGTTAAATATGGCTGTTGCTAATAATATTTTTTTATGTCACCGTGTTTTGTACCCGTATTTTCAAAATAAATATCTTATCTTATCTTCATCCCCCTTTTCAGACCCTTGTAGGTTGAAATAAAAAATAACATCGATTTACATTGTGTTAGTTCCTAACCATAAGTCGAAATATCAGTGATTTTAACTTAAAATAAAGAACTTTAACTAAAAACAAAATTTTATACCCCCTTAAGAGTTGAAATTCTAACAACACGCGTTAGCTTCCAACCTAGATAGTAAATTTAGTGATTTTGCTTCAAAAATTAAGGACTTTCAACTTCATCCCCTTTTTAACCCTTCGGGGGTGGAATGATCAAAAACGCTGAGATACGTATAAATTAATTAAATAATTTTCAATTGTCAGCCTAAACACAATGCTTGAATCCTTACTTATCCTTACTTCAAAACTGACGGACTTTCATACAAACTATCATCCCCTATTTTATCCCCTTAGGGGTGAAATTTCCATAAATCTTTTCTTGCACCCCTAGATCTCATAAGAAACTTACGTGCCAAATTTGGAATCTCTAGACCCAGCGGTTTGGGCTGTACGTTGATATATATATATTATCAGTCAGTCAGTCAATCAGTCAGTCAGTCAGGACTTTGAATTTTATATATATAGATTCTGTCGTAAAAAATCGACCAATTAAGCACCTACTCATAAAATTTATATTCGTAGTTGATGTACGTAGTCCAAAACACCGTAGGTCGTAGCTGTCCGTAGCATGTTCGAAGCAATCGTAGCGGAGTGTTTACAAGTGCTACGAAAGCTCAATTTATCAGACGAATCATAACCTGCACGTGAAATCAAGCATTCTCTTTCTCTTTTTATTACTATTTGATTTATATCTTTCTGTCTCTTTCTCTCCATGAGTAAAGGCTTGTAATTATGCACTACTCAACATAATTAGGCATTACAGACCGCTACTGAGTATGATAGCGAGTTACTTTTGCCAACTTTTTTACCAGTAAACATTTTCGGATCACTTTTTAGGGTTCCGTAGTTAACAAGGATGTCTCATAGTTTCGCCATGTCCGTCTGTCTGTCCATCCGCGGCTTAGCTCAGAGACTATCAGTACTAGAAAGCTGTTATTTGGCATGGGTTTACTTATTAATAACGGCGACAAAGTGGTAAAATAAAATTATGTTTTTTTTATTTTTTATTTACCGCCGCTACGCGTGAAGTGTGGATAATATTTTTTTTTCTCGTCTATCCTATGGTGTGGGGTATCGCCGGATTGGGCTTATTCCACAAATCCCCCCTGAGAGAATCCCCCTTAGTGGAAAAATCTGAACCCTAATGTAAAAAATCACTTTCTTGGAATAAGTTTTTTTTTTTGTTTTTTCAATTCTAGTTTAGCGGGATTATCAGTGGTGAATTCTAGACTGTTTTCAGATTCCACTTTTGTTGACATTACTAAACAATAAACGGGATCTACGAAAAAGGAACTAATAATCCTTATTAATATTCAAAAGACATATCATAAAACTATTTACAAAGCCCCAGACGCCAAAAACAATTGACGGTCGCCCTTAAATCGAAAACCTTTATCAAGCTAACTATATAGGAATATTTTATCGATTTTATGTTAAATTCGAGTCGATTGCGATGCTCGCCCTTCACGGCTCTGACGTCATCCGATAATGGAGACCTACCTATCGACAGCCAATAGGACAGTTGTTAATCACAACACTTTTACGTGTCGATATTGGTATTATAGAATGGAATATTTTTATTTCAGACAGTCCATAGGGTTAGTTACAATTTTACTAAGCGCTAAGGTAGCCCGCAAAATCCAAATTTTCTTACAATTTCAACAGCTCATTGTCTGAGTGTAATGTATGTTGATAAAAGTATGATACGCGACCGTCACAAATATGTATTTACATAATTGTAATCATTATTAGAAATGAAGAGATCCGCAGGAGAACCAAGGTAACCAACATAGCTCGAAGAATTGCCAAACTTAAGTGGCAATGGGCAGGACATATTGCGCGCAGAACAGATGGCCGTTGGGGCCGAAAGGTTCTGGAGTGGCGACCGCGTACCGGAAGACGTAACGTTGGAAGGCCTTCCACAAGGTGGACCGATGACCTTGTGAAAGCCGCAGGAATCCGCTGGATGCGGGAAGCACAGAACCGGTCGAAGTGGCGGTGCTTGGGGGAGGCCTATGTCCAGCAGTGGACGTCTTTCGGCTGAAATGATGATGATGATGAATCATTAGTATCAGTAATACAACTCCTTAAGTTAGTATAGGATCCTAAAAGTCATGATTTCATGAAATAGTCATTCAATCAGATTATATGATTGTACATCAAAAACATTTGTTTCTGACTTGTTATGGGTACGTAACAATGACAATTATTGCTATCTCACTCCAACTACAGCCCGCGTCATATCTCTCTCTATTTCGGTTGTTGATCCATGATGAACGACATCGGGAAATGTAGTTTAAAGGGTGTGTTTACATGTAATTGTTTCTAATCCAATAATGTTTACGTGACATTAGAGCGGGGCGGTACCGTGTGAATAGCACCACCCCATTTCGCAAACCGCTAAACCGATCGTCATGAAATTTGGCAGAGATATATAGCCTGGGATAAGGAGAAAGACATGCCTACTTTTTTACGCGATAACCGACATCCACGCGGGCGGAGCGGTGGGAAAAAGCTAGTAAATATAATAAAAGAGTTGGGTTAATAAAAACTATAGTTATCGGTGTTTTAGGGGCGATTTGAGTGTCATGGTTTTATGACGTATTGAAATTCATGATATTTGTGTATATTCGTCATAGGGGGATTTTATCACTTATTATGTAAAAAATGAGTAACATTACAGCTATATGTAGTCTATCTAAAACGAGATCCGAGTTATTTATTTCAAATTACTTTTTCTGTGGTGTGCACATTACCCCTTACAAGAGCTGTAATTTATGTTAGAACTACTCGTACGTTTACGTGAATAGTGCAATTAAACGCGGGCAAGGTTGGAACTCACGGTCGACGTTTTTGCAAATTGTACGCCTTGCAAAACAACATAACTTAATCATCAATATTTTAAAGTTTAAAATCGTTTGGAGAAAGACAGTTTCGTGTAGCTTGATGTGCTAGCCACATTGACTTAAATAACTATACCCAAAGTCTCTAATTCAGATAATTTATGTAAACAAAGTAATGTCAAGAAATGTCACTGTCAAAATGACAGGACAGTGGTACAATGTTTTTTTTTTTTTTTTTTTGTAATTAATCATCTATGAAATTAAAGTGAATTAATTATAAGAACTATGCAAACAAAATACCGTTGCCAAACGATGATTTATGTAGTGTGTCGGAGACACGGCCTATGATCGTCATTATCAGCCCTTTTAAGTCCACTGCTTGACGTAGGCCTCCCAAAATCGATTTCCACCCGAAACAGTTTACAGCCGTTTTAATCCAAAATATCTCTACATATGTTACATACAATATGAATCTATCGTGAAATTTTTTGGATCTCCTGCATTGTCACAAGTATCATAAAATATTTTATACCAGAAAATCTCCTTTTTTAATAACTTTATTTAAAACCAAAAATTTATAAAAATAATTTCGGTATGATTATTTTTTAATTATTATTTCTTAAATACAGTACTTAAAAAAAAATGGAACCGTTTTTTTCGCCATTTTATGTGAATTACCATTACGAAGATATTTTTTTGTTATGTTATCCCCTTTGTTTACATAAATTATCTGAATTTGAGACTTTGGGTATAGAGAAGCAAACCACATTAAAATGTGTCAAAAAAGTGTAACCACTATTTAAACGCGACGACGCGCGACGTAGCTTTGAAACCACTATACCCAAAGTCTCAAATTCAGATAATTTATGTAAACAAAGGGGATAACATAACAAAAAAATTTCTTCGTAATGGTAATTCACATAAAATTGCGAAAAAAGAGGTTCTATTTTCTTTTGAGTACTGATTTTAAGAAATAATAATTAAAAAATAATCATACCGTAATTATTTTTATAAATTTTCGGTTTTGAACAAAGTTATTAATAAAAGGAGATTTTCTGGTATAAAATATTTTATGACTAGCTTTTGCTCGCGGCTCCGCCCGCGTGGATGTCGGTTATCGCGTAAAAAAGTAGCCTATGTCCTTCTCCATATCCCAGGCTATATCTCTGCCAAATTTCATGACGATCGGTTCAGCGGTTGAGGCGTGAAAACGTAACATACAGACAGATAGACAGATAGACAGAGTTACTTTCACATTTATAATATTAGTATGGATACTGGTAACAATGCAGGAGAACCAAACATTTTAAATTTTTTTACATCTTCAACAACACTAATATTACAACTCTCATAAATAGAATCATATTGTAAGTAGCATATTTTGGATGAAAACGGCTGTAAACGGTTTCGATTGGAAATCGATTTTGGGACGCCTACGTCTAGCACTGGGCTTAAAAGGGCTGATTATGACTATCGTATACCATGTCTCCGACACACTACAAAAAACATTGTTTGGCAACGGTATTTTGTTTGCATAGTTCTTATAATTAATTCACTTTAATTTTATCGATGATTATTTACAAAAACATTTAAGGATAAAATGTTTTGCACCACTGTCTTGTTATTTTGACAGTGACATTTCTTGACATTACTTTGTTTACATAAATTATCTGAATTAGAGACTTTGGGTATAAACATTTAAAAGCAATAAGATACTGATTCTTATTCTTATTAAAAAGTTATTATTATTAATATATTTAGGTTCACTTCGGTTGGCGTCACACAGAACACTGAACTGACGTTAGCTACGCATATGGCTGTGGCCATATGTCAAGTCTTAGTGCGGTAATTACTAATCTAGTGTAACATATATATTAATGGCTGGCCACTGTACATTTATAAACAACAATATACTGTAGCTTCTCATCAATCGGATCACGTAGTTTCAAAGATCAGCTCTGTATACAAACTCACAAATTATACCTCTTTATAAAATAAGCATAGATCTTGTTGTCAGGCCATTCTTTTTGCAAGGCATTAGATATTTTTATCGCAACTATACGAGAGAAAAACTATAAACTGATACGTACATATGTACAGCGGCCAACACATCAAGCTAAACAAAACTGTCATATTTCTCCAAACGATTTTAAACTTTAAAATGTTGACGATTAAGTTCAAAATCGAACCAAAAAAATTGTCAGTTTGTGGTAACTTGATGTGCTGGCGTACTTACAAGAAGGTATTTACATCAAATATGTATTCAAACGATATCGAAAAAAGGTCGCAGCCATATCGATTATTTGGTACTACCCTAGTTGAACAAGGCTGAATGAATTACTAAATATTTAGCTGTAAGGAGCCCGTCTATTGACCTTGGCAGGTCGTGGCGTAATGAATAGACCCCGACCATGTCTCGACGGATGAGTTTATGCAAGATAGATTAAGTTAGGGATAGTAGGGGATGGTATTATGCTATTATGTCAAACATGTTATATTTTGGTTTATGTTGCTTGGAGAAATGAGACTTCTATTCTGAAAAGGTCAAGCTATTGATCATTGGGGTCAAATTTCTCATTTATTGTTCGAAATATGAGAAGTACGAAACTATTTTCATTAAAAAAAAAATCATCTATGGAGTACTCTATTCAGACATGTAGATCCAAGTTATTGGAAAACGTCATTTACTACAATCTTTAAGATATTCAATGCTTGTATGGGTTACTAAATAAATACCAATATTTATTTGTGAGAAACTTATTTTTGTGATTGTTTTCGCCATTGACGTCGCACAGTCTCATCCACTCCCCGTAGGTCACCGCGACAAACTGCTTCGGCTAGCGCGTCAAGAAAGAGACATAAGGGTCGATTCATACTAGCGTAGAGTCGAAGCACAGCGAAGCGTTAATCTAAAAGATAACAGAGAAAATTTACCCTTATCTCTACAAGGAAACGCGCACATACCAATCAGCGCTGGTCGCTCGCAGAAGCGCATATTACATAGAACGCGCGCGAATTCGCTCGACCTTTTTTAACTTAGAAGAAATATCATGTTGTGGAGACAAGGGTGAATTTGCTATGTTAAGTTTCAGATTGACGCTTCGATGCGCTTCGACTCTGCTCAAGTATGAAGTCACCCTTACGTGATGTTGCCAGCTCGCTGATATAATCCGAGAAATGGACTTTGTAACAACTCTCCTCCGTCTCCCCTACCTTATTCAGAGATGTAGATCCGAATAATTGGAAAACGTCATTTACTTTAAAATCATTAGATAGAGCCTACTTTGAGCTGGACTGTGATTAGCTGAGTAAATTGATTAAATGCTTTTGTCTAAACATTTTAGGCAAAAGCTCGAACGATGACTAAAAAGATGAAATTATGACATGAAATCCTATGTTCTGGGACTCAAGCCTGCTATTTTTATAAATTCTTTTTTGTACGAGATTACCAATTCTTTCAATGGAGTGTCAGTGGCTGACCATTGGAAAGTCATAATGACGCCATTATATTAGTAGATTACCAAACTTGTCAAAATCAACAATTATGAAATCAATGATAGACCATTCTGACACTATTACGAGTATAATAGCAGACTTGAGGCCCAGGGGGCCAAGTCTACTAATGTACAAACGTTGCAATGGTCTCTTCATTGTGAGTTTTTGACAGATTTGCCATACAAACACTGTCAAATACTCACAATGGCGAGACCATTGCAACGTTTGTAAATTAGTAGACTTAGGCCTCTGTTCTGTTGCTATAAGCACTATGATGGTGTACCATCTGGCATTTGCATACAAGTTTTTATCTTTTTACCATATGTTATCACTAGATTGTACTCCCCATTCCAATTTGTAGTTATCAGTAGTAATCTTTTTTGTTTGTGTATTTACTTAATAACAATTTTTATATCGGTTTGCAAATACTTACATATTTATATTATGTCGACTGATAAACGAAATCCATATCTATACTAATATTATAAACGTGAAAGTAACTCTTCTGTCTGTCTGTCTGTATGTTACGTTTTCACGCCTAAACCACTGAACCGATCGTCATGAAATTTGGCAGAGATATAGTCTGGGATATGGAGATGGACATAGGCTTTTTTACGCGATAACCGACATCCACGCGGGCGGAGCCGCGGGAAAAAGCTAGTTACTTATAATGTTAGAAATAACATATGATACTGTATTACTTCTTAAATAATAGATTTACGAAGAAAAAAATACGAAATTTGTGTTACATATCGAAGTTTTTATTTCTAAAAGTAAAAATTTGCTTAGTTAACGTGTAAGTGGAATATAAATACTTAATATTACTTATAGAATACTAGCTTTTGCCCGCGGTTCCGCCCACGTGGATGTCGATTATCGCGTAAAAAGTAGCCTATGTTCTTCTCCATAGGTATCTCAGGCTATATCTCTGCCAAATTTCATGACGATTGGTTCAGCGGTGTAGGCGTGTAAACGTAACATACAGACAGACCGACAGACAGACAGACAGAGTTACTTTCACATTTATAATATTAGTAAGTATGGATTACACGCACAGGTTCTTTGAAAAACCTATCAACAGAAAGACCTAACAACAGATGAAAAAAACTACATAAAGCTCGCCACAAACGTAACTCCCGAGGATGTTTACGCTCCATGTGAGTCCGCCCTAAGGCTATAGATTCGACGGTCGCCGCCGCCCTGTCTCCTACGCCATAAGACGGCAAAGTGCGCTGACCTGATTCAACTCCCCCTTACCCCCCGTACACCCCTTCGAGATCCCAGACTCCTTGGCAGGGAAATTGGGCGCATGGTCTGGCATTACCCTTGCTCTCACGGACTTTATACAGGGTTATTCCAAAGCCTGATGCTTTTTATTGTTCCTTAATATATAATGGATTGTTTTAATAGTCTGTTTTTTATTGGGACCATGGTTTATGGTTAGGTGGTTGGTTGGTGTATGGGTTTTTATGGGGTTTATGGTGGCTATAAATTGGTCTAGTTATTATAAGGGTTATTTTATTATATTGTTTATTAACGTAAGGGACATTTTTGCGAAAATGAGTTATAGATAGATGCCCAAATACTCAAACGTTACTTAACTTTAAGACGTTCTTATAAGTGTTTCTGTCGCTACAAAACAGTTTATAGTGACAGAGACAGCATTAGACTTAACGGCGACTTAAAATTGAATTGCGTTTGAGTATTCAGCAGATAGAGTGTTATATTCAAACACGACATATTTTAAGATACACACCGTACACCGTGGTAAATAAGCCAAGGAAAGGTTTCTTTTTTTTTAATCTGAGTATATTTAAAAAAAAAAAATTACTTGATATGATGATTAATTATCAAAAGGAGGAGCTTGTGGCTAAGTAATAACAGCCGCATGGGTCGATCCGTCAGATTAAGCTACGCTTGCCGGGGTTGGTCCGTGGATGGGTGACCATCTTAACATACCGAAACTCCTCCGTGCCTCGGAAAGCACGTTAAGCCGTTGGTCCCGGCTGTCATTTGTGGATCTTTGACAGTCGTTACGGGTTGTCAGAAGCCCAAAAAAAAAAGTCTGACAACCAGTCTTTCCAAGGGGTATCGTGTTACCCAATTACTGGGTTGTGGAGGTCAGATAGGCAGTCGCTCCATGTAAAATACTGGTACTCAGCTGCATCCGGTTGAGACTGGAAGCCAACCCCAACATAGTTGGGAAAAGGCTAGGCAGATTGATTGATGATTAATTATCAAAAGGCACCGTTCTCGTGCCCCCACCGTCGCCGCGTCCGAGCGAGTCATTATAGAATTTTAAAAAAAAGTTAGTAAAGGTTTTTTGCAAAATGTCTCAAGCAATTTTAAAATTATAATAATTATGTAAAAATATAAAACAATTAGAAAAAACAATTTTCGTTGCTACGGCGTTTTTACCACCTATAGATGTTTCCTTTAAAATATTTCGTGTATGAATAGATACACCTTATATATATCATTGGATTCAAAATTTCTAGTTCCATCGATTGGTATTATTAAAATTTCTCTATCATTGAAAAAGTGTCCCTTACGGTACAAATGTTTGGACTGCGTAAAACGATTTATGAAAAAATAAATGATTTAACGGACATTAACATTTTTTATTCTCAGAAAAATAAAGTAAGTCATCATAATGGTGTCCCCTTATTTCGCAGACAGAAATTTCATAGAATTTCGTTTCCCAGACAATGTTTCATATAATATTTGATCCTTGTATTTTTAGTTCGAATATTATTGTTTCAAAGACTTGAATGAAACATATTTCACAGAAACACAATCCAATGAATTTTTAATCACATTTTTTTTTGTTTAACAAACTTATCAAACAGTAGAATTATTTTTTAACGAATATTGTTTGTTTGGTATATGTTAGTGACAGAAACAAATCGCTGCAAAACCGACTCCACGTAGTCTTGTCTGCCCTACCCCTAGAGTGTAATTTAAATCCGCGTAGGCGCGGAGGGGCGAGGCGGTCCGCGAGCTGAGGAGCAGGTGGTTTTAACGTGAGCGTGAATACCATCTGCGACGATAAGCTCGCGTGAGACCGCGCCGGAGCCCCGCAGCGCCGGAGCCGTGACAGAAACCATGCCTACTGCATGTTGCATGCTCGCTTGCATTCTGCATGCTTGCTTGCATGCTGCATGCTTGCTTGCACGCTGCATGTTGCATGCTTGCTTGCATGCTGCAATATGCAAAAAAAATGCTGTTGAAAATGGATAAAATGATATTCTTGGTAATAAGTTTTATATTAAATAAACAATATAAGGATAAAGAATATTTTATTTGTTATTCTATGATATGACTATTCTAACATTAAACTTTATGTGAAACAAAAATCAATGATTTAAAAATCTTCAAAGTAAGTATTCTGCGTGTTGATTAATCTATTAAACGAAAATATGAGAAAAAAATTATGTGAAACGAAATTCTATAAAACTATTAGCTATGAAACAACGTACAACCCATCATAATACACTATCTTCGACTGTTTACACATAAAATATCAGTAACGTAAGGGACAACTAAATATATTTTTTTAATGTAAGGGACATGCTATATTCTAAACCACCGGGCATTCGTAAATATTTCGTTTATAGCATGAAAGAATAGGAAATTCTAAAAACTTGGCTCTAGACACAATTAAAATTGGAGCAGACAGCAAAAAGTTATAGACAGATTTAAAAAAAAAAAAACGTTTTTTGGCTCTCCTGAAAAACCGTGTTTTGTTCCTTACGTTAATTGATACTTCTGGTATCGAATTGTGTAAATAATTTAATAACCACTTCTCTCAACACGGTAAAGGATTAATTTGACAGGACTAAACTAAAATTTGTCTTCTGTCCTTTTCTTAATGAAATAGAAAGAAAAAGATGCACTGAACTTAAATTTAGATTAGTTTGTGAACAAGGGAATCGGCACCAATTTCAGACCTCTATTCCGAAGGCAAAAGCTAAGTTTCATATTAATCAAGCCATCCTGAAATAGGTTTAAGTAGTTGTTTTCTTGTTTGATAGAAATAGAACCATTTGAGCACTTCAATTAGACCTTTCACCGTCGGTTTTGACCTTTTACTAAGCACGCACGCATTCCAAGGTGCAGAAAACTCAATATTTCGTTATTGTTTTCAACATTTTATTTTAGAAGCGCCCGCGTGTCTTTTTCTATACAAATAAATGAAATTAGAAGACATAAGGAGTGAAACAAATAAAAATAGATTTAGAAGTAAATTAAAAAAATATTATTTGGATATAGAAAGAAGAAAAAGAAAGAAAAAACCTTTATTTGCGGTAAACATGACGCAAAAAAGAACACAACACAAAAAACAACAAGTTGGGGGTAAACATGCGTCACATCCACGCAAAACGGTCATCGCTCAGCATAATGCTGCGACCCTATGCGAGACAAAGCCCCAGCGCTGGTTTTCGGCGACAGCCGTAGTTTTAATAAGCGTTTTATTTCAGATAAGACGCCGATATTAAGGCCGCTTTCCGAATTGGCTATAATCGCTCGCAGCGCTCACATCGTCTCACATGCGTTCCGATTTAGATATTACGATTATGACAGCCGAGGACTGTCAACAACTCGGAACGCTCGTGAACGCGCTCACGGTGCTCACGCAATGTCAAAACGATATTAGAGTATTTCTCTGTGTATACACATGGTATACACCAAAAATTTGTTCTTCTTAGGTTAGGTAGCAACTGTAGCCAGAAGAACAATTTTGAAAATGCCACGTTAGATACGATGCGACTCAAAACAAAACAGCACAACTGTCATTTTTGACAGCGCTCACGGCGATATTAGTAAAAGGCATGGTCGGCGTTATCGCAAGATGGCGAATGTCATGACGTCATCTATGACGTTTCACGGGACATCGTTATCGCGCTCACGCTAATTCGGTACGGGTTTTAGCACGCGAATATCGATATTATCGCAACTCGGAACGCAGGGTAAACCACCTGACTGTTATTCGTTGTGACGAGGACCATTCACATGAATGTGTTGGTTACTCCTGTTTATCGTTACCCAATTTTTCATTTTATAATTTTTTTATGATTAGAATTAAATCGGTTTCAAAATTTATATAGGCGATTTCTCTGTTTGCCTTTTATTTGAGCCATCGACGAAACGTTAAATCGCACAAGTAGGAGGTTCCAAATGGAATGAAACACTTCAAAGCTTCTGTGGTCAGTTGTGGGTATTCTGTTTTTCTGTTTAACCAAAAGGTACCTATGACAGACTTGAATTTCAAGGTAGGGGGTGCGAAATATTTTTCTATACTAAGCCGCGCCATGAAAAAGGTTGAAAAGCACTGCACTATAGTGACTGCTATTCACATCTTTCAAACCTATCAAGGTATAGTGAACTAACTATACTTACACAACAACGATGTACAGGGCAACCCAGCCATACACTGATATCATACCATAAACTAAGACGGGTCGGTAAACGTAGCACGTAATTTATATTGCCAGAATCCCCACGCTTGGCACTTAGCCAGACGTGGTGATTGTCTGTGGTTCATTCTTGTGATCTATAGAAGAGTCCGTGCTCAGATTATCTACTAATTGTATAATTAAGGAAATGCACAGTGGGCAAGAGAGATAGGTAACTAGACATTTAAGTACGTAAATGGTTTTATCAGCGTGGTGAGTAGCCAAATCTTTGGCGCTTCACAGACCAAAGACAATCTCAGTCATATATGGTGCTTATGTACGGTCGCCAGAACATCAGGTTATACGGAACTTTTTCTAAACGATTTTAAACCCTAAAATGTTGATGGCTAAGTTCAAAATCGAATGAGATTTTGACAGTTTGTGGTAACTCGATGTGCTAGCACACACGGCTACATATCAAGCTATACAAAACTAGTTTACGCTGGTCTTGCATTGTATAGGATTTCCATATAATGAGAGATCAGCTTATACTGGAAATGTATAGCTTGATATGTAGCCACTGTAGCCGTGTGTACATCATAAAAATTACAGATATAAATGTAGAAATGTTACATAGAGTGAAACAATGGACAGTCTAGCGATCTTTTACAGACAACCTTTGGATGGATTAAACGTCTCTGCTTGCCAGGGGCCCAAGTCTGCTATTTTTATAAATTCGTCACTCCAACACGATCCCATTGTCATTTAGCTAAAATTTCGTAATCTGCTAAATTCATAATGGTCGATCATTGGTCGGTCAATGGTCTCGTAATAGAATTGTATTACAATGGCATTTTGACATAAACGGTCATGCCAGATTTCATTTGTATTTTTTTTACATATTATTTATTAGTGTTATAAGAAATCTGAAGTACTAGGAAGTTGGAAGTTTAGTAGGAAGTTTCATTTGTCATTATGTACGAGATTACCAATTCTTTAAATGGAGTGTCAGTGGCTGACCATTGAAAAGTCATAATGACGCCATTATATTAGTAGATTACCAAACTTGTCAAAATCAACATTTATATGAAATCAATGATAGATCATTCTGACACTATTGTAATAGCAGTCTTGAGGCCCTGGGGCCTAAGTCTACTAATTTACAAACGTTGCAATGGTCTCGCCATTGTGAGTATTTGACAGTGTTTGTATGGCAAATCTGTCAAAAACTTACAATGAAGAGACCATTGCAACGTTTGTACATTAGTAGACTTGGCCCCCTGTTGTAGTGTATAAGTATTAACATAGATCATAAGCCACATTGTTACTAACATCCTAGTATATAAATACTAACAGTCAGTGTCAGTGTACCTTTGTTGTCTTATAAATAAATAAATTATTATTATTACAAATAAAATTGAATTTATTTAAGTTATTTCGAATATCCAATTTATTTAACATAGTTTCGGGTTTAAACCTGAAGTTTTAACTCAGAAATTCAACCAGGATACAAAATAATCCAACATATTTTACTCATACAAACATAATAAAATAACACTTCCCATTATCCAAATACATTTTATATAAAGCTTACTACTATCCGTGGCTTCTCCCGCGTGTCTTTTTCTAAAATAAAATAAAGCCTAAGTTACTCCGTATAGCATCAGCTATCTGCTAATGAAAGTCTTGTCAAAATCGGTCTAGCCGTTTTGAAGATTAGCCAGAACAAACATACAGACAAGAAAACAGATAACAGTTTTTTTTTTTGTTTTGTTATAAGTAACGTATATACTTTCATATTGTATTCAGTAAGAAGCTTTTATTTTGATACGAGTATTACACAGACACTTAAATTTTATTTTTCGTTATATAGATTGCACGTGTTCATAAGGCTCGGGTTTATAACCCCTACTGTATCAATCATCGAGGACCACTCTAGCGGAAAAATCGTTTGATGTCCCAAAGGTTAGAGGTGGACAGGCCAAACGCCTCCGGGAAAATAAACATTGGCCCTAACGGTTGAAAACAATGAAACGTTATGTATTGTGATTGGTATGAGATTGTTTTTATGATGTGTATTTTTTTTAGGGATGCCTCGATACGCCTTTTTGCCGATACGATACCGATACCGATGCTCTTATAAAAATATCGACGATACCGATACCGATACGCTTATTGAATTCAAAAACGAAGGTAAAATAAATAAAACATAAGTCAGGTTATTTTTTAAATTAATATAAAAAGAACAAATAACAGGAAAAACTAAATAAAACCGTTTAAAACTATAGACAAGTTGAGATTAGTTAGTTTTAGTAATTAAAATTAACATTGATGAGAAAAGTATCGATGAATCGGCCATAAAACTATCGCCGATGCCGATATATCGGCAAACTTCGAGTATCGCCGATATATCGGCATTGGTATCGGTATCGGACGCATCCCTAATTTTTTTGTCAAGTAGATCTGGGTTTTATAGCTGTGATTTGGACTAGCGTTGTGTTTTTTTATCGATAAAAGGCTAAAGATTAGGGACTCTTTTAGAGATCCTAGGTGTTTTTTAAGGTGTCTTAAAAAATCACTCTTAAATAAAATATTAGGTTGGGGAAAAAGTCTTTTCGCATTATAGTATGTATGAACTTGTAATAAAATCTCTTTGGCTATACTATTTGTATCTGGCTGGTTTTGGTATCATTGAAAGTTTAAATTTTAAAGAACATAATTCCAAATTCAAATTAGGAAAATGTGTGATTTTCATTTGTTTTTCGTATTGTCAAGATGAGTGAATCTAATGAAGAAAGTCGATACATTTTAAAATTTTACTACAAAAAAGGTAAAAATGCAACGCAAGCCGCGAAAAAAATTTGCGATGTTTATGGACCTAGTGCAGTGTCTGTGAGAGTAGCACAAATTTGGTTTAAGCGTTTTCAATCCGGAAATTTTGATGTCAAAGATGCACGTCGCTCTGGTCGCCCTATTACGGATAAAATGGATGCCATTTTTGAAAAAGTGGAGCAGTCATATCAGTAGTTACGACGTTGCTGAAGAACTGGGAATTGACCACAAAACAGTTTTGGCACATTTGAAAAAAACTGGGTACACAAAAAAGCTCGATATTTGGGTACCTCACGAGCTCACTGAAAGAAACCTAATGAACCGTGTACTCATTTGTGATTCTTTATTACGACGTAATGAAACCGAACCATTTTTGAAGAAGCTGATAACTGGTGATGAAAAGTGGATCACGTACGACAAGAACGTGTGAAAAAGGTCGTGGTCAAAGGCCGGTCAGGCTTCACAGACTGTGGCGAAACCCGGGTTAACTCGCAACAACGTGATGTTGTGTGTGTGGTGGGATTGGAAGGGCATTATTCATTATGAGCTGTTACCACCAGGCAGGACCATCGATTCTGAACTCTACTGCGAACAACTGATGAGATTAAAGCAAGAAGTTGAGAGAAAGCGGCCGGCATTAATCAACAGAAGGGGTGTGGTTTTTCATCATGATAACGCTAGACCTCCCACATCTTTAGCCACTCAGCAAAAATTAAGAGAGTTTGGCTGGGAGGTGTTAATGCATCCGCCGTATAGTCCTGACCTTGCACCTTCAGATTTCCACCTGTTTCGGTCTCTTCAGAATTCTTTAGGCAGTGTCAGGTTAACATCACGAGAGGACTGCCAAAACCACTTGTCGCGGTATTTTGATCAGAAGTCCCAAAATTTATATAGCAATGGAATCATGTCCCTACCTGCAAGATGGCAAAAAGTTATCGAACAAAATGGTACCTACATACTATAGTTAAATGTAAATCAACTATATAAAAAAATGTTATGAATTTTCTTAAAAAATGCGAAGAAACTTTTTCCCCAACCTATTAAGAAGCTGTCAAAGAGGAATAGAACGGAGCTACATGAACATTAAAAGATAGAGTTAAAAGTTCAGTGGTAAGAAAAAGAACAAAGGCGAGGGATGCGGTCAAACAGGTGCTGACACAGAAATGGAAATGGTCAGGTCATATTCAGAGAGCTATGGATAAAAGATAGTCACAAATTATTTCAAATTGGTACCCAGTATTTAAAAAAATAAGGAAGGGTAGACCTTCTAAAAGATGGCGTGACGACATCATACATATAGCCGGAGCCGTATGGCCCAGGCGGGCAAAGGACAGAGCCACATGGAACGGTTTGGAGGAGGCTTTCACCGCAAAAGGCGGCTCTTTCACCTAACAATACTAACCTTATTTAATGAATGAATTTGATGAATGATTCATCATCATCATTTCAGCCGCAAGACGTCCACTGCTGGACATAAGCCTCCCCCAAGCACCGCCACTTCGATCGGTTCTGTGATTCCCGCATCCAGCGGATTCCTGCGACTTTCAAAGGTCATCGGTCCACCTTGTGGAAGGCCTTCCAACGCTACGTCTTCCGGCACGCGGTCGCCACTTCAGAACCTTTCGGCCCCGACGGCAATCTGTTCTGCGAGCAATGTGCCCTGCCCATTGCCACTTAAGTTTGGCAATTCTTCGAGCTATGTCGGTTACCTTGGTTCTCCTACGGATCTCTTCATTTCTGATTTGATCACGTAAGGAAACTCCAAGCATAACCCTCTCCATTGCCCTTTGGGTGACTTTTAGCCTTCTAATAAGGCACATTGTGAGCGACCACGTTTCAGCGCCATAGGTCATCACTCGCAACAAGCACTGGTTAAAGATTTTCGTCTTGAGATACTGCGGTATGTGGGACAAGAAGATATTGCGTAGCTTCCCGAACAATCAATTTAATTATGCCATTATTTTTGCCATGATTGTTTATTGTACTGACTTTCTGGAGGATCATGATATTATAATATAAGCACTCAAGCGGCATGTTGCTAACTTGTCTTTTTTTTTATTTTATATACACACTAGCTTTTGCCCGCGGCTCCGCCCGCGTGGATGTCGGTTATCGCGTAATTAAGTAGCCTGTGTCCTTCTCCATATCCCAGGCTATATCTCTGCCAAATTTCATGATGATCGGTTCAGCGGTTTAGGCGTGAAAAACTAACATACAGACAGACAGACAGACAGACAGACAGACAGACGGACAGACAGACAGACAGACAGACAGACAGAGTTACTTTCACATTTATAATATTAGTATGGATTAGTATGGATTGACATGAATATTTACTTGTGAAGTATAAATGTTATTATTTTAATTATTGTGAATGTGAATACCATGTGGGTCATTGTTTTTGTTTTTCTCAGTTTGTTTTTAATCATGGTATGGCGGTTTGAGTAATTTATGCGGCCTGCGCAAATGTCATTTCTTTGGTATTGTTCGTCGAATCGTTGAGCTCCATAGGTTCTGAGTTGAGCTGCACAATTACTGACAAATGCATGCACTGTGTGGACCTTTCCTCAAAAGACCATTTCAGATACCAATCTACATGGTCTTCACACGATTCAACCAAGATTATATCTGGATTTTAAAACAGACTGACCTCTGAGTTTGTTTCGGTCTTTCTTCTCAGAGTAGTCAGATACGAAACTCCGACCTCATCTAGTTGTAAAATATGATTGACGTGTAAAAGTGTTTGTACAAACCTACTTATTTTAAGTAAAAAATAATATATAACGGCAGAGGCAACTGCAGGCGTCGACGGTAGCCGCTGACGCGTCGACGTCTATTGTTACCTTTGCCGCTGGCAACAACGTGCCGGTCATGTATTTGAGCACGTACCTACTCTTATACATGAGCGGTACGTCGCGGACGGCAGCCGCCGACGCGTCGACTACAACGCGCAACGTACAGCTCATGTGCATGAGCACTAAGGCACTCACGTCAATAAAAACGATAGATCGTCTAAAGCACGAATCCAAGTCATACATAATAACAGGCGCGACGCAAAGACACCGCTCGTCGCGCGACACGCGGTACTTTTGTGTCGCGTCGCGTGTCGTGCCTGTTTGTTAGGAGCCTTCAATAAAGTTAAGTTTACTCACATATTAAAATAAAACAAGCTGACAAATCTTGCTTTTATCGTTGTTATTCAATGTAGTAAGATATTAAATCATTTTATATCACAACATACAATAACTTTAAGTATTCCCAAGTTGTGTGGATTTAATCTTTAACATCAGCAGTAAAATATTCACTCGTTAAAAACTACTACCAACACTACTGGCAACATGGCAAAAAAGTTTTACTAAAACACAATAAAATAGTTCGAAAATATATATAAAAAATATGAAAAATTATAATATAAATTAAAATATATATTTATTTCAGACATTCATAGCCCTAGACACACACACATACATTAACATTATAATTATACTATTTTAAACAGACAAAAATCCAAAATAAAACAGTTATTAATTAAATTTACATACCTACTCTGTAAAAAAAAACTGTTTACTGTGGAAAAAAAGTTGCTAAATTTATTTTCATTCGTAATGGCTTTTTAGATGTTTTTTCTTGACATTGGTGCCAGTATTTTGATTGATATAAAATAAAAATTACAAAAACCCAAGGTATTTTTAATAATTGTATTAACCTTATATATAATTCAAAAGAATAATTCAATTGAAGATGTTACAAATTGCGAGAATTTTCAGGAATACGAGTATCTAATTTAAAGATCTGAACTTAAATGTTGTATGTTTTATGTTAAAGGCTAATTTGCTTTAAATGATTATTAAAAAAATCTCAATATATCACGTATTATTTTAAATGGTTTCTTTTGTTTTTTCTACTTATATTTTAATTCTGTAGTATTTTTTTTTTTTTCTATTTTGATCTTGGGGCACATTTTTTTTGATTACGTTTACGTTTATACACTAACTTTAGATTTTAGTAAAACATTATTTTATGATTTTAACAGTGTAAGCAATTGTTGGTTGGCCATTAAAGAAAAAAAAAGGTAAAAAACTTCTCAGACTTTTTTTTTTTTTTTTCGATTTTCATAATTTGCTTTTCAAAACCAAAATAGGGTGTATTACAACAGATGCCACGAGTGGCGCTACTTAACTATACCTACATTCCCGGGCAATCAGCCACCACGTTGCTGTCTGGCTATTGGCGTTCCTAGACGGTCAAAACCACCATTACCATCCACCATTTAGAACGAAGCTTGATGTGCTTGACAAGCAAACTACGTGCTTGATAATGCTTGATAAAAAATTACATTTTTGCAATGCTTGTCAAGCATGCTTGGCCGTTTAGATTCATGCTTCTCAAGCAACATATTCAGTGTGCTACGGAACGTCATGGCGACTAAAATGAAAATGAGTGCGGATGCGTTGCGTCAAACTTCGTCAAGCGTGCTTGTCAAGCAATTTAGACCTTTATGGACCTCAACATTTTCACCGCGACGCCATTCTTATTTATCCCGAACGTGGATCCACGCGAGAAACAATGGTTTTTGAATTGTGTCTGTAATTAATATTAATACGAAAGGTTAATCACCGATAAGAAGAACAGAATTCGTTATCACCATCTTTTATAGGCGTAAAATAAAATGCGAACATCAAAAAAATTGGTTGTCCGTAAAGTTGGTTTACGGACGATAGTTTAACGTGACAACGTCACAACAAAACAATGATGCGGCGCAAGCGTACAATGAGCGTAACGGGACAATGAGTCATCCTTTTTCGTGCATGCAGCCGGCGTTCATCGATTTATTAGACGTTATCACGTCAAAAATCTCAATACAAAACCCTCAACCCAATACATGTTATTGCAGTTCAGAAACACAATTTAAAAACTTTATACACGTACTGGCACAAAACATTTTAAATCTAAACGAGAAAGTGGCACTCAACGGGCACGCCACGACTATAACTTGTAATTTTCCCATCGGCTTGGCGACTTGGCGAAACTTGTACGTGCCAAGTCAAGTTACGATGGGACAAGCATGGCGACTGCGACTTTGCGGAAGGCAATATTGCGTTTTTTATTTGCCGCAATGGAGTGTAACGAGTGAGGTGTGCGGGGTAATTAGAGGCTCTACATAATATTAGGTATATTAAAAAGTTTTTTCTTCTAGTTAGGTACTTTATGTGACCAAGTGTAGAGTTTTCTTTGGTTAGATACTCTTAAAAACTTACCAACCTGTATCGGATCATCATACTCTCTTAGCGATTAATTATTGGACTACTTTAATTCTCTTCACTTTTTGAATCATTTTTAAATTTTATTTTTAACAAGGGCATCTCAGAGTTACCCTAGAGAGGTTGAGATTCTTTAACCGGACTTTCCTATGGTTGCCTTAAGCTCCTAACGAAACTTAATGCCTCCAGCCAGGGCGTAAAAACTTATAAACTAAACGACTGCGCGCTAAGGGCACCCCCTGTGGGGTACGAACCTCGGCTTAGGGCAGAGTCGGAGGGATTTCGGATCATAGTAACCAATGATTTTATTATAGTAACTGTATAATTTTGCAGCCATATTCGTTGATCGTGGCAGAAAAAAAAAACACTATAGACTAAACTTTTTACCAACACTGAAAATAAACAATTGTCTTCTTAAGGGTCCGTGCACGAAAAAAACTCTCTTTTGGCAATTTCTTATCTAATTGTGAGAAAACTTGAAATAATCGAAACATTAAGTCTGTGTAACTATAAGAGTACAGTTTTCATGGTGCTAAACCATTAATGTCACTCACAGCAGCTTTTAATAGTTTCATCATTTTTGTGCTCTCCAAAATATAGTTTATTTCGCCATGGATTTACTTAATGAAGATATTGTATAATCATTATACGAAATTTTGATTATATTTCAAGGATAGCTGAAGACTAATTTGTGATTTTTAAATTTCTTGATATGATTTGCTAAATAATAGGAAAAATATATATTACTGACGAGGTTTAAAACAAAAAAAGGTTTTTTCAATATTATTTTTCTGCTATATTTTGTATGGAAGTTGAAAAAAGTGGTTCCGCCACATGCAAGAAGAGCATATAATGATGTTAAGGATATTTTTTAATGTTCAAAATCAAAAGTAGTTTCTTGTAGAACGATGATCAAATGTCGGTCTCGCGTCATTTTTCGGAAAACTTGTTGCAAATATTAGTGATTTACCGTGAATACTTAATTTATTTGAAAAATCTCTTTCAGCCACATGCAAAACAAAGAACACGACTTTTCAAATCTCAAATAATTTTGTTTAAGTTATTTTTCCCTTTCTCACAACCAATGAACAAAATTGATCAAAATCAGTCGATTTCGTGCACGGCCTCTTAATTTAAATTTCGCAAACAAATAACCCAGACTGCCAACTTGTTAACTTTTTAAACCCAACCTCTGAGAACCAGTGAGATTTTACTAAATGTCGTCAAATGTATGGACGAGTACCTAATTCAAGATGTCTAGACGTAATAGTTTTCTCCGATATGGGTACTCAGAGATTTTGCGACGACCACTACGAATGTATTGGATCTGATACCGTTTAGAAAAGATTTTTGAACAGTTCAGAGATAAAGTTTATCGATATTTTAAATCTTTGCTTCGGGAATCCTTGATTAGTTTTGAATCGAATGAAGCACACCAATTCGTGAAGTTATGATAAGTTCATCTGCGGCATCTGTTTTTGGTAAAAGGTTTATTGTGCTCTTTAATAAATAAGAACTTAGAAACTTTTCAGAGGAATGTCGGAACAACACTGATCTACATTTTTTAGCCTGGCTTGAGCATCGATCTTAGGATCAAGGGTATGATCACTCGATACCCTACCTACACATAAAAATAAAAAAGCGGCCAAGTGCGAGTCGGACTCGCCCATGAAGGGTTCCGTAGTAGCAAGCGCGGTTTATGATTTATGATTATGACGTATTAAAAAAACCTACTTACTAGATCTCGTACAAACCAATTTTCGGTGGAAGTTTACATGGTAATGTACATCATATATTTTTTTTTGTTTTATCATTCTCTTATTTTAGAAGTCACACATTTTATCACTTTGGATGTGTCTCTCGCACAAACTATTCAGTTTAGAAAAAAAATATATTAGAAACCTCAATATCATTTTTGAAGGCCTATCCATAGGTACCCCACACGTATGGGCATGATGAAAAAAAAATTTTTTTTAATGAATTTCAATTCTTAGTATGGGGGAACCCCCAAAATTTATTGTTTTTATTTTTCTATTTTTGTGTGAAAATCTTAAAGCGGTTCACAGAATACATCTACTTACCAAGCTTCAACAGTATAGTTCTTATAGTTTCGGAAAAAAGTGGCTGCGACATACGGACGGACAGACAGAGAGACATGACGAATCCATAAGGATTCCGTTTTTGAACCCTAACAAGAACATAAAAAAGTCTATCCGATCCACCCTCAAATCGAAGAGCCTCATAAAACTAATTACTAAAGTCCCTACCACACTTTAAAATCACTTAAATCTACTACCCAATTCTAAATTCAAACTCCATCACCCACGTGTGTCGGTGAGAGTAAACAGAATATCATCCGGGTCGTTAATTAGCTTAGTGCGTGCCCCTGACACACATTCGTATTATATAGAACGCCATATTCTAGGAATCGGGATGCAGCGTTGAAAGTAATTTTCCGGTCGGGTATAGGACGGTCATAGCTTGCAAGGTCGGTTACGAGAATTCAATTATCGTAATTTCTGTGAAATCCGGCTGGGGGTTGTTTGTAAACAAATTGCCTTTGGCATTTGAATATTGATTCTGCTGTCTTTCATTTTAAAAGGACGAAAATGATACTTGAGAATTTGACAGGGAGTTTATAATACTCTCCACAAATCGAGCAACATTAACAGCATTTCATCTCAATCGTAACCGACATTCTCGTAGTAGCAGCCATGCCAGATCAAACCGCATTCACTGGCAAATATCTTGAAGATGTCTTCGCGACAATCCATCAATTTACTGACGTGGACCACGACGCTAATGGCTGCAGGGAGGGGGGGGATCATGATCCTCGCTTTTTTTGTTAACTGTCGGTTCAAAGAAAAGATTGTGACTGTCGGAAAAGATTGTAGATAAGAAATTGTTAAGCACATTTGAATGGGGTTTAAGAAACTTGTCAAAAAAGGTGTTTATAAAGGTTTTGGAGAAGGGGTAATTTGGAAGTAATAATCAGTATTTATGCATCGAAATTATATGGACATAAGCCTACAAAAATTCAGATGAAATGGTGGTGTGGAAGCGCGGAATCTTGGTTCGTTTCCAAATGAGGATTCCTGATTTATTTAGTGCCCATAAAAATGTTGCTAAATAAACACAAGATTTACCAAATCCAATTAATATGGAAAACAAGAAATCCTCTATACCAAAATTATAAGATAACAACAATGGAGACGGCACTACTAATAAATATCCCACTTAGACTTTGGGCTGATTCCGATTCAGAATATCCAAGCCTGAAACATAACCAAACGTTTTGTCGATTTGTTAACACGAATCGGTAAACTATGGATGACACAATTTTTTGACGTCCTCATCGGCAAGCGGCCGGGTCGCGTGATAACCACTGAATATTTCACTCGGAGCGAGCTGGTCACAACGACCGAATTTATTTTGTACATTGTTCTTTGATTCTGACTTTATGTGGCCACCCTGATAAGCTTGAATAAATAAGATATTTTGCCCTTTTATTGTTGGTTTCTTGACTTATTTCTATACTCCATTTAGCATTAGACAATAACGGCTAAATAACGACAGTTATTGTGTAATGTTGTTGAAATTACTGCATTTTAGAGTATTTTTTTAATGTAAATGGTAAATAGATTACACTGCTTTGTCTATATCGTGAAATAACGGAGTTTATTAAACGTTTACATCGAAATAACGAAAGGGTAAGAACAGTTATTTGTCTAATGTTATAATAAATGAAGTATAATTATCTGTAAGATATCTGAACATTTTAGTTTAGATTGTAGATTTCCTGTTAGCTATCTAACATGAAATCTACATCTATTAAACTAAAATGGACCTCTACATCATTTAAGTTGCACTATCAACAGCCTATCTTTGAGACTAATCCGGTGTAGTCTTCGAAAAACACGCCCAATCCCTAAAATTTTACAACAATCGTTCTCTAAAAATGTAGATGAAGCCCTTGTATGTATAAGAATGGAGCGATGAGCGTAAAAGTGCAGTCAACTTCGCTTATTGGATATAGAGCCGAGCGCTATAACACTTCTGCCCAAACTAGGTAATAATGTGTTACATGAAGATATAATCGTGTATAGCTGTGTCTCACTCTCACAGGTGAAACAACTTATGAATGGACTCATTTCGACGAAGACTTTCAACGTCCCGACTTTATTCATGAAGAACATGATGTGTTTCATTGCAACGATTTTATTTTACTTTTTTAGGTGTTTCCAGGATATTATTGTCCTAGGTACATCATGCATGAATGTAAAATTAAAACTGGATTCGTCTTGAGATAAGTATGAATTTGCACATTGAAGTATAAATAAATCGAGGTCCGAAACGGTTTTTTTTCCCTAGATATCAATGTAATTTTTAGGGTTCTGTACCTGAACGGTGCCAAACGGAACCCTATTACTAAGTCTCCGCTGTCCGTCCGTCCGTTCGTCTGTCTGTCAGCGGGCTGTATCTCATGAACCGTAATTGGTACAGTTGAAATTTTCACAAATTGAGTATTTCTATTGCCGCTATAACAACAAATAATTATGAAACATACAAGAAACGTGGTTTTTTTGCTCGATTTTAAGACTCACATACGAATGGTTCCGACCTTTCGTATGTGAGTCTGACTCGCACTTGACCGGTTTTTGGTCTCATTGACAGATTACGAAAACTACTCAGATGGAATTATCCATAGGAAGAAGATGAAATATGAAATATCAGACATGAGTAATTTTGAACAACAGCCAACATACGTAAGGATACCAGCAATAATCTTTAATCCTTACATCCAAGGACTTAACTACAGAGAGATGAAGACTTGCGCTAAGCTTGCGAGTTTCATTACGAACTCGTATCTAGGTTATTTTTTATATGAAATCAGTACAAAAACTATGTGGGTATAAAAACGAGGACGCGGGAAGAGGTCGGCCTGATGCCAACTACAGTGGGGGCGTGGCAATCCCGTATTTACCAGAAAACCACTACCGATCCAACTAAGGCTAGAGTCTGGAAACTGAATAAACAACTTCAGGCATTCATATAATTGGCCCCATTTGAGACTGACTCATCGTTGAGTAGCCAATGAGACGGGACGTCTTCGACTTGTATGTTACGCGAATATGCTGAATATTAGAACACGTTAGTATTGTATGATGTCTAGATCTGTTCAAAATTTTAAAAATCTTAAACATTCTTAAAAAAAAAAAATTGTTTTCTTCTGTGACATTTCAACATTTGCTATGCTATGGAGAAATTCAGCGTGTTATATCCTGCATGGAGTATGGGGTCAAGGAAAATTGCTATGTCTACTACTTAAACTTACAAGCAAGATGCAATGCTCGTATTTTAGATTGCTCTTAGCTTAAAATTTTCAATTATAATGCAAAGTTTTATATTGTTTCATCTTAGCTTGGTGAAGTTGTAATAGAGAACATAATAGCCCTTATAATAGAAGCGTCAGCGGTAAAAATTAGTTTACGTTAAGTGTATGAAAATGGAAATACTTAGGAATTACTGACGTATTTAGGTTACTCGCAAGTAAAATTTTCCATCGCCTAGAGCTTACATTTAGTCGAAATTATAACGTTTAAGTAAATCTATTTTTAATTACACAAAATTATCAAATAGTGTATGGATAATATTGGTTCGTGTAACTTTGATAGCAGGAGGTCATTCTTAATACGAACTTCATCAAATATTGAGAGCTTCCAAAAATAATGAGATTGATCAATATACGTGCTCTCACATGCGACCGAGTGGTGTTGACAGACGAACTATCGCCATGTTACAATATCTCCTGCAACACCACAGAGCTCGTTATTTTCCCATTAACC
The DNA here is from genome assembly GCA_947523025.1 of Dryobota labecula. Classification (NCBI taxonomy): domain Eukaryota; kingdom Metazoa; phylum Arthropoda; class Insecta; order Lepidoptera; family Noctuidae; genus Dryobota; species Dryobota labecula. The sequence goes on along the minus strand of OX383303.1, from coordinate 6,857,772 downwards.
CGCAATAACCCACCTCCCTTAATTCGGAGAGGAAATACAAAAACAATTTCCACTCACTCCGGATAACGATCCGATCGATACAAGCGAAACTCGAATGCGATTACCATTTACAAGTACTGGCTTTACAAGCATTGTTGTTACGATTACGTTACAAGCTCGTGCAGTCGAGTATTGAGCACATCGAGTATTGAGGTGTAGTGGTACTCACAGGTCAGTGGTGGTGCCGCGGGTACATGGGCTCCAGGGCACAGCACGGGACTTAGTTCGTGTAACAACAGATGCACCTCGTCGTGGCCACTCCGAGCTCAACTTGCGTAACATTTATATAACGAGACACTGCTGAGGAACAACACCGCTCGGTCAGAGGCGGACTCGCGCGCGGCCCCGGACCCTTCGTCCTGCCATTTTGGTATCGACGGGGACGGGATGAAAAGCGGAGATGGCGATGAGGCCCGCCGAACGCGGGCTGTGATCGCGTTCACGTTTCGAGCGGGCTTTTGTGTGAAAATGGGGATGTCACAGCGGTGGTTACGTTCGGTGGGAAAATAAAAAAGTGTGAATCGGTCGGGCGGAGCGGTCGGCCGGCTGCGAGAGGCACATGCCGCTCGATAGTCGGGCGCGTGCGCGAGGCGCGGCGCGCGTCACTCGCCGCACTTGCGCCGCCGCCCGCCTCAATGGAGCGCCGCCGCCGCCGCCGCTGCTTCACCGCTCTCCCGACGACTCCCTGTACAGACACTATTTCAGCAGACTCACTTTGGGTGGACACGGAGTACGCCCTGACTCCTTTCACATTCTTAATTGGAAGCCCAAGCAACGAGCCAGAGATTAATGAGTTCGACGACGCAGACTTGATCCGACGTGTTAGCTGAAGAAAGGCGCAGAGGCTGGCAGACCATTTCTGTCAGCGTTTCGTACGAGAGTACCTGCCCACGGTCACACCCAGGAGGCGGTTGCAGGAGGCTCGTCAGTTAAAGGTGGGCGATCTAGTTTTTGTCGCGGACGGCACGCTGCCCAGGAACCAATAGCTACGAGGGAGAATCGCGGCAGTGCACCCTGGCTGGGACGGGGTAGTTAGAGTAGTGGACTTCGCAACGAAGGGGGGCGTGCTGCGTCGACCCATTCGCAAGGTGGTGTTGGCGACCAGCAACTATCCTTTTTTATATTATTTCTTTTCACATTTTATATTTTGTTTTATTATGTCACTTCTTGTAAAAAATGTCTTAGAAATACAAAGAAATAAAAATGTGTTTCTATTAAGCATCTATACTCCATTTGCATTAAACAAATAACGGCTAAATAACGACAGTTATTGTGTAATGTTGTTGAAATAACTGCACTTTAGAGATATTTTTTTAATGTAAATGGTAAATAGATTCCAGTACTTTGTATTTATCGTGAAATAACGGAGTTTATTAAACGTTTACATCGAAATAACGAAAGGTTGAGAACAGTTATTTGTATAATGTTATAATAAATGGAGTATAGTCATCCTCATCTTTAACATGATACCAACTATACTCCATTTACTATAGCATTAGACAAATAACGGCTAAATAACGACAGTTATTGTGTAATGTTGTTGAAATAACTGCACTTTAGAGATATTTTTTTAATGTAAATGGTAAATAGATTCCAGTGCTTTGTATTTATCGTGAAATAACGGAGTTTATTAAACGTTTACATCGAAATAACGAAAGGGTGAGAACAGTTATTTGTCTAATGTTATAATAAATGGAGTATAGTCATCCTCATCTTTAACATGATACCAACTAGATTGCGAACAATTTCGTCTTCTCGGTATCGTAGTTTCCACGTTGGCTAAGGCAGGTTGGGTACGGCATCGTCTAATTGTTAGAGAATATGGTGCTGTTGTTCTGTATTCCTTTTGTTATTTTCTATGGGTGGATATTGTTGCATTTGTATTATTTTCGGGGTTTGCCAGTAATTACCATTTTCCATCCGATATTCAAGCCGGTGTGACAATATAGTACCGCTGAAGTCACTACCGATGCGTTTCTAAATACGCTTTCAAATGCGTTTGAATGCGTTGACAGTGACGTATGAGTCTACCGCAAGTCAAAGCTAATACGAATGGTCCTTCTGCCCATGTTGATTTAGTGGTCCTTCTCGACCAAGTTCATTATTTGGCTATCAGTCACTCGGACGCTGTCTATAACGTAATGAAGGTTGTGACACCGAGCAATTAATACAGCCAGACACTCTGATTCTGATTCCGCGACCTGTTATGACGTGTGGCCATCGTGTGGTCTTTTCAAGGATTTCTTTGTTTTATTGTATTCTGAATGCGTTTCGAAGAATCAGTACAAGTTTTACAAAAAAAAAAGGGTTGCGTCAATCACCGTCAATGAATGAAGGTTGAAAATAAAATTGAAGTCAGTACTTTATAGTTATCTACATCTTTTGTTTTTTGCGTTTTGTATTTTTTATCTAAATAGTTCATATTAATATCAATTATTTTTATGTAACTACCATCTTTTGTTTCAATTCTTGAGTCTTTTTCAATTTGTGAAGTCTAGATCAAAACAGGTATTTTCTTTGTTCTAACTTCTAATCGATTATAAGAAATGTCTTAAGTTGCCCATAGATGGCGACTCTTATCCGTAGCCTACCCGTGTAACTGAAAGAGTTTCATGCTTCTTAGTAACTTCAACTCTTCGAAGTGACTTCGTTTATTAAATTATTGATCATTGTTATCTGTTATGATCGGTGTTCCTTATATAATGTCCATCGGGACGAGTATATGTTTACGTTCGGTTGTTTTTTTTAAATAATTTAGCTAGCGATGCTTGAACAATAAACAAACCGAAATCCGTTTTTCCTAAATTGTTTTTTTTTTTTTTAACGTTGCTCCACTCTATGTATTTATCCTGTATTGTGGTTGAGTTTAAGAACATTTAATCTCACATACACGAACAGCCAGACCCGGAACAACTACTTACAGGTCATACAAATATTTGTTCCGTGCGGGAATCGAACCCGCGACACGCAGCGCAGCACTCACGCCAACCGTGCCGTCCTTGCCACGGGCATTCTATGCAAAACTATTAGAGGATCTTTGTTTTATTATTAGTAAAGAACACACTAGTTTTAATTGGTCTGTAATTTAAATCAATCAGCTAACCTTAATCTCGATCGCGAATGCGGAACTCCTCATATTTAATCTTCCGACGTGCAACGCTACATCCTTCGATTAAAGATCGCAGTACGTTAGACAAATTCATAACTTAAATTATGCAGGTAATATTTTAATAATTTTTATATATTTATATATTATATTAAAATAATATTTTAATATAATTATATATTATATTAAAATATTTATTATATAAATATAAAATAAATATATTTTCATAATATACATATATGTATAATATATTTAAATATATTTATATATATATATAAATATAATATTATATATAATTTTATATTCAAATCACAACTGTCATTCTTAGCCAGTAGTATGAAATGGCTATGACACTCCAAATTAACGTAGTCTATTTGATAAACAATTAATATCCCTGCCTGTACCTACCTGTAACTACGTTTAAGGTTCTTGAGATTGTTTAATACAACTTTGAGTTAGGCCAGGTAAGTCTAATTGTTCATCATGATAGCAGACAAAAGGCTCCCCGACACTGGCGTGATATCGCGGGCGCGACAAGGTTCGCACTGTCTGTCGCGCCCGCGATAATCCGCCAGTGTGGGCTTATTCCACAAATCCCCCCTGAAAATCCCCCTTAGGAGGAAAAGTGGAATATGAAAACAGTCTAGAATTCACCCCTGATAATCCCACTAAGGGGGGAAAACTAGAATTAAAAAAACAAAAAATAACTTATTCCAAGATCCCCTGAAAGTGATTTTTTTTACATTAGTGTTCAGTTTTTTCCACTGAGGGGGATTCTCTCAGGGGGGATTAGTGGAATAAGCCCCAGTGTGTGGGAGCCTTAACAGTCTAGCCATACTTCAGCGTTGGTGGTTATATGTTAGTCTTCTAAGGATTTATTAACGTGAGTACTGTAGAGTTTCATCTCATCCGTATATAATTGTACTTTAGCATGTAAATTGAGGCATTAAACGTTAGCAACTCAAGCAATTGGTACACTTCTTTCATTATTTTGGTCTCCTGAACGCTCAACAGTTCATGGCGACCTTGGCTGTGACTGGAACCGGATCAGCCGCGACCACCTACTACGATTTTACGGAACTTTAAAACAATAGCATTGACAATGTGTGCAAAAGTACAATTATACAGGGATCAGGGGGCCAAGTCTACTAATGTACAAACGTTGCAATGGTCTCTTCATTGTGAGTTTTTGACAGATTTGAGATACAAAAACTGTCAAATACTCACAATGGCGAGACCATTGCAACGTTTGTAAATTAGTAGACTTAGGCCCCAGATGCAATACACACTACTTACAATACTTACCGCGTCACTGTAATAACTGCCCTCATCTCCATCACATGCAGTTTCAATTTCATCATCGTCTACAATCACATCAGTATTATTGTACACCACACTATCTTCTCCTCTATTACTAACGTAGTCTCTATCATTATTACTAACATTAACACTTTCAGAAAGTTCAATGAAAAACACACTTTTTCGCTCATCATCAGTTTGCACATAAACCGAAATATTTTCCTTTTTATTGGCACTCCAATGGCTAGGCAAAGTGTCTGTATTAGAAATAGTTTTAATTTTAAATATATTGGCACATAAGAATATTGATAGTATACTTTTGAAGATATTTCTAAATGTATTTGTAAAATATGGCCAGTTGTTATATTTCATATTGTTGATCGTCTACTGTTTCTGATTGAGCGAAAGTAATCCAGTTATTGCAGCTTATCAAATGATAATAATTTAATTAATAAGCTCTTCAGTTTCGTGGTATTGTTTCCCGGAAATTAGGTTATTAATTATATTTATTGATATAATAATATGGTTATTTGGTGCCTGTGTGATTAGTAGGTCCCTGGTCATTTTTAATACAGGGTGGCCAATTTGGAAGTATACAACTTTAAATTTTGATTATTTTTATTACAAACGGAAATTACAGGATATTATTCTATAATTATTTTACTCAGGCTTGGCAATTTTATACGAAAATCAGCGAAATCTCCTCCTTTTTTATACACAAAAATGTGATCGCTCTTCATTGTGTTTTTCATTAAATTTTCGCATACTTTATTAGTTATCCCACTAACAAAGTCACAAATATTCTGCTTTTTGTAATCAAGATTGACCCGTCCCTTTGGATAACCCCATACAAAAAAGTTAGGACATGTCGCGAAATCCTCAATGATCAAAATGGTATTCGTTACTCTTAATGATTTGTTAGAAAAATTGGTTCATTTTTAAATTCGTTTAAGATCTTCAGGATAAAATTACTGAAAGTATTGCGGTGGTCATGGTCTTATAGACTGTGCATAACGAATATGCCGCATTTTATCTAAATAATAAACACCAAACAACTGCAAAATTTGGCTTTAAATCAGAATTGGGGCTAAAAAAAGTTGAATCATATTAATTGGCCACCCTGTACAAATAAATACGGTCTGTGTAAAATCAAGATTAAAACGAGGCGCGAAATCTGTAAAACGTTTAGTAAAAATACAAGATAGATAATAAAATAATTTTATTTGACTATTTACAATATGTATACCTATAAAAATATAACGATTTGGCTTGTTACATTTAAGCATAATATTGTCACACATTGATATTATATAACAATATAAAAATAAAATTCGAAAAGGCTGCAACAGTAGATACGGTCTTAATACAAAAAAAAAACTTTAATTGTTAAAAGTAACATAAAAGCGTTGTTTTAAACATAGCATAGAAAACCACTTGACGTGCCTAAATATTTACAATGCGATGCCTAACCGTACAAAAATTCTATAAAAATATGGTAACTTTTAATAAAAAGTCACGTTCTACGTGTTAAAAGGGATTAAAAACTTTATTTACACGATCACAAGAGAACCCTGAACCACACCGAGTATTTCTTTTATAATTAAGTCAAATAAAACTACATGTTCAAATATCTAAATTGAATATTGAGCAATGAAAAGAACATAATTAAACATAATCTATTAACAACACTTCAAAGACAATACAAATAAAACTTATACATAAAAAAGAAAGACATCTAAAATGACGACTGTTTTGATAAAATAGTCATTTGATTAAATAATACAAGTTTTTAATCACAACCTGTGTAAAAAGGTAAAAAGAAATAACAATCATACAACATACATTTAGAAAACTTTGAAAACCACAACATAATCCATTATAACGAAGCAAAGTCATGATAACTCAGGTTCACGAGAACCCAAGTACTTAATACCTACTTTATTATGTACTTATAAATGTTTCATGGTGCAAAAATGTACATTTATAAATATGTCAGTATTTTTCAATATAATCGATCAAAAGTCATAAAAACAGTAAACTTACAAGACAATACATAGTTATTTTAGATACGTAGTAATTAAATTCGACACTTGAAAGTCAGCTATCAGAATAAACGTCTTTATTCAACACGAAGATTTAAATACAGAAGACTAAGAACAGAGCATATTTAGATGCCACCTCATTGTTCCTAAAAAGGTCTTATTAAAATAAAAATATTACCTATAATCCTGAAGAACATTTTAGAAACAAGGAGACACACTCAAACGCGAAACCGAAACTCTCAGGTCCCTAGCGCGACATAGACAAGGAAGCTTATCAATCAATATCTAAACTTTTGAAACTACTGGTGAAGCTAGCGAACATACCTTTACTAGGCTTTTTGATCCTCTTTTTCTCATCAGCCTTAAAGATTTCTGTCTCAATCAACCATTCTCTGTAATTATCTTCCATGTTTTTCCTTTGTTCTTCGTGGAGTTGCTTCACAGGTGGAAGAGGTCCTCCAAAGTCTTCAGGCAGGAGTTCCTTATCGACGATGGACTCTGGTCCTTCAGAGGAGAAGTTTAGGAGATTGAGGAGGTTGGAGTGGATCAGTGGTTTTACGAGGCACATGACTTGGTTGATGAAGGACACCGTGTGTACGACGTGGATCTTCTTTAGACGACACGGGTGGGCGTTCTGAAAGAGAAAGAAAGTAGAATGAGTTCATGAGGGTACGGCCTTAATTTATTAGTACGAGGCTGGCCACGGAACATAATTATGGTAATCACTACTAATATTCCGTTATATTACTCAGTTGGACAAAGGTTCAAATAGAGAAACAATACAACTTTAACTAAAAATAATTTTCAGAAGTGGAATAACTACTAAGAAAAGATTCACAGTAACTAACCTGAATATAATGCATAAAAGCTCTAAGCGCAGGCAGCGTCACTCTGGTCAAATGACCAAGACTGCAGCCCTTCATATCGAAGATGACGATATAACCCTCAGACAAGCTGTCTTCAGACAACTTGACATCATTAAACATACAGAACATGCGGACTGCATCTGCGAAGTTTAGCTTGCTGTAGTCAAACTCTGATAGCCGGTAGAGGAGCACGTGGTAGCCCTCCGTAGTCTTGAGTGGTAGACCTACCATGTGCCTGGAAAAGATAAAAGATCATAGTATGAAAACTTTTCAATAATAATTGTATCCGTGTAGTTTTTGAGGTGAGAAAGTTCTTCAGTATCTTGCAGATTTGCCTCAGGGATTTTGTCTAATGTTACTGCAATAGCATTCACAACTGCTCGCGTATATCGATGATATCATTACAACTTGAGTTAAGCTTATACGGACTTTCAGAATTTTGTTAAAGCGTCTTCAAATATAAGAAAGGATACAAAATGACTCGGAATGTGAAACATGCTTTGAAAAAAACATTAAAAAGCATGCCTTATTTATCAAGGTGTGATACTACAAAGTTATACCTACATCATTACAATGATAGAACGCCTTTGAATAAGGCGGTTACTCTGTACCTTCCTAAGGGACAAACGAAACTATTCAATAGAGAGATATAATGAAGAGATACGCAAACAAGATATCAGCTTGACAAGAATGCTTGACACTTTCTATAGTGGAATGAAGCTCCCAGCTCAGATATGAGAAGTGAATAGGTTTTGATTCAGTTGACCGCAGCTACGACAGTGATTGCTTATTAACGCTAGCCTGTAGCAACTTTTGCCTTTTATCTATAGGTACTTGAATTTGAATCTGACATTAAAATCTCTAGTCAAATCTTTCAAATTAAAATCAACTGTGATGAGTTTCATCTTCATTGTACCCTTTAATATAAAGATATTATACAGTGGCCAGCACATCAAACTACATGAAACTGTCAGATTTCTCCAAACGATTTTTAAAAAAAATTAAGTTAATAATCGAACGAGAAAATTTGACATGAGCTGTGCTACAATTAATATAATTTACAAATAAGCATATTATTATTCTATCCTTGGCATTGTTTATCAATACGTCCCTCTCGTGGTCGCTCACAATGGGCCTTATTAGAAGGCTAAAAGTCACCCAAAGGGCAATGGAGAGGGCTATGCTTGGAGTTTCCCTACGTGATCGAATCAGAAATGAAGAGATCCGCAGGAGAACCAAGGTAACCGACATAGCTCGAAGAATTGCCAAACTTAAGTGGCAATGGGCAGGGCACATTGCGCGCAGAACAGATGGCCGTTGGGGCCGAAAGGTTCTGGAGTGGCGACCGCGTACCGGAAGACGTAGCGTTTGAAGGCCTCCCACAAGGTGGACCGATGACCTTATGAAAGCCGCAGGAATCCGCTGGATGCGGGAAGCACAAAACCGGTCGAGGTGGCGGTGCTTGGGGGAGGCCTATCTCCAGCAGTGGACGTCTTTCGGCTGAAATGATGATGATGATGATGACGACCCTCTGCATTAGCAAAAAGTGCGTATACAATAGTAGTCTCCGTACTCTGTAACATCTATGTATTTCTTATACAAAATAGACTTTTTGTTTCTATTGATTCCGCAGATCGATTTTATTAGTTGACTGCAACATTGTAATGTATCGACATTATTACACTTTGGCCTACATTATGCGAAATGTTTCCAAACCTTACCTTTGTATACAAAATCGTGTGAAAAGGCAATTAATACAGCGGGTAACATGTAGTATTGTATGTAAATGGTTTTAATTGACGCAGGCATTACCATTATATTAATGAACTGCATTGTAATACTTGATAGGTAAATAATTACGCGTTGCAATATTTACGTCTTTCACGCCTGTTCATGCCTTTGCACATCGTGACCGACTACTGGACATTGCAGTATGTAAATATTTAGTTTCTTCATTAAGGGGGAAGCACTAAAGTAGACCGCGAAATTCCACATATCTTTTTTTTTCTCATTGTCTGGGTGTATGTTGATTAAAATATGATTCGCGACCGAAACAAATATGTATTTACAGAATCCTTCACCTTGTAATAGTCGGAATTATGATGAAATGTGACTTACGTTATATCCATGATTGTCTTGTTCTTCGGCGCGAGCGGGTCGCGGTTGGTGAACAGATCTGGGGTGTTTGCCCTCAAGGTGAAGTAGCATTCGATGGTGTCCTTCGTTTCCTTGACCTTATAGTAGTTGGAGTGCAGGAACAGGATCACGTACTCGTCCGATATGTGGGGCAGGTGCGGCTGGCTCTTCATCCTGGAATTATGAGAAGTTTTTTGAGTCATGGTTAATGAATGTTGGAAAATGGTGAGTTTAAATAAGATTTTCACACTAGCCAGAAGCCTAAAAGTTTAGGTAAGTACCTACAACTCTTAATTTTTCGCGTCACTTTTGCGCGTCCCAAAAAATGTTCCCTTCTCTTTTGGCATAACTTGAAGCCCTATACATAACGTAATTATAGGGACACTTTGATTTTATTTTATTTAGGTAATAAAGGAAAGAGGAGCGGTTGAGGTTTTCGGATCTACTTTTTGGACAATTGAAGATGCCAATATTTTCAAAAGTACCATTATATGAGTCAACCATACGGCGGACAGGTGAGTACTGGCTAGAGTTAGTTCGGCAAGAATCCACTGCAAAACGACCTACGCGTACGTAGGTAGGATTTATGTCATCTATAGTGCATGGCACGTAAAAATTTATACCGAAAATTTTCAACCATTCGAGAATATTTTTCTACAAACTCCAAAATGTCATACAGGGCTATTGAACTCAGGACTTTTGAGTCGCTGCTGGTTTTGCTATCAATGTCATTGCCTACAAGGACCAGACGTAGGCAGTTATGTTCTAGTCTAGACTAACAAAGCGATACAATTTCAACTGGACAGAAAATAGTACTCAACAAAACCCTAAGGAGGTTTGGTGATGTCATACGTTTACATACAGTACAGAATATTGGTTTAGAAACGAAGGGATAACCTTCGAAACTTAACAATAATCTACAAAGTTAATGTAAATTCTTTCGTCTGCGTAAATCTGGGCCTCAAGTCTGCTATTACAATAGTGTCAGAATGGTCTCGCCATTGTGAGTATTTGACAGTGTTTGTATGGCAAATCTGTCAAAAACTCACAATGAAGAGACCATTCTGACACTATTGTAATAGCAGACTTGAGGCCCTGTTAAGGTGTATTCATTACAAAACATAATTTATGAAAAACAACAAACGAAAACCATGAACTGTTAGCAAACAGATGCAATAGAGCCGCCATTTTGTAACCGCATTGTCATAAAAAAAAGACGAGGGCAACGGCATGCAGCCGTACAGCCTAGTTATTAGAACTCGATTGCAAGTTGATTGCTCTATGTACTATCAAACTTGTAATGTAAATCTTAATATATGTATATAAAACAAAGTCGGGTTATTTACATCATTTATAACTCAAGAACGGCTAAACCGATTTTTATGATCTTGGATTTGTTGGATTTGTCTCCAACCCGAATAGCAGAATAACTATTATAACATGAGAAAAATTCAGAAAAAAAAAATGTAAAAAATTCACTTTCACATAAGTACATTTTGTACAGAACGGCTTTTTTTGATGATATCTCGGGGAGGGATAGGAGAACGGGGGAACAAGAAATTTCTCGCAGACGAAGTCGCGGGCAGAAGCTAGTAGTAGATAACTCTTTTTTCTTTAAATTCTGTCGGCACGGTATTTTTTTTTTTTTCGGAAGGGATATCATCAAGTGACCCCTCCCGCTCAGGGTGGAGCGGAAGGGAGTGTCAGACTCTGACTAAAACCCACCCGTTCCCGTTCGTTCCTTGGCCCTTTATGTTTGGTGGTTCAGCGATTTACTGCTGCGCTGCGTGTCGCGGGTTAGATTCCCGCACGGAACAAATATTTGTAGACCTACAAGTAGTTGTCCCGGTTCTGGCTGTTTGTGATGTGAGTTTAAATGTTTGTAAACGCACCCACAATACAGGAGAAATTCCTAATGTGGGGCAAAGTTTTTAAAAAGAAAAAAAAATGCGAGGAGACCAAAAAAAGAAGAAGTGGCAAATAACCTGTACATATTACAAACATCAAAAGTAACTAAGAAATTACTTACACCAATAAGACCAAGCTTCAATATACTAAATGCCTTATACATAATGTAAATACATACGTATCATGTAAATATACATACTTTGTGCCGATTCTCTATTGTTTTTGGCAAGCGGCTCCCGTGATATATTACCAAGTATATTTACTGCCATGTTTTCAAACCACAAATATTCATCTCCCCAATTCCCAAATTTTGCCAAAAGTGCAGACCAATCGAGCTAAGGTAAGCAAAGTTGTTACTGACAAGTGTTGGATGGGTATAACCAATCTTTTACACTGCCGTATATTATATAATTGTGTACAGCGATCATTCTTGGAAATAATGCTATTTTCATAAGCATCTTCCTTAGCAAAGTACGTGACGTCATGGGGACATCCATTTCCTTAACAAATATAAGAGTGTGTGTATATCTCGATGGGTACACGCTCAACCACACTGTGGAATCAAAATGTATTCTCCTATCTACCTCGTGGTGCTCATCAGGTCAATACTCAATACTCAATATCTTTATTGCTTTACCATAATGTGTACTTAGGTGGTTACTATATAATTTAGATCATTATGGACCCTGTAGGGCACAGCAAAAGGGTAGGAGAGGGTAGGTCGTGCTACTGTCCCTCAAAATTCACTTTATGGTCGATTCCGCCCACCCCTGGGTATATTCCCAATCGTGCTCTGAGAGATGTGATCTCTTTCTGGAGCATAACGGCTTCTCAGGGGTAGACCTAACATAGTTGAACATGGAAAAACTTAGCTGGCGCAAGACGGCTCACTTTTTCCTCAGAAAATCTAATAAAATGAAACAAGATCGTGAAGTAATGTCATAAGAGCGAACATCGTCTTGAGTTTCGGAAAATGTTGTTCAAGTAAATATTGTTCATGCGATAGTCTGGCACGCTGTCAAAACTTACTTCAAACCCCTATTTATGCCAAATACGCTTTTTAGTAGTGCTTTGGCAATCATTTTATCTCTGTTAAACCAATGTTAAACCGTCTGGGGATGCTATCGAGATTTTATAATGATCGATCGGATATACAAAACTAACTATTGCTATACCCGAAGTCTGAAATTCAGATAACTTATGTAAACAAAGGGGATAACATATCAAAAAAATATCTTCGTAATGGTAATTCACATAAAATGGCGAAAAAATGGTTTAATTTTCTTTTAAGTACTGATTTTAAGAAATAATACTTAAAAAATAATCATACCGTAAATATTTTTATAAATTTTCGGTTTTAAACAAAGTTATTAAAAAAAGGAGATTTTCTGGTATAAAATATTTTATGATACTGATAACAATGTGGAGGAGATCAAAACATTTTCAAATTTTTCATCTTCAACAACACTAATATTACAACTCTCATTCATCGATGCATATTGTAAGAAGCATATGTATATATTATATAGCCACATTTTGGATGAAAACTGTTTTGAGTGGAAATCGATTTTGGGAGGCTTACGTCTAGCAGCAGGACTTAAAAGGGCTGATTATGACGATCATAGGCCGTGTCTCCGAAACACTACACAAAACATTGTTTGCCAACGGTATTTTGTTTGGATAGTTCTTATAATTTATTCACTTTAATTTTATAGATGATTATTTACAAAAAAAATATGATTAAATGTTTTGCACCACTGTCCTGCCATTTTGACAGTGACATTTCTTTGTTTACATAAATTGAATGAATTAGGGACTTTGGGTATCGCAGTTTCTACCACGCGGAGGTCAGATCGCCAGTGGAAGCGCAAGACCTAAACTTAATGTGGGCAAGGTACATTTCACGAGGCTCTCTGATGATGCAAGAAGAAGGGAATACAAAATAAAAAAAGCGAGACCGCGTCTGCATGAGGTAAGTACTTTGATTGGCTTTCTAAAGGCTCGTACAGACTCGCGCGATATCGCTGGCGCGACAGGCACCGACAAAGAAATTCTGCTACTAGTGTCGCGTCGCGCCCGCGATAACGCACTAGTCTGTACGAGCCTTTAAGGGGAAGTAGTTTTAGGTTTAAATACTTTATTATCATGAAGACAAAAGAAAATCAAAGACGAAGTGCCGAGCTATGTCCCGTTTCTGACCGGGGACTCCCCGCGATAGCAGCTTAACGCCAACTAATGTTACCAGACTAAAAAATATAAACGAATGATCAGAAACGGCTTATTCCACAAATCCTCCCTGAAAATCCCCCTTAGGAGGAAAAGTGGAATCTGAAAACAGTCTAGAATTCACCCCTGATAATCCCGCTAAGGAGGGAAAACTAAAATTGAAAAACAAAAAATAACTTATTCCAAGATCCCCTGAAAGTGTTTTTTTTACATTAGGGTTCAGTTTTTCCAATGAGGGGGATTCTCTCAGGGGGGATTAGTGGAATAAGCCATCAGAAACGATAGAGATGAATTTTTTAATTAATTAATTTTGTAACATAATACCTATAAGTAGTTTATCAGAAATATCGTTTATTTCATTTACATTAAGTTCGTTCGCCGAAGAGTGGAATATCTTTAAGTTGAGAATTAATTCAAATGTATTTATTATAAGAAAAACCTTGTGGCTTGTACTTTTGGATTTTACATTCTTTTTCAAATTTATTTTCGGCTATGAGGCGTGAAGGCCTTTGCACTGCGATGCCATGGGCGGTGGTCTACACCGCACAAGCCTTACACCGCCGCTGCAGATCGCCACGGGAACGTACAGTCACGAGCACCAATATGTATACATTTAGCAAAATTCAAAAGCAATTTACTCGTGAATAACGATTGCAAGTTTGAGATAAGACCTATTTATAATAGTATAAACTTATATTATTGTATAATAGGTCTTATCTCGAAATTGCAATCGTTATTCACCATGAAAATTGTTTTTGAATTTTGCTGTGTATACATATTTGTGCTCGTGACTGTACCTATTACCGGGATAATATAATAGTAGATCTTATGTCCTATCACAGGCCACGGTCTGCATGTCTGCCAAACATCGAAATCCGAAAGGATAACAGACAAACAGACATCGTTTCATTCGCATTTATTTTATTTATTGATGAATGAAACAAATCTCGAACATGCATGAGCAAGAAAGAACGATGGATTTGTGAAAGATGATATGACTAAAAAGCGGATGAATACTGGGACATCAGTCGATAGATCTGTATCAACTGTTTTTCAAGTATTCAACCACTTTCGCTTTCTAGTATGGAAGAAATAAAGTGATGCACACTCCCCTAATAAATTGGGATGTGCGCAGAAAGATGATGATGCGTAGTTTTGACTTAAAACTTATTTTACCACACCACACCACTTATTATTTTAACTTATTTTTTTCGTCGTTTTTTTCATGATGGACATAATGTAAATCACAAATCTTTAAATGTATTGATTAAGAATGACATTTGAATATTTGCACACCATATGTTGTGGTAGAATGTATAGGACTTAACTAAATACACACGTTGTCTACATCTCTATATCTACATTCCTATCGCAGGTATGCTGGAAGAGATTTCTTTAGAAATAAGCATCACCTTTTTACGTACTTTTCTGTTCCTTTCTTCTTGTCTGTTTATATGTGTGTACATAAATTGTTAAATAAATAAATAATTAACACCATACTATGTAAAACTACATTCTTACAAATAAATAAAATTCTAGTTTTAATTCTAATTCGTCTGAAAATCCTGAAACAATCCTATTTCCGACTACCCTACACAGAAAATAAAAAGAATAATAAATAATACTATTTGACGTTTGTAATACTAATTTGGCACTTCTTTTTTACGCACACACGTAACACAAAATTATTTGAGTTCACGCTTCAATTGCTATCGCATTGTGAACACGACTGCATGCTAACGATTCCGTTCCCTTTAACTAGCCACGCGATTCCTTGCGTCCAGTGTACGGCAAAAAATGTAACGTAACAAGAAATACGTGAACTGGGGTGAACTAGTTCAGATTGTTTGATGTATATAGTGCTTCCAAAATTACGGATTTGCTAATTACGTAACTAGTTACGCATTTTGATGCTTCAATTACGTAACTACGTAATTACGTACTTAACTGTTTTGATTTTTTAAAGCACGATAAATTCTGGGCTTATTACGTATTTTAGAAGTAAAAAATCAAACAACTTCAAATGAAAAAAAATATAATATTAAGGAATTAAAAGTAAATTACAGATTAAAATGATAATTTTAAAATTAAACTCAAAATCAAAATCGTCAATCAAATCAAAATGTAATATTTTGATTTGATTGACGATTTTGATTTTGACTAAACTCAATCAACAATTCAAACAAAACATGTACCACGCACAAATGGTTTAAAAGTAAGAAACAATATAAAATATGGTTATTTTTCCAATCTTTGTTCTTGATAATATGATCTCATAAATGATAACGAATGCAATGTTCTGTCACCAAGGGAACTTCTTAGTTTAGAACAAAGATAGCCGGCAGAAGAAAATGCCCGTTCTGCTTCAACACTAGTAGGCATTATACATAGTAAATAATTATAAGCTGCTGTTAGGAAAACTTCACGACCGCCGCCAGTGCTATCGTAGATACACATTTCAACTCTGATGATGGATTCAAGATCTGTGTTTACTCCAGATTTGTTTACTGTAGACATAGTTTTCTGTATTTCTTTTTCTAGTTGCTGTGCAACAGTCAACTCGTCGCCACAACCATCATTAGCATCATTGTCATCTGCTTCGGAATCTAAACTCATTTGTGTACTTGTAGGCGGTGTAAATTTGAGCCTTTCTAATAAGTTTGCAACATATGTTCTAATATAATCCGACGTCGGTTTTGTAAAAGTTTCTGTTTCTTCGGTTTTATAATATTCTTCATTATTATGCAAATACTGCAAGACACCAGACACATTTGTTCGCCTTTCTTTTATTCTTTTTCTAAGGGATACAGCAAGCTTGTCACTGAGCCCATTGGACTGAGCATCAAGCTTATTTAACATAAACTGAAGCGCAGCATCTGCTGCTAACAAATTCGAGTCACGGCGACACAATGCCATCACTGTAGTTTTTATTATATCTAAACTATGATGAATGTTATGTAGATCTTGTATTTCTGTGTCTGTGAAACTTATATTTGATTTTAAGTCTAATAAAGCCTTAAATAAACTTGATTTCAATTTCAGAAATCGTCCAACCATATCTGATAAGCTGTTCCATCGCGTTTTGCAGTCTAGTATAAGATCGAGGCTTTTACCATGCTCTTGTAAAGAATATTTTTGCAACAAATCGGTCTTCAGTGGTGATTTTTTGAATGATTTAACAAGTTTTCTTACTTTTACTATAATATCTTTGTACAGAAACTCTGGTTCTAGAACTCTAGGTACTTCTATGAAAAGTCCGCCATCGTTTTCTTCAATTTCTTCAGTGTCAGTATCTGCTCAGCTTCATCTTCTAGTTCTGGTTCAGTAGTTGTACTTTTCCGTGTCTTATATAATACGTCCAGCACTGCAAGTTGTATTCCGTGAGCAAAACACAACTGATGGTGACCATCAAAATTTTTGCCCATTTTAACCATAACACTGGCTCCGTCCGTTGTGAATGCAATTATATCTTCAAGTTTCAAATAAAAGTCATTTAGATGATTTTCTAACAGTACAGTTCCAACGTGAGCTGGCATTGAACCCTTTATCCTTACTAGTCCTAAATTTTTATATTTAGCTGGTTCTAGGTCTTTATTATGAATATTTATATTCATATACCTCCGGTTCCGGGTAGAGGTCCATTCATCAAACGTTATAGTAAACCGTTTTTTTTGGGACTTCATATCTTTAAACTGATTTATTATTTGTTTTTTTATGGCACAACTCTGTTCCAGGACAATTTTGGTAATAGTTGAAGGAGATTTCGGTAGATCATAGCCAGATTTTTTGAAAACATACCTTAGATCTTCAGAAGTACAAAATTTGCTTAATGGGATGCCATCCAATGCTGCCATTCTAGTCACTATAACGTCCAAGGAATACTCAGTGGAAAAGTAATCCGTTAGTTTAGTTTTCTTCGATGGAGGTTCTAAACTTTTTCTTGCTTGAAAGCACGATGAAGTACTTGCCCTTTGCGCATCTTGCTCTTGTGACATCTCGCCAATATGTTTAGCACGCATATGTGTATGTAGTGCTCCAGTAGCACCACCAGGAGTCTTCAAAATTTTTTGACAATGTTTACATTGGACACTTTGCCCATTTTCAGCCCTCAAAAAGTGTTCCCATATAGCTGATTGTGTGCGTTTGTTCAAAAACTCCTTATAAATAGTCTTCTTTACTGCAGACCTAAAACAATATATAAATATTTCATAATTTAATAGTTAGGTAATACATATAAATAGCATCTATAGTTAGGCACTACACTTAAAACGGGATACATTTACATACGTACCGTGAACTCATAATCAATGTCTATTTGCACAGACATCTAACAAGCAACAATAAAATAAAACCGCACATATTTTTTTTTTTTTTTTAAACGTCGCACCACACTAGGAATTACTGCTGTATCGTGGGTGCACTCACAATCATGTAAACTAACATACACAGGACACCCAGACCCGGAACACCTATCTGTAGGTCATACAAATATTTGTTCCGTACGGGAATCGAACCCGTGACCCGCAGCGCAGCAGCCAATCACTCAACTACTGCGCCAACCGTGCCGTCAACAATATAAAATCAACTACTAAATTATATGTATAAACTCTCACACAATACCCTAGAAACAAAGTAAGTAGACAAGTAAAGTAATGTTAAAATAGGTACTTACATTTTCGTTGAAGTATCTCTACTCGTGTATGGTGATATCTACTTAGAAACTTGTAATGAAAAGCTTCTGAAAACCAAGCGTCAAACTTTGCGGCACATACACAAAATCACAAAAGTCAATAAAATAAGCTTAGACCAGGCAGGACAGTATCTCGCAGGTGTACGTAAGACGACTGAGTACCGAGTATTGAGATTGTTTCTAAATTCACGAAAGTAAAGAAAAATGTAGGGAGTTCCCTTAGCTTGCTCAATCCACAATATTAAACTTTATTATCTACGAGGTAGATCAAATACTTGCGAAACACTTATAAACTTTGATTGTGTTACGTACCGAACTATCCACAACCAACGGGGATTCCCTTCGTTTCCCGATTGGTCAACAATGAACTCTATTCTGTACGACTAAGAAATTAAATCTTGCGGACTCAAATTGGAAGTTATAAAATAAACCCCGGGAATTCGGGGGATACCCACAGAAAGGGTTTTGGTGTTGTCATAATGTAAGTCGTAGGTTAACTAAATTAAGGTAAATTGTAAATACACAGATAAACCCATGCCTTTTTCCCATGGAGTAGGCAGAAACTATAGAACTAAATAAATGGGTACCTAAATTAATTAATATTATCCTATAGTTACGTAATTACGGACTGCAGCTCTTCAGTTACGTATTTGTGAGATTTCTAAAATCTGTCCGTAATTACGTAATTGCGTAATTACGTAATTACGTAATGGAAGCCCTAGATGTATATGAATTTGTATGGAACTAGGAACATTTGAAGTTTTCTAGAAGAGGTCAGGGGCCGAAGTCTGCTATTTTTATAAATTCGTCACTGCAACACGATCCAATTGTCATTTTGCTAAAAGTTCGTAATCTGCTAAATTCATAATGGTCGATCATTGGTCGGTCAATGGTCTCGTAATAGAATTGTATTACAATGGCATTTTGAACATTTATTCATGCCAGATTTCATTTATATATATTTTTACATATTATTTATTAGTGTTATAAGCAATCTGAAGTAGTAGGAAGTTGGATTACCAATTCTTTCAATGGAGTGTCAGTGGCCGACCATTGGAAAGTCATAATGACTCCATTATATTAGTAGATTATCAAACTTGTCAAAATCAACAATTATGAAATCAATGATAGACCATTCTGACACTATTGTAATAGCAGACTTGAGGCCCAGTACAAGTAGACGTCTGTTAAAAACAGCTTTTGTTTCTTCTGTGTCGTTCTAAGATGCATCCACACCAAAGTTACTTTTTGTAGAGCAACATGACAACATTAAGCATCTTTCTATAACTTTTAGTAAGTTTACTAAAGAACTTTTTGTTATACGTTGTTGCCCACTTAACAATTGCAAACGTTGCTCCTCAAAAAAGGACTTTTTTTTTATTTTATTTTACTATGGGTTTGCTCTTGACTCTAGTCTAGGTCTGGGTGACAAAGACAAAGTCTACGATGGAGTGCGCTTACCCAGAAGAAGCCTGTTCACTCTCACTTTGAATAGATTAGGGTTGTATGCATTTGGTAACACAGACGCAGGCAGAGAGTTCCACTCCTTTGCTGTGCGCATTATAAAAGACGTTTGAAAACGCTTAGTGCGAGTTGGTGGAATATCAACTAGGTAGGGGTGGTAACTTGCAGTGCGTCTAGATATCCGATGGTAGAAGGGGGTCAGTGGAATGAGGTCGTGGAGTTCATGGGCACAATAGTAAAATCTGTAGAAGACCGACAGGCAGGCAACCTTGCGGCGATGAGCCAAGCTGTGAAGCTTGGCATACACCAGTTTTACGTCGCCAATGAGCCTTTTAGCTCTGTAATGTAGATGCACCTTTAAGCAATAGAAATTGTCATATAACTACTGATTTTCTAGAATTTGATTGATGGTTATAATAGCAAGCATGCAACAAGCTGAATGGGTAGTTATTTAATCTCTTGGAAACACTCAACGTTGCACCTAGATCATGCCAAACTGAAAAGACGCACTCCCGTGTGCGATATAGTCCAATGCCGTTCCAGGTTTGCCAGCCGTCAGTATACAGCAAATAACTCTCGACTGTATAATAGAATAAATAAACTTATACACATTTACTCCCTAACTAAACACGAATTTAAAATCAAACTCTCAAATTGGTTGCAGAAGTTAAAGTATAACGAAACTGAGAATCTTATTACTATTGTCTCATATTAGAACAAATACTGTTATTAAATTAAGGCACTATGTTGTATAGTTTATGTTGTTGTTTCTTATAAGTACTTGCATGACACTGATGACACTCAATACCAGTTGTTGCTATTATACATATCTGGAGGAACATTGGCTCTTAAAATACAGGCCTTTGGCCTAGTTTAGGAGGCATCAGTTCGCCCTTAATGTGACTCTATTGTACAACATTTCTTTAATCCTTGTGTGCTTGTGTATGTTTTTTAAGTGAACTAATAATTATTTTCTTATTATATATTATTATTATCTATATTAAGTTATGTTATGTTACTTAATCTATACAGTATGCTTGCAACCTCAGGCCTTTAACCCATCCGTGAGCCAAGTTATGCGACATCGGTTTTCAAAGAGTGTCCTAAGGCCCTTCTAACCTTTAGTCATACCTATGTTCATAATCATAATCATTTATTTGCAATACGTATTGGTACAATGTTTACAGACTACCACATAGTCAGACATTTGCAAAACATGCAAAACTTTACAATGTATTTAATGCTAGAGTACATTTATGTCCAATGGCATGATTTACCTTTTTGCTATCTGTGGTCTAGTGTCTGCTTCATGAACAGTGAAAGTCCAGATTTCAAAAATCTATTCCATGATTTAATAGCATGACCTCTGCAGTTCAAACATTTTCGTTTGCCTTTCTTATCTGACCATAATTTTCTGAGTTTTTAAATTTGAATAATTATGGAATACGCTCAAGATTCACGGAGGAAAGCCGTAGAAAGATTATCAGTGACTTTCGCATAAACCTCAGCAAGGGAAAAAAGATACGACGCGTCTTGAGCCCGACTTTCAGCTAAATCGCCGCTTCGAGTCTGACTATTCGCATGTGTAGAATCCATAATGACCTCCATACCAAACAATAAAATTCTTAGTTACTTTCTGATCAGAATATTTTTTTATTTTTTATTTTACCATTTGTTCGCAACTATAGGCACTGTTAAAACTTTACCGCAAGCAAAGTCACATTTCCAACCTAGTACTTCGGACGTAGAACTCGAATGTAGGTTGGTCGTCCGCATCCGACCCACATTCCGGGAACAAAGGACTTATCGGGCCATTACCATATTATTGAGAGCCTGCACGGAGCGAGACGCTCAGCTATTTACCTACACACCTATTTATATGTACAATGGAGTTTCCAGCTTCAAATTTCAAGAAAATGGGATAAAAATTATGGAATAATGCAAGCACAAATATAGTTGGGATAAGGTTGAGAAGATTATGACGATAATTTCGACAAAGTGCATACCTGACAATAGTGTTTCAAATAGACTATGCCCCATTTGAAATAACATTCCTCAGGTGGCATTTAAGTGGGTGCCCAATATGGAATACGAGTACGTGTGACAAATGGCAGCTGCATTACAGTTGGTATTGTAATCACTTTTTTTTTTTTGCTTTTAATGCCATCCTTAAGACTACGGAATAGAAGTCAAAATCGGTTGAACGGACTGTAGAAAAGGTTTCTTTAAATGTCTAATCTTATTTTAAATGGAGTGTACATACTATTATTAGGTATATACTACACAATCTATCTACATATCCTGCTTTCGAAATTAAGCCTCCAAACATGTAAACAAATATGTGTTTTTGAAAAAATACTTTAAAACCCGGATATTACATTCAGTTTGCGCTATTTTCTATTACTTTTTCACTAGTATATGTACACACGGCTACATATGAAGCTATATATTTCCAGTATAAGCTGATCTCGTATTGTATAGGATTTCCGTACAATGAGAGGTCGGTTTGTACTGAAAATGTTTAGCTTGATATGTAGCTGTGTGTACTAATCATTCTGAAATCTACATAAATGACGCTAGCATAAAGTTGATATTTGTGTGAAGTGATGTGAGTATATTTAGTGCAAATAACATCAATTGGAAACAAGAATTTGAATAAGGAATAGATAGAGTCTCTCTATTTCTCTGACAGTACGCTAAAATTCGAATGACAAAGTGTCGAACAGACTTTGATTAAGCAGAGAATTAGCTAGGTACCTTGCAAGACATAACCTGGTTTCTGTAAGGCTGTTTTTAAACCAGCAGTCGTGATTGGAGGACCGAAACCACAACAGCCAATCAAATCGCATTTCAGAAACCAGACGAAAGTGTCCTCAGTGAAATCATTGATAGATATTTTCCTTTCATACTTATAAATTTAAACCAGTACATGCATGCGAAGCCTGTAATAATCAAAACAAGTATTTATTAAATATTATTACGTGTTTTGAATACCATTCGAAGCTCGTGACATAAAACGTTATCACATGATCTACCTTCGACAAGGCCGAAAGTTTTACTTCGAAAACTGGTCAGACAGGTGTTTTGTATCGACATATGAAAAGAACAGAAGTACCTGTCGAAGATAATATTATTCTACCTATTAATGAATAAGCATTAGTTTTTTATAATTTTATCTGCTAAGGATTGGCTATATCTGGTTGTAGCCGGTATGGTGAAGGCTACACCTTGTTTTAGCCGAATACAATCGGTTACACTCACCTAAGTTAAAAGGGAAAATCTAGAAGTCCGTGATAATTAAGGCCTGTCGTATTGTATGGATCAGAATAATGGGCCGTGAAGAGGACGGATGAAAAAAGATTTCATGTACCGGAGATGGGAATGTTGAGATGGATGTGTGGAGTGACCAGAATGGATAAAGTCAGAAATGAGTATATAAGGGGAAGTTTGAAAGTGGCGCCGGTGACAGAAAAGTTGAAAGGACGTCGTTTGGCATGGTATGGGCATGTCATGAGGAGGGAGGAAACGCATGTAACGAGGAGAGTGATGAATATAAATGTGGATGGATGGAGAGGAAGAGGAAGGCCAAAAAAAAGATGGATAAATTGTGTGAAGAATAATATGAAAGAGAAGGGAGTTAATGATAGAGTGTCGGTTGACAGAGAAAGAAAAAAGAAAACGTGTTGCGCCGAACCCCAAGTAACATGGGACAAGGGCAGGAAGATGATGACAATCGGTTACACTTAGTTCTAGCCGTGAACTAATAGGCTACACCTAAGTTTAACCAACTGCTACCAGAGACAGCTAGTTGTAGCCGTCTAAAACTAGATGTAGCCGCACTTCGGGTTTTAGCCGTAACATATATAAAGTATCTGCACAAGTTATAGGGGTACTAAGTCCGACATCAACCGTCGAGCAGTTGCCCACCAGACATGATACCCGTCTGGATGGAGGATCCTCCCTTTTCTATGGAGGATGAGTGAGACTTTACACCCTGTTCCTCATACCTACCTCTATAAAAATTTGAAGTTTGTATGGAAGTTCGTAATTATTGCTAATGGGAAATACTATAGGGCACACGGCTTGTGACATTATAACTTTCTTCGTCGTTTTAGTCTCAAAGACTCGTCACGGCCACCCAGGGCCACTTTATCCCTTAATCTATCCACTCTGCTTGCTATAAAGATTATATCCGTACTCACCACTCCCTGATCTGCTGTATCTCGTCCTCATTACCCTCGGGCAGAGGTTTGAGCCCGCGCAGAAACGGGTGCAGGTACTTGGTTGCTGACATCCTCGCAGCCTCTCTGTTTCTGCAACAATTTTTTTTTGTTTTTTAGTAATCTGTTCCACACAATTCTGTCTTCTGCAAATGCCAGTCCTTTCGGCAGGAATTAAGCTCGTTCCTCCATCTTCGCCTTGAAAAAAGGATTTTTTCTTTGCTTTTGCCCTGCGTGGGACAATACAGGCTGGTCAGATGATAGATTAATGATGAATAATAATTAATTATTCATTAACAATTACCAAAACAGACCAATGAAGTGGAGATGGGTAAGCCGTTAAGAGGTATTCAAGACAAGTGGAGTACTGTTGTAACAGAATGGTACCACAGAGATGGCAAAAGCAACAGGGTAAGACAATCTAAAGGGTGGGATAACGAATTGAAGCTCACAGCGGGTCCAAATTGGAGAAGAGATAGACAGGACTCAGTGGATGTTGTTAGAGGAGGCCATTTCCAAAAGGCACACTAAGAGACATTCTATAAACTACTGTAAATACCACAACGCAAAGATGTTCAGAATAAAAGGGCTTGCTATTATTAGTTCACAATTGCTCTGTTATCTCGTGATTTTAAAATAACTGAATTGGTTATACAAAAAAAAACTACACACTCTGAAAATGAAAAAATAGGTGTTTATAAAGTGTTAAATTTTTCTGTCATACAGAAACGTATAGTACCTATTTAGTAAATAACGTGCAACTTAAAGTTTAATGAACTCATTCCCATTTAATTTGAATGATTTAACACTAATATTGTTGTGCACAGTTAGCACAAGAGACGCAGTGTGAGTAATAGCAACTCTGCCATTCCTTCACGGAAAACTGTCGTGGCGTGTTGTTATGGATTGACTCTCAATTCTCAAGGGTTGTAGGTACACACTTGCACAACCCTCTACAAAAATTTACTCCCGGTACTGACGAGGTGTCGAATAGCAAAATGGATGAAATTTCAGCTCCGACCCTATATTTAACTGTCTTGTGAACGAAACCATAGCGCGACGCGATTCAGAGGGAGATCAACGCCATCTATCGAGCTATGAAGCAAACTTTTGTATCTTTGAATTTCAATGTGAGCTCAATTTCAGGGAGTGATTCCTTGGAATTTGTGATGTAATTATCTAGTTATTTTTTCTAGAAACTAAAGACAATTTATTGAAGGCAGAATTTAGGAGCACAGTTACAA
This sequence comes from Dryobota labecula, assembly GCA_947523025.1. Lineage (NCBI taxonomy): Eukaryota > Metazoa > Arthropoda > Insecta > Lepidoptera > Noctuidae > Dryobota > Dryobota labecula. The sequence goes on along the minus strand of OX383303.1, from coordinate 6,832,532 downwards.
CTAATCGTCTCCTTGGGAAAGTTACCATCAAGAAACAGGTATTTGTAAAACCATCAACATTTTACATTTGTACCTATCCGTGTCCGCTTTATTGTATTAAATTAATCAAGGTTAATGAACTACTTTATAAATCAGTGAGAAAATATCTCATATGCCTTCACAAACAATTAAGAAACCGGAAATTTGAATTGTATGTCTATATTCGTTTTGCCTTTTCCGAGGTTATCAAGACAATTGAGCCTGATTTGGGACAAAGTAAAAAAAAGTACTAAAATAAATTACACGTAGTATATTTTTAACATGACATTGTAAAAGTCAATACATGTATAGGTAACTGAGATTGATTGCAATCTTAAAAACAGTTCAAAATGCACTAAAAGTTGGATCAAGCACACTCGTGTTTTGACTCGTCTAGCTTAGGTAGGTACTTAAGCTTTTTAGAGTTCTGGAAGTCAACACCCTTATAGTTTTGTCATGTCCGTCCGTCCGTCCGTCCGTCTGTCCGTCTGTCCGTCCCCAGCTTAGCTCAGAGACTCTTAGTACTAGAAAGCTATAATTTGGCATGGATATTCATATTAATCACGCCGACAAAGTGGTAAAATAAAATCATGAAAAATAGTTATTTAGGGTACCTTCTGTACATGTAAAGTGGGGATGTTATTTTTTTTTTTTTTCGCCTTCCGAAAGCCATTATTATTGTTTAAGACATTTATTTAGTTTTTTTTTTTTTTTCAGCCAAACGGTATGTTTTATTATTTATCATAAAAATACATCAGACAAAAAATGGAAAGCATGCATTTATTTACTAAATAATTGTCCTTACACTTTTTTTCACTTCTTTTCACATTTCATTTACAATGGTGTTAACAACATTCATACCAATTTTCTGCTAAGAAAATTCATGTAACCTTACCCCTATTTTTTGGGCTAACTTGACCGAACTACCTACCCAGATAGCATTCAAGTTTGCTGCAAGGTTGTTTTTTATTTGATATTGAGTTGTTACGTCAAATTTGTCGTGGCAAATTTGTTTCAAATTTGTTTCAAATTTGCTGTATACTTCCAAATGTAAAAAAGATACGGCAAGTTTGTTTTAATACTGTGGCAATCTTATTAATGTAAGTATGATCTGTCAAGTTTGATTCATTATTACTATAAACTTGTCACGTTAAACGTTACAGTCATCAATATAACAACCATAAAATCCGGCCAAGTGATAGTTGGACTAGCTCATCAAGGGTTCGGCCTGTACCATAATCATCATCCATCAGTTCCGAGTCAGTGGGTCATCTTAGGGGCGGAGTTTTAGGAGTTGGAGTATACGGTTAGGGGCACTATGGGCTAGCGTTGCCAACTTTTTTTGACAAATAAAACGTATAAAAGTGGTTTGGATAGGAAAAAAATAAAGTATTAGGAAGAAAAAAAAGTATATTTCAAATTTTATGTTTTTTTTGCTTTAAAAACGTATTTTTGTGTGCTTTTAGCACATGATAACAATTTCTGGTTATCTTTAAATGTTACAAAGCTTGTTTGACAATCAATATTTAAATTTAAATAGATAAACAATTCGTTTTTAATTAAATTTATTGATGCTCTATTTCTCTCTTCTCGCCACTTCAGATTCATTACAGAAAAACTCTTTCAGTAAAAGCTGAAGTTGCAGGAACGGAGAGTAGGTAAGAAATATTTTTTTTTATATTTGGTAAGCTATGAGATGCATTTTTAAGTATATATTGCCATTTTTCTACTGTACTTTTCACTAAAAATTCTTGATCATCATTAGTGACTTTTCTTTGGATTTCTCTAAGTCTTATAGATTCGGAATACATATCGTCCATCTTAATATTTAATCTGTCTTGTAATTTGGCCTTTGTAATAACCATTTCAAAATGTTCAAATTTTACCTCATTTTTCAAAGACATGTTAGGAAGTATTGAAAGCCAGTTATCTTCGCTAAACTCAAACCATTTTATCATATATTTTAAGCTCATATCAATAAAAAGCGAAAAGTTACTGACAACTGTATTGAATGTTTCGGGTGATGACTTTTGAATTTTTTGTAATCTCTATCTCTCTATATATTTTAGCTTTTTTAGGAGTCACTGGTGTGTCGCTATCAGAATTACTCGTCATTTTCAGCATTAATATTTACTCGTCATTTTCAGCATTAATATTTACTTTAAAATGCATTCTTCACTTATAAACAAAACTAACGGACCAGTTTTGTACAATTTCGTCGATAATGAAAGACATCTGTGACAAATGTCACAACTGACATCTAACATTTCGTTCAGTAATTAAAAATTGTTTCCATTATCCGTTTTAAATATTTCGTTCAGCAATTATGAATCGTTAAGTACCCATAATGAGTATTTTGTTTTACGCACCACAGTAAAGGTTGACAATAAAGTATTTTTGCATACTTTATTTGTATGTAAAAGTATAAAGTATAATTACCAAAAATAAAGTAGGATACGTTATTATAAAGTATGGTTGGCAACCCTACTATGGGCAGCAAATAAATCCAAAAAAAAAAATTTTTCTTAAAAATTTATTTTGGGACTTGGTAAAATTTCGTTTTTTTTTTTTTAAATGATAATTTGCAATCTTATTACAGTACCAGGTTGACCTTGACCATAAAACCATTTCGGTTCTGAAAAGCAAGGCCCTACGACGCACCGTTTCCGAGTTACGAGCTTTTTTGTTTCTTGTTAAGAGGCCGTGCACGAAATCGACTGATTTTGATCAATTTTGTTCATTGTTTGTGAGAAAGGGAAACATAATTTAAACAAAATTATTTGAGATTTGAAAAGTCGTGTTCTTTGTTTTTCATGTGGCTGAAAGGGATTTTTCAAATAAATTAAGTACTCACGGTAAATCACTAATATTTGCAACAAGTTTTCCGAAAAATGACGCGAGACTGACATTTGATCATCATTCTACAAGAAACTACTTTTGATTTTGAACATTAAAAATTATCATTAACATCATTATATGGTCTACTTGCATGTGGCGTAACCACTTTTTTCAACTTCCATACAAAATATAGCAGAAAAATTATATTGAAAAAACCTTTTTTTGTTTTAAACCTCGTCAGTAATATATATGTTTCCTATTATTTAGCAAATCATATCAAGAAATTTAAAAATCACAAATTAGTCTTCAGCTATCCTTGAAATATAATCGAAATTTTATTTAATGATTAAACAATATCTTCATTAAGTAAATCAATGGCGAAATAAACTATACTTTGGAGAGCACAAAAATGATGAAACTATTAAAAGCTGCTGTGACTGACACGAATGGTTTAGCACCATGAAAACTGTACTTTTATAGTTACACAGACTTAATGTTTCGATTATTTCAAGTTTTCTGACAATTAGATAAGAAATTGATAAAAACGAGTTTTTTTCGTGCACGGACCCTTAAGCCAACAACCACAGGGAGTCAGCTTTCGTATCTGCCAATGCCAACACTGGCATTATTTGCAAAAACGAAATACTGCTCTACAATAGAAAGTGATAACAAGATCAGTGATGTCACATGCCCGGTTGAACAGATACCCACCATTTCGGTAAATGCAGATTCGAGATAAAGAGCTGTGATAATTTTAATGTGCATTCGAATATTGTAAAGCAATTATTTAAAACAGTTAAAATCCTTATTTTGTGTTTCAATTTGTCGTACAATGCAGACTAAAAGAAAAAACTTAGAACCAAATAATGATTGTATGGCGATTTTTTTTTATGAAGTGGCCACACTCATTTCTAACATGGCGGATTTGTTTCTGATACTTTTTGTTGTAATTGTTCCCGTTTTTCCAAATCGTATTTTCTGCCGGTTTTACATTGTTTGTGAATAATTGTTGTCTTAACCACTCTGAGATATAGACTCTACAGTGCGAAATTGACCCTATAGTGTTGTGTTTTCAAACCTGTTGCCATAATCATTACGAGATAAACTCTACAGTGCGAAATTGACATGAAAACTTTAATTTAAATTCTTTAAAGCTTGTGAAAACATAAATACAGATTGGCTAAAGAGGTGTGAGGATCATTACAACCCTAATGATGAACAAAATTTTATCTAGCACAATTGCTATAAATATGCCTGAAACGGTTTTGTAAATTGAAAAACCAGGAGTTTGTTGAAGAAGCCTCCAAAAAGTGTATGAAAAGAAAATTGCATTTTGTTGGACTAAGTATCGTCTTGATAAAACATCCCTACTGACTGATGGTAAGTTTGGTTTGGTTAGTAGTAGCCGGGTCCGCTGCGGCATGTTTTCGTATAATGCTAACAAAATAACACGACTTTCGATAATAACACATTATTCGTTCGCAGTTTGTTTGCAGAGTCGAATGGATAACACGTTATGTATTAGAAAAACACTAAAACATACCTCAGCGGACACGGCTTTACAGTGTGGTGATCATTTTAATCAATTAGAGCTAATGCAGACCCCCTGAGAACTTTGTATAGTCACATAACCTCAAAAAAATCCCAACTTACCATAATCTGATAACAGTTTTTGTCACAGATGGCTGCTAACTATCTCGCAATGTGGTACGATTCCCTAATTATAATACCAGCCAACATACATCCCAATGTAGGGCACGGGCCTCTCAGAGAGAGGGAAATTACTGTATGCCCACAGCTGCCTGTATAAACACCTCAGGTACTCGGGTTTCCTAATGTTTCCTCAAAATTTTCTTCATTTTTAGCAAGCTGATGCTAACAATGTTGTTAACAATTCCCATGTAAAACTGCTCCAATTACCCCTAATTTGTATAAAATTCGTTTTTGGAATCATACAGCTCTTAATTTTGTAGGTTAGTACTCGGCAAAAATGTCTCAAAAACCGTTTGTACAAATGTCGAGACAAGGCCGGTTAAAGAGCATTAAAAGAGAAAATATGACATTTGCTTCAGCAACTAGAGGTGACAACCAATCAGAAGAAGAAATATCATACTCAGCTACAAAAATAACATGACAGCTACCTACAGTGTCAGCTACCTCCATACAAAATTTTATCAATATTGGTCCAGCTGTTTGAGTATGAAGCACATACGCAAATACCCTCACACACACACACACACATAAACTTTCGCCTTTATAATATTAGTGTGATGTATGCAGTATTCAGAGGATGTTAATGATATTTTAATTTTAATATTTTTGTTACAGACTGTGCTACAAGCAAACAATTGGCAATCCAGCAAAGTCATCTCATACAGATGGTGACTGACCTGTCAAAACAAGTGTCAGAAACTAACAAAAAAAAAAATGGACCTGATTTTAGTGCGGCCGGAAGAGCCATTAACTTCACGAAGGCATGATCCCTTTTCACTGCCACAGTTTTTAACAAACCTGCCAGTAAATGACGATGACAGTTTCTGTCATTTAAATGGACAATTAAAAAATAGTGACAATCAACAGGCAATGGTAAGGGTGACATTTTATTAAATACACTTATAATAATGTTTAATATTAAGAGTCAATTCAATTCCATGCCATTTTATCTGGCTTTTACTTGAGTAATTGCACAACTAACTATTGACTTTGTATGTATAAACCTTATTTAACAAAAAAAAAAAAAAATATTTATGATGCACCCAACATGTATTTATAGGTACCATATATATGCCATTACCTAAATTTTTCAGGTACAATTCTTACAGGTATTGGCAGTAAAAACCTCCGTCCTTTCACCACAAACATGCTGAGAAAAATACTGCTGGATGCAGTAGTTGAGCAATATTCTCTGATGGGAAAACAAATGAAGAACTCAAAAGAAATCATTTCTTGACACAGAAACTTGCAAATTAATATTTCGTAAGTACCTACCTATTTCGGTAGATCTGTTTATTTTTATTATTGTTTTAATTCCTACATAACCAACAGTCACATTACGAAACATGCTGCTTATTGTCAACTATCATTACTATAGCCGTTTTATTTATATTTTCAGAAATGTGTAAGAAAGTGCATGGAACTGCTACTGACGATAAGCAGAAAGAGATAATCAGTGACTGGCTACCCCAACGCAAAGTGAGATTGTCAAGAAGGTAAATTACTCTCTTCTTATAATAATACTCTGTAGAGCGGGTGTAGATAGTCTAGTGGGGCCTTTGGTACTGGGTTCGAACCCCGGCGCTGACACCAATGACTGAAAGTTGTATAGGTAGTTGCATACATTTATTTATTTCATAACAAGACAGCTCGTTCAGGGTGACTGTAATTGTGTTGTATTTCAATGGTACATTAATTTAAAAGTTAGTTTCGCAGGTGTTTATTGACTAACAGCCATTTTATTTCATTGTTTCAGGGCCGAGAGACAAAAACAAAATCAACTATGATGCGAGTTTAGTTTAGTCCTTTATAGTTCCTACTTTTTTTTTAATACAATAATATTTTTTTTAATAAACCCATTCAATTTTAATTTCAATGGATTTCATTTCATACTTTAAATGTCGTCAAGTTTTTTGTTTCTTCATGAGGCCTACTCGCAAACGACGCCACAATTTTTAATTTTTGTCGTAGTGGTTTGCGTTCGCGAGTAAGCCTCCTGATAAACAAACATTATACAAGTTTCATGGGCGGAAACTAGACATTTGATACAAGTTTGATACAAACTTGCCACAAGTTTGATAGAAACTTGCCACAAGTTTGATACAAAATTGCCACAAGTTTGTCAAGTTTGCATTGGCAAACATTATGCAAAGTTTGAAAGAGGGAAACTAGACATTTGATACAAGTTTGATACAAACTTGCCACAAGTTTGTCCCTTGCCTCGTCAAACTTGATGCAAGTTTGCACATTTGATATTTCTAACTTGCTGCAAGTCTGAAACAAGTTTACACTGCTATCTGGGTACTAGTTGTTATAAAAGTTTGGTCGCATATCGCAATCGCCAATAATAAGAACATAAAGACTTAATTTATTCAATTCTCCTTCAATAATGAAATGCCTATAACTAGGTAAACCGAATTAACTGCACGGCAATTCGGACGTTCGATCTGATGACTTCGCGGAATTAGCCATCGGGCATGTATGACATTCGAAATCAAGCACTAAATTCAGGTAAAACACGTCTTCAACTTAATACCTACAAAGATTTATGTATTCACTTCGAAACCAAATCATCACGCAATAAAACATACTGCACACAATGAACGCAGTCATCATTAAACTTGAATAAATCAATCTCAGCTAATCACCGGTAGAAAATCATTATCTTATCCTGGTTTTAACACTATGTTGGTACATCTACATACATAATTATTTAGCCTTCATTACTTCCTTATTGTGTGTATTATTAGATGTGCAGTGAAATTATCTACACATTTCGTGACTTCATAGAGCCAAAACGACAGTAGGTAGGTAAATTCAAAATCAAAATTCTAAATTCAAATTAGGGTGAGAATCAGCACTTAGCCACGCGGGCGAAGTCGCGGGCAGCAGCTAGTGATCAATAATAACTTAGCACGCAGATATATGCCAGTGACCTTGAGTTTTGAGCTTGCGTGTTCGGTACTGAGCTCACGCAACGCGTCGTACGTCCAGCCAGTAATAGGACTCGCCCATCCAGGAGCGCTGTCCTAAATAAGACGCATTATTAATTTATTGTACATAAAAAAAGGTATTTTAATAAAACACGTATACTAAAAGATCATTACTTAAATTATCTTTAAAAAGGTGAAGGTTTCAGAAAAATACGCTTGATAGATTTTGCGTAATACTCAGTTCTTTATCCGCGTTAGACATAAATTTACAAATTAATTTCACTATCCATACTAATATTATAAAATGTGAAAGTAACTCTGTATGTCTATCTGTCTGTCTGTCTGTATGTTACGTTTTCACGCCTAAACCGCTGAACCAATCGTCATAAAATTTGGCAGAGATATAGTCTGGGATATGGAGAAGGACATATGTTACTTTTTTACGCGATAACCGACATCCACGCGGGCGCAGCCGCGGGCAAAAGCTAATGTAATATAAACATAATTTAAAATATTCATATATTAAGGAAAATGCTCTAATTTAACACATATTTTTTTCCAAATCATTGACAATACACGTTTGGACGTGATATTCAGTATAAAATCATTAAAAGTCGGTTATCGTTAATTTAACATATATTTTTTCCAAATCATTGACAATACACGTTTGGACGTGATCTTCAGTTTAAAATCATTTAAAGTCGGATACCGTCGCCTTAAGGGTCAGAATGGAATAGGGTCAGTATGGAACAGACACGGACGCTAAGATTTACATGGTTGCTCTTACTTGTGTAATTTGATTTTCATTGATTCACCTCCCACCCGATATTTGAATTGCAAAATATTCCTATATTGTATGTCTCGATTATTACCGTACACAGTCAGGAATTTAAACGTTAGCTAATACAGCACATAGTCATTACAAGTCATTATAACATAGAAATCTGACCTTCGCATATTTATGATATAAGAAAATTATGCTTCTTTTGTATTACTTTTTGTTAAAGTATTAATAGAACTTTTTGCTAAAAACGTAAATCCCAGATTTACGCCCAAAAAAACTAAATACATATCCGTGTTATTTTTACCTTCTTTGTCCACGTAAATAATATAAATATTACGTAAATACATATTAGTTATACGGTCGCGACAACATACCTAAGGTTTTGTTTGCATAATAGAGTATAGTAACTTATGTTATATTTTAATAAAAAATAAAAAATACTGATAATTAAAAAAAATTGTAACAGACTGTAAGAGGATTTTGTTTTGTTAAATTTAAAATGATAATAAAAGATGTCTAAATTTAATTTTAATATCGTTCAAAATTAAAAAATACATATTTATGACATGTTAAACTGGTTTTTATTATAAGTAGGTACTTAGTTTCATAAAAACCTGTTGACATGTCCGGATTCTGGGCTCCAAAATCCGGGGTTTTCACGCGTCTTGTCCTGGTTGCCAAATTTTAGAGATGGCAACCCTATTTCCGAGGCACAAGAGTGTCGCACCACTAACTTCCAAAATCCGGGATCCTACCGAGAAATTTCTAAAAGAAAACCCAGTGACACTTTTAAAACAGAAAACTAAACATACTTCTTACATACAAAGAATCTAGCACAAACAAAAAGCCCACGCGTTAGAAACGCAATCAGAACTAGTTATTGCATCGCATTGAGTGGTCAGGTGATCAGGTCGAACGATTACCTGCCAACCAGTGCTGAAAGCGATGTAACAACTATCACGGAATTCACTAATCAAACTAAGCAAACTTAATTAGGTGAAATTTGACTGAATACAATCGTACCTGAGGCTGAGGCTACATTAGGCCGCGACGCGACCTGCGACACGTGAGCGATTAAAACAAATAAATGAATGCTCACGTTTATGGCTACACCGTTCATCAAATATTACTGGCGATTTTAGATTTCTTTATGCGATAGGAACAACATTACTGTAATCATGGCATCGGCTACATCAATATGTCAGCGAAATTTAAGCGAATTTATTAGAATATTTCTCACTTGCACGACTAGTTCAATAGTGCTACTAAATATGCGTGTGGCTACATTATGCGTAGCGATTCATGCGGCTACACTATTCTTTTTATAGTGTAGTCGCATGAATCGATTTTGCTAATTCGTTGTGTAGCATGTGTACTGGGGCCTAAATCTACTAATTTACAAACGTTGCAATGGTCTCGCCATTGTGAGTATTTGACAGTGTTTGTATGGCAAATCTGTCAAAAACTCACAATGAAGAGACCATTGCAACGTTTGTATATTAGTAGACTTGGCCCCCTGTAGTCATGTCATCGCCAAATATACGCCGTATTTTCGCTTATAATGTAGCCATACCATGTTTATCTCGTTTCGCTCTTCCAGTCGCATCGCAAATCGCTGCCTACTGTAGCCTCAGCCTGAGTGCCTGTGGTTGGCAAGAAAAAGTAACGAACATTTTTAATTCTTTTTTAGGGGAGAGTTGGTACTTGGTACTGTCACGGATGTAAGCAGGACCAACAGGCTGCTATGAGGATATGTTGTAAATGCAGCAAGTGGTACCATGAGGAGTGCGTTGGTTTGTCAGAGGAGGACGATGATAATTTTGAGTGTCCAGATTGTTCCTAATCAAAAAATTGTTGTTATTTTTAAGTCTTTACTGTGATGATTGAATTATTACTATTTATGGATCTCAATTAGGGCTTCCATTACGTAATTACGTAATTACGCAATTACGTAATTACGGACAGATTTTAGAAATCTCACAAATACGTAACTGAAGAGCTGCAGTCCGTAATTACGTAACTATAGGATAATATTAATTAATTTAGGTACCCATTTATTTAGTTCTATAGTTTCTGCCTACTCCATGGGAAAAAGGCATGGGTTTATCTGTGTATTTACAATTTACCTTAATTTAGTTAACCTACGACTTACATTATGACAACACCAAAACCCTTTCTGTGGGTATCCCCCGAATTCCCGGGGTTTATTTTATAACTTCCAATTTGAGTCCGCAAGATTTAATTTCTTAGTCGTACAGAATAGAGTTCATTGTTGACCAATCGGGAAACGAAGGGAATCCCCGTTGGTTGTGGATAGTTCGGTACGTAACACAATCAAAGTTTATAAGTGTTTCGCAAGTATTTGATCTACCTCGTAGATAATAAAGTTTAATATTGTGGATTGAGCAAGCTAAGGGAACTCCCTACATTTTTCTTTACTTTCGTGAATTTAGAAACAATCTCAATACTCGGTACTCAGTCGTCTTACGTACACCTGCGAGATACTGTCCTGCCTGGTCTAAGCTTATTTTATTGACTTTTGTGATTTTGTGTATGTGCCGCAAAGTTTGACGCTTGGTTTTCAGAAGCTTTTCATTACAAGTTTCTAAGTAGATATCACCATACACGAGTAGAGATACTTCAACGAAAATGTAAGTACCTATTTTAACATTACTTTACTTGTCTACTTACTTTGTTTCTAGGGTATTGTGTGAGAGTTTATACATATAATTTAGTAGTTGATTTTATATTGTTGACGGCACGGTTGGCGCAGTAGTTGAGTGATTGGCTGCTGCGCTGCGGGTCACGGGTTCGATTCCCGTACGGAACAAATATTTGTATGACCTACAGATAGGTGTTCCGGGTCTGGGTGTCCTGTGTATGTTAGTTTACATGATTGTGAGTGCACCCACGATACAGCAGTAATTCCTAGTGTGGTGCGACGTTTAAAAAAAAAAAAAAAATATGTGCGGTTTTATTTTATTGTTGCTTGTTAGATGTCTGTGCAAATAGACATTGATTATGAGTTCACGGTACGTATGTAAATGTATCCCGTTTTAAGTGTAGTGCCTAACTATAGATGCTATTTATATGTATTACCTAACTATTAAATTATGAAATATTTATATATTGTTTTAGGTCTGCAGTAAAGAAGACTATTTATAAGGAGTTTTTGAACAAACGCACACAATCAGCTATATGGGAACACTTTTTGAGGGCTGAAAATGGGCAAAGTGTCCAATGTAAACATTGTCAAAAAATTTTGAAGACTCCTGGTGGTGCTACTGGAGCACTACATACACATATGCGTGCTAAACATATTGGCGAGATGTCACAAGAGCAAGATGCGCAAAGGGCAAGTACTTCATCGTGCTTTCAAGCAAGAAAAAGTTTAGAACCTCCATCGAAGAAAACTAAACTAACGGATTACTTTTCCACTGAGTATTCCTTGGACGTTATAGTGACTAGAATGGCAGCATTGGATGGCATCCCATTAAGCAAATTTTGTACTTCTGAAGATCTAAGGTATGTTTTCAAAAAATCTGGCTATGATCTACCGAAATCTCCTTCAACTATTACCAAAATTGTCCTGGAACAGAGTTGTGCCATAAAAAAACAAATAATAAATCAGTTTAAAGATATGAAGTCCCAAAAAAAACGGTTTACTATAACGTTTGATGAATGGACCTCTACCCGGAACCGGAGGTATATGAATATAAATATTCATAATAAAGACCTAGAACCAGCTAAATATAAAAATTTAGGACTAGTAAGGATAAAGGGTTCAATGCCAGCTCACGTTGGAACTGTACTGTTAGAAAATCATCTAAATGACTTTTATTTGAAACTTGAAGATATAATTGCATTCACAACGGACGGAGCCAGTGTTATGGTTAAAATGGGCAAAAATTTTGATGGTCACCATCAGTTGTGTTTTGCTCACGGAATACAACTTGCAGTGCTGGACGTATTATATAAGACACGGAAAAGTACAACTACTGAACCAGAACTAGAAGATGAAGCTGAGCAGATACTGACACTGAAGAAATTGAAGAAAACGATGGCGGACTTTTCATAGAAGTACCTAGAGTTCTAGAACCAGAGTTTCTGTACAAAGATATTATAGTAAAAGTAAGAAAACTTGTTAAATCATTCAAAAAATCACCACTGAAGACCGATTTGTTGCAAAAATATTCTTTACAAGAGCATGGTAAAAGCCTCGATCTTATACTAGACTGCAAAACGCGATGGAACAGCTTATCAGATATGGTTGGACGATTTCTGAAATTGAAATCAAGTTTATTTAAGGCTTTATTAGACTTAAAATCAAATATAAGTTTCACAGACACAGAAATACAAGATCTACATAACATTCATCATAGTTTAGATATAATAAAAACTACAGTGATGGCATTGTGTCGCCGTGACTCGAATTTGTTAGCAGCAGATGCTGCGCTTCAGTTTATGTTAAATAAGCTTGATGCTCAGTCCAATGGGCTCAGTGACAAGCTTGCTGTATCCCTTAGAAAAAGAATAAAAGAAAGGCGAACAAATGTGTCTGGTGTCTTGCAGTATTTGCATAATAATGAAGAATATTATAAAACCGAAGAAACAGAAACTTTTACAAAACCGACGTCGGATTATATTAGAACATATGTTGCAAACTTATTAGAAAGGCTCAAATTTACACCGCCTACAAGTACACAAATGAGTTTAGATTCCGAAGCAGATGACAATGATGCTAATGATGGTTGTGGCGACGAGTTGACTGTTGCACAGCAACTAGAAAAAGAAATACAGAAAACTATGTCTACAGTAAACAAATCTGGAGTAAACACAGATCTTGAATCCATCATCAGAGTTGAAATGTGTATCTACGATAGCACTGGCGGCGGTCGTGAAGTTTTCCTAACAGCAGCTTATAATTATTTACTATGTATAATGCCTACTAGTGTTGAAGCAGAACGGGCATTTTCTTCTGCCGGCTATCTTTGTTCTAAACTAAGAAGTTCCCTTGGTGACAGAACATTGCATTCGTTATCATTTATGAGATCATATTATCAAGAACAAAGATTGGAAAAATAACCATATTTTATATTGTTTCTTACTTTTAAACCATTTGTGCGTGGTACATGTTTTGTTTGAATTGTTGATTGAGTTTAGTCAAAATCAAAATCGTCAATCAAATCAAAATATTACATTTTGATTTGATTGACGATTTTGATTTTGAGTTTAATTTTAAAATTATCATTTTAATCTGTAATTTACTTTTAATTCCTTAATATTATATTTTTTTTCATTTGAAGTTGTTTGATTTTTTACTTCTAAAATACGTAATAAGCCCAGAATTTATCGTGCTTTAAAAAATCAAAACAGTTAAGTACGTAATTACGTAGTTACGTAATTGAAGCATCAAAATGCGTAACTAGTTACGTAATTAGCAAATCCGTAATTTTGGAAGCACTAATCTCAATTACCAAATATAAGAAGTTTATTTTGTTAAATTTTGTAGATTAAAGTCTTAGGCTTTATAATGCTACCATAGTTTATTAAGGCCTAAAAACAGTGTTTTAAAAAATGTTTTATTTTGACTATGTTTATGGCAGAAGTTGCCGTTTTTTGTTTATAATTGATAGTAATTGATATAAATGTTTAATTAAAATTAAAATTTGTTAATTCGTATAAATAGTTTTTCATTTATTTTAATTCCCGCTTAGCTAGGCCTTATTGGCCGCACCTACCTTATTACCTAGTGACTGGGTTGTGGAGGTCCGTTATGCCGTCGCTCCATGTAAAATACTGATATTCAGCTGCATCCGTTTAGACTAGAAGCCGACCCCATCATGGGAATGGGAAAAGGCTAGGCAGATTGACTTATTCCATGTCAATAGCACAGAATCTATACTAATACCTATTACGAGTATAAAGAGAAAGAGAGCAAATTTTGTAAATTTGTGAATATATTATGTGGAGGGTAATCTGCGGAACCATAGACCCGATTTAAAAAAAATAACAGCATTTGAACGGTACACACGGTCACAAATCAAGCTATACATTTCCAGTATAAGCTGATCTCTCATTGTACGGAAAAACTATACAATGCGAGATCAGCCTAAACTGGAAAAGTATAGCTTCAATTTGTGCCCGTGTGTACATTATTCCGAATGGACATGGGCTACATAATTTTTTTTTTTTTTTTTTTTAATGAAACCATGCGAAGCCGGGGCGAGTCGCCAGTGCACTATACAGACGAACCGTTCGATCTTTGGTGTGGGTGTGGAGGGTGTTTTGACTTATAAATTGTAAGAATTAATTGAAAGATTGAAGAGAATTAACTTCATTTCAGCTATCTATTGCAACTATAACTTGTTCTGCACGGTTAAGTGTAAGGAAGTTAAATACACTTAGTTTTTATCTTTCGAAGTGCCCATACTCCATTTGAAATAAGATTAGACATATAAATAAACCTTTTTACAGTCCGTTAAATCGATTTTGACTTCTATTGTGTTGGTGGCATGACAAATGGCAGCTGCAGTAAACAGTTGGTATTGTAACCACATTTTTGCTTTTAATGCCTACGAAATAGAAGTCAAAATCGGTTGAACGTACTGTAAAAAAGGTTTATTTAAATGTCTAACTTATTTCAAATGGAGTTAGTTAGAGCCAAGTTTACTGAACGAAACAAACTTCATTACTAAAGCGGTAGGTACGTTATTCTCTGCAAATTGTGTACTAATTAGACAAAATTCTAAAAATAAAATAATTAGCAGGCAGACTTTCTAGACGAAAAAGTCAAATTAAGTACTACCTTTTAAAACAGGCTGCAAAAATAATCTTCAAATCTTTTTGCTTTAAAAACTTAAACAAAGGAAAAAAAAAACTTACGTCACTCAAATGTTGCCAGTTATTAAAATTACAATGACGCACGGCATTTAAATTTAGTTTATTACGAATCATGATAAACATTATGGCATTATTTGCACAATCTCGTAATGTTTGAAATTCACTTTCTAACGTAGAAAGTGACGCATGGAAAGCCGGTACTGGGATTATGTCGGTCTCTCATGGATATTTACTATAACACTTCAAAATTACCAACAATATGTTGTTTTTAACAGGATCTTACAGTAATTTGTGATTTAGTGATAACAGTGCACACTCTTTTTATCAGTGTCGTTAAAGTTAGATTGTTAACTAAAGTCGAATAATTAATTCACTAGAGTAATCTGACATGACGTGCTAGCTGTCACTTTGTGTAATAAAATGGTCATATTTATTGTAATGGTGATCGTTTAGTTTAATAGATTTATAAAGTGTAAAATAAATGTATAATACATGTATTGTATAAGTGTAAAAGTCTAGAATACAATACTTAATTCCTTATTATTTACAAATTTGACAGCTAGCACCTGTCTATGGGAGAATGCCTATTAGAAAGCAACATCTTTGTCGTATGTGGTCCAATTTTAAATTATTAGTTCATTTACTTTTGGACTGCGATATGATGAAGGTTTACGGTAAATGTTCTGGGCCTCAAGTCTGCTATTACAATAGTGTCAGAATGGTCTCTTCGTTGTGAGTTTTCGACAGATTTGCCATACAAACACTGTCAAATACTCACAATGGCGAGACCATTCTGACACTATTGTAATAGCAGACTTGAGGCCCTGGACTATCCTATCCTATCCTAGTTCTACATATCGAGAGAGAATTCTCTGGTAGATTCCCAAGAACCAATCTTGACCCAACATACCTAAATGCCTAATACCTAAGTTCTGACGGCATAAAGAATTGAAAGATACTTAATTAAAAAGTGTACACACGGCTACATATCAAGCTATACATTTCTAGTATAAGCTGATCTCTCATTGTAGGGAAATCCTATACAATGCGAGATCACCTTATACTGGATTTGTATAGCTTGATATGCAGCCGTATGTACATCAGAAAACGTCTGTGATTTTTTCAACTCTCATTACTAAAGAACCAAATTAAAAGCCTTTACTTCAGCACCGCATTCACAACCGCTCGATGCGATATGAAATTTTATTTCAGACTTAAGGCCTATTCAGATAAAAGCGATATCGCTGTCGCACTCGTTAGCGATACTGGTCCGTCTTCTGGTTAATCACTTTAGACTATACTCCATTTATTATAACATTAGACAAATAACTGTTCTCACCCTTTCGTTATTTCGATGTAAACGTTTAATAAACTCCGTTATTTCACGATAAATAGAAAGCACTGTAATCTATTTACCATTTAAATTAATAAAATAACTTTATTTTTGATAAAATCTTCATGCAGTTTAACCAAGGATTTTGTCTAATGCTTAACCGGACTTTCCTGTGGGTGCCTTAAGACCTCCAGCCAGGGCATAAACTTAAAACTAAGCGACTACACGCTAAGGGCACGCCCCTGCGGGGTTACGGACCTTAGGGACCTTTGACTTAGGTCGTCGTTGGGGGAAGACAGCAAGGCATGGTCTGGATCGGATTGGTTAATATCAGCAATAATCTGCATAGGTCTTAAGGTACTTATCTCCTCTTCCTCTTCGCTTCGCTCCTTGACAGAGCGGTCGTGGTCACAATAAGCTTTGTCCAATCGCAGGTGTTGTCGTAACTCCCCTCACGATCTCCCTCCATCTGGTTCTGTTAGATGACAGTCTGGCGCATTCACTAACAGGGCCTCCAACTGCGGATTTAATTTGATCGGTCCAGCTAATGACCTCCCGCGTGGTCTATTACATTCTACTCTGCCCTGCACCACTAGACGCTCTATGGAGTCATTAAGGTACTTATACCTGCCGACTAAACCCCCGACGTACTCATAGTTCCTGCCACTATCTTCCACCCACTGGGGGAGCGCCTCCAACGCTCCGTAGATATTAATTATTAGTTAATTACTTACTAGACCTGACCTAGTGCATTTATGACACCTCACTAACCTAATTAACTAGGCACAACATCTTGTACTTTGAGTCGGATAATTAATAACACAGCTCGGCATACGTAATTAAGACTGATTAGTGAGCAAAATCGAGGTTAAAAATACTTTATCATACAATTATTCATTTACTTAAGCTTAGTAGGTTTTTGCATAGGTACAATTAAATTAGCTTACCTATTAATTTGTTTACTGTTTGACATTTAATATTCAAACTCGATTCGAATAAGAATATTTGGAGCAGTCAGTCGGATATAAACCTGATGTTGAAAAAAAAGAAGAAAGAAAATACGTTTATTTGCGGCAAACATGACGCAGAGAAAGAACAAAAACACGAAATAACAAGTTGGGGGAAAATATGCGCCACATCCACGCAAAACGGCCATCGCTGCTGCGACCCTGGGCCTCAAGTCTGCTATTACAATAGTGTCAGAATGGTCTCGCCATTGTGAGTATTTGACAGTGTTTGGATGGCAAATCTGTCAAAAACTCACAATGAAGAGACACTATTGTCAGAATGGTCTCTTCATTGTGAGTTTTTGACAGATTTGCCATCCAAACACTGTCAAATACTCACAATGGCGAGACCATTCTGACACTATTGTAATAGCAGACACGAGGCCCTGGGCCTCAAGTCTGCTATTACAATAGTGTCAGAATGGTCTCTTCATTGTGAGTTTTTGACAGATTTGCCATACAAAAACTGTCAAATACTCACAATCGCGAGACCATTCTGACACTATTGTAATAGCAGACTTGAGGCCCAGGTGTCATGTATAATCACTCACTATATAGTCACTAGGTATAGGCACAGGTATGGGAACTCATAGTTCTTCCTAGTGCACAATACTTATAAAAAAAACGCGTGCGGCGAGACCACGCGCCAAGCGCTGCAAGCATCTTTTTAGGTCTTTTGAGATTATTACACTATTCAACAGTGATTTCGTTGCTCTTGTTAGAGTGGTCTTAGGTTAAACTTAAACCCACGACTATGGAACTACGAACCGAAAAGTTGTTAGAAATTGGCTTTATTTACATATATTAGTTTTTTTTTTTTTCATTTTTCAGTTAAATACCTGCATCAGTGTGGTGCCGGACGTAAAGAATAGCACCGTCCCATTTCCTCCCGTGGGTGTCGTAAAAGGCGACTAAGGGACTTACTAGAGAAAGGGACTTACTAGAGAATGGGCAGCAGCGTTCTCTATGCGTTTTTAACACCATACCTACTGCGATCGCCAACCCGCCTGCCAAGCGTTGTGATTATGGCTAACTCACACAATTGGGGGAGGCTTATGTCCAGCAATGGACGTCTTTCGGCTAAAATGATGATGATGATGACATCAGTAATGTAATGTATGGGTAATTTTTTTGTTTCATTAACTAAAGAAGTTGTTGTTAACCATTTCAGTATTCTACCAAATTATTTAGAATACCAATACATTTTTTTTAAATCAAGAATCAATACTCTCAATCAGTTGAGACCAATGAGAACAGTTAAAATTAAAATTTTGGATATTATTTTGGATACATACCAACACAAATCTAATTATATGTAGCTTGTATTATCCTACTACTGGGCAAATAATTACCTCTCCCTTACATACATGTAACATTACCCAGCATAGATACCCAATATACCCAATCTTACCCTACACATACGAGTACTACAATAACTTAAATACAAGAGATTAAAGTAACTTAGATATTTCAAAAACAAGAGTGAATCTGACACTCTCAATGACTCTGAAATTGTATGTTATCTTATAAACTACAAAATCCCGCAAAAATATCGAAGACAACACGTAAAAAATGATTTTTTGTAGACCTTTTTTTTTGGTTACTACTCCATACAAGTTTAGACGTGATTAAAAACTTGCCGACTAAAATTACGTCAATTTACGTCAAGCGCTGATTAATTTGACAGGACTAAACTAACATTTATCTTCTGTCCTTTTCTTAATGAAATAGAAAGAAAAAGATTCACTGAACTTAAATTTTGTTTAGTTTGTGAACAAGGGAATCGGCACCATTATCCACCTAGATGAACTTAAAAATAAACAACTAGCTATTACACTTACATTTCGTTTATTTATGTGCAACAATAATAGGTATTCGATTATTTAAAAAAAAAAATCGCAGTCATAGGACTGCCGACAGAAGTGAAAGCACAATACTTTGGAATAACTGTTCTTTTATACATATAGCTCATGGAAAGCGTTCGGTGACGATGACGCGAGTTCCATGATTTTTGTTCACCCAAAAAGTACACATATATACACAGTATACATAAATAGCTCATGGAAAGCGTTTGGTGACGATGACGCGAGTTGATTTTTGTTCACCCAAAAAGTACACATATATACACAGTAAACATATAGCTCATGGAAAGCGTTCGGTGACGATCGCGAACTCATAAGTTTTTCCCCTACCAAAAATCGCTCAACGCGCTTAAGAAGTTTTTACTTAAAAAAATCAAATTTGCGCAAATAATTCGCCGCGAGAGAATTTTTCAAGACTGCAGCGCAGATTCCATGGATTCTGTGAATTCGGCGATTGAGAAAGATAAATATTTCGGTATCAAAGCAATGATTTGGCATGTAGGTACACACAGCTCCATTAAGTCGTTACCCCCCCCAAAAGACATGTGCGTTCAAATCCGTGTTAGGCCCAAGTTGGTTTATGTATTTTGCAAAAACATGTTATTACAATTAATGTATTTTTTTTGTGAAAAAATAATTTCTTTTCTGTTTTAAATATTGTTTTTATTCAATAAAAGTTAATACTTTTATTAATGTTTAAAATCGTTTGGAGAAATTTGACAGTTTGGTCAACTTGATCTGCTGGCCACTGTACACACGGCTACACATCAAGCTATACATTTCCAGTATAAGCTAATCTTGCATTGTATAGGACTTCCGTATAGTGAGAAGTCAGCTTATTCTGGAAATTTATAGCTTGATGTGTAGCCGTGTGTACTATAACGGTCTCGGACATCGGAACACCGTCAGGATTATTCCTGCTTGCAACGGTCGGTCGCTGTAGCACTTACCTACACTCACCAACCTATAGCATCGCAGCATCAGAGTTTTACTGAGCCCCTTGTTTTTGTAAATTAAAGAAAAAAAAAATACCGTAAAAAACCTTCCGTGATAGTCAGACATCTGTGATCATTGTAACAGAGCCTGAGAAAAATATTAAAACAACAGTTTTTTTTTTATGGTCTTCGCAAAAAGGGACGGAAAGCAGATGTGGTCATCGTGTGCACGGGATTTTATTTTCAAGGTGGTTAAATTTCCGTGACCGCGGTAGTACCTACCTACGCTACGAAAGACGGAACGAAAATCGGTTGATGAATTAAATCCGGTGTAGTATAAAAAATATCATAAACATAATGTAATTATTTCTGAGATGCTTATTTAGATAAGTATGTTTATTTACATAAAAAACCGTGGTTTTTCTAAAAATATGTATGTCCATATGATGATAACCTTATTCCTGATTACAAAAGGTTTGGGCACCGCTCGCCCCATGGATCTTGCCCCTAATTGCCTAAGTGTATCTACTCGCCCCCTTGAATATGAAATGCCCCAAATCGCCCCCGATTGTAAGTAAGTTATAAGTACTATCAGCACTCTAAGTTTTTAAGTATTTAAATAAATATATTTTTCTTAAAACTTCGTGTCTTCTTGGGATTTAACCTACAATAGCACCAAGAATAGAGAGTTTCAACCGCATTTATCTATAAGTTTAGACTCATTAGAGTCAGATTACATCTATACCCAAAGTCTCTAATTCAGATAATTTATGTAAACAAATTAATTTCAAGAAATGTCACTGTTAAAATGACAGGACAGTGGTGCTAAACATTTCATCATTATTTTTTTTTTCTAAATAATCGTCTATGAAATTAAAGTGAATTAATTATAAGAACTATGCAAACAAAATACCGTTGCCAAATAATGTTTTATGTAGTGTGTCGGAGACACGGCCTATGATCGTCATAATCAGCCCTTTTAAGTCCACTGCTAGACGTAACTAGGCCTCCCAAAATCGATTTCCACTCAAAACAGTTTACAGCCGTTTTCATACAAAATGTGCCTAGATATGCTACATACAATATGAATCTATGAATGAGAGTTATGAATGAGAATATTAGTGTTGTTGAAGATGTATTTTTTTTTAATGTTTGGATCTCCTGCATTGTTATCTGTATCATAAAATATTTCATACCAGAAAATCTCCTTTTTTTAATAACTTTGTTTAAAACCAAAAATTTATAAAAATAATTACGGTATGATTATTTTTTAATTATTATTTCTTAAATTCAGTACTTAAAAGAAAATGGAACCTTTTTTTCGCCATTTTATGTGAATTACCATCACCAAGATATATTTTTGATATTGTTATCCCCTTTGTTTACATAAATGATCTGAATTTGAGACTTTGGGTATAGATTGCGGTTTCCAGCACCAACTTCAACATTTTCTGTTTAGTTTTGCGCGTTAAGGCGCTACCCCGACCAAAACGCCCCGCAAGCCGTTTTTGTGCAGTTTTTTGGAGCTACCTACTTGTTATTTAAAATAAATATCAACTAATAAAAAATACATTATAGGACATCGTCGGAAATGGCCCCAGGACCAACAAATATCTGACCTACATAATAATTATAAAAATATTTTATTAGACTAATTGCGAATATCTGTATGAAACGGACATACTGCGTTCCATAATGAACAATTAAAAGAGCGACTATCGATATCACATAAAATATGCCGCCATCTTTGACAATTAGATTACATGACAATTAGTGATGTCCAATCTTTCAACCTAAGTATAAATATATAAAATCAAAAAAACATTAGGATAAATTCGTTTACATTGAAGTTACACTGAAAAAAATAATTAGCCGAACTAATTAAGTTACTTCAAAAATAACTCAAATTTAGTTATAAGGAAATAAACTTGCAAGTAGTGTGCAAAACAGGGTTTTGTAACAGATAACATCTAACCAACAGTAACCAAGTTTTTGCTAAACATTTCTTTCAGTGTAAATAAATAAGTAGTTATTTACCTACCTACTTATTTTAATACAAAAACTAGAAGATTTACCAAATACCTAATAGGTACATACTTAGATAAGTACGTAAATGTTTTTCTGATTCTCTTAGCTTAAAACGAACCACATACAGGCAATAGCATGCATTTATTAGCATGTATTTCGGAGTATTGAAAGGATTGTCTCTTACTAAATATAACCTCAAAATCTTTTTATTGTTTTTTTAATAAATCTTTTCTGCAAGTTGTCCGTCATTAAACTTTGTCTTCATGGGCATATACTTGTAATTTAGAACACGCAAAGTAATTTTCCTTTGCTGTTGGTTCTGGAGCGAACGATGTATGGATGCAGAACAATCTCCTTTCTACATAATCTTGATTCCATAAATGCAGATTTATTTTTTATTTTTCTTGAGTATATCTATAATAAATCTCCTTACAACAAAAAGGCTTAAAATTTCTAAAATGCAAAATGATTAGTTAACACAATAACACCTCCATAAAAACGTACAGACTCCAGCCAGTGCAATAATTATCACAGAAACGCGAGACTAGTCATCAAAAACGTAACAACAACTAGTGTAACACCAAAAAGGTAATCAAGATTTGACGGAGATATAATTATGGCAACGTCATCAAACATTCGCGTCAAATTGAAAATCTCCTTCTATTTTGCAAACCGAAATAATTACCACCAAGCCACTAACCACCACGAAACAAGCACACAGGTTGGCAACAGTTACAAACTATGAGTCAAATGGCCCCCAGGCTAAAGACTTTAAGCCTTGACAGTGACAAACGAAGGCTAGGCTAGGTGATAGGTAATGTATTCGTTAGCTTTCTGCAATACCTACGCTAGTGTCAATGACCTAATGCAACTGGTGAATGTAGAAACAGGGCTGGCGAATTCACTAACAAATAATATGGCTTTGACTGCCAGACAACAGACACAATAGAAAACCTATTGTTAGCGGTCACCGGTAACCGCGGTGGCAGTCAATGTGATATTTACAGAAATTATTCTGAAAAACCGCTGGATGCGGGAAGCACAGGATCGATGACCGAAGCACAGGACCGATTACCGCAGCACAGGATCGATGACCGAAGCACAAGAGAAGATGAGGCGATACATGGAGGAGGTAAACGTCGAGCAGTGGACGTATTTCGTTTGAATAATGATGAGGATGATGAATTTAGAAAACCGGCCAAATGCGTGTTGGACCACACACAATGAAGAGGTGAATTTATCACAAGAACACACTTAACTCTGCAGTTGAAAAACAAATTCTTCCGTACATTCCGACTGCAAATATAAGCTTGTACGCACAATATTGAGAGATTTACAATATTATTTTAAGACCATAGATTCCTTATAGGTTTTCCTGTAATCTATAAGTAAATATATATATATCTAATTTTGTATTAAATAAAAAAAACAAAGAATTTTTGTTAAGTATTCAAAATTCATTTATTTACGTAACACGTCCGCGTTTGGATCATATCAACATAATAGGCCCGGAGCAAATTGGCGGTGCCAGAGGGACGGACAGACAGACATATGAGTGAAGTGAAGGGTTCCGTTTTTCCTTTTGAGGTACGGAACCCTAAAAAGTACCTAACTGGTACCAAAAAAAAAAAACCGGCCAAGTGGGTGTCGGACTACGCACAATGAAGGGTTCCGTACTTGGAAAGAATTTATCCTAAGAACAAACTTAACATTGTAGTTGGTAAACATAATCTCCCATACATTCCCACTGCAAATGTAAGTTTGTACGCACAATATCGATAGATTTACCATGTTATTTTAAGACCATAGACTTCTTATAGATTTTCCTGTAATCTATAAGTATAGAAGTATTTTCTGTATTTTTTCAAAATTTTAGGTTTAGTAGTTTTGGAGATAAGGGGGGGGGGGGGGGAATGGTCAATTTTCGTCTATTTTCACTTATAACTTCAAAACAATTTATTTTAAAATTATTTAAAAAAAAATTGAGACCCTCACAGTAATCCCTTTCATTTGATATGTCACACGGTACAGTTTGCAAACTTTTTTTGAATTTTCTTGTTTGACCCCCAAAACTGACCTCAATATTCTAAATTCATTTAATTACGGTTCACTTCCGTGTTTGGGTCACTCAAATTGATATGTATACCAAATTTCAACTTAATCGGTCCATTACATTCGGAGCAAGTTGGCTGTGACAGACGGACAGACAGACAGACAGACAGACACGAGTGATCCTATAAGGGTTCCACTTTTTCCTTTTGAGGTACGGAGCCCAACAAATATTTTTTTAAAGAAAAAGACAAGTGTGACGATTAGTAAGCTAGCTGATTGATTTTTCATTCAAATAAACAATTTTTTTTTTTTTACTATTCAGATCAGATTGATTACATATAATTATGATAAACCTATAATTATTTTCAATCAAACTATACTCTATTTGAAATAAAATTAAGCATTTAAATAATTTGACGGCGCGGTTGGCGCAGTGGTTAAGCGATTGTCTGCTGCGCTGCGTGTCGCGGGTTCGATTCCCGCACGGAACAGATATTTGTATGATCTACAAGTAGTTGTTCCGGGTCTGGCTGTTTGTGTATGTGAGTTTAAATGTTTGTAAACGCACCCACAATACAGGAGAAATTCCTAGTGTGAGGCAACGTTAAAAAAAAAATACTTTTTTTAGTCCGTTCAGCTGGTGGCTATAGCAGCTGCAGTACACAATTGGTATTGTAACCACGTTTTTGCTTTTAATGCCATCCTTATGTCTACGGAATAGAAGTCAAAATCGGTTGAACTGACTGTAAAAAAGGTTTATACAAATGTCTAATCTTATTTCAAATGGAGTATAGGTACTTAAAAAAAAAATGAGAAATGTTAATTTAATATTCTGTAAGATTTAACGAAATTGTAAATGTTGGCTACACATTTTTCCAGTCTACCATCAGAGACATACAGCGCCATCCATACCTCTGTATGGATGGCGCTGTATGCTGAGATACAGGTTTTCATCGTTCGTCTCCAGATGCTCATAAGTACAAATAAGCCCCAGTTTTCATTTACGCAACATGGTTGTTGAAATTTAAATATTTTTGGAATCATTTTTTTTTTTTTTTTTTAACAAATGCCAAAAGGTATGCCGCATTTTTTGCCTAAGTGGTAAGATTTCAGTAATTTACATGAGAACAATAATGGATACTTACCTTTAGCGTTAGTGACCATGAGGAATTCTCAAGGTAGTTAGTTGTTGAACTCGTTTTAAATGTCAAAGTCTAATGACTTACGAACGACAGTTTATTTATAGATAATAACTAGATACTGTTAAAATCTAACCCCCTTACTAATAAACGTTGTATAGCGTCTGTATAGTTACACAACGCTTTGTCTTCTTCTATCGAAAGTCAAATTACTGACGAATGAAAGAGAAAAATCGGTGTGTAACTATACAGACGCTATACAACGTTTATTAGTAAGGAGGTTAGTATTTACAAATAACTTTGTAATTGTAATTACCCAAAACGACCGTAAAGTCAACACGGACATACTCAAAATCAATATTACGAATTATCACTATTATGTTTGTAAGAAACTTATGTAAAGATACAATAATAATTATATTTCATTTAGCAGTTACAGTTTTTTTTTTTTTTTTTTCTTGATAACATTAACATAAATGTAAAAGCTAATAGTCTTAAAATAATAATAATTACTATGTACAAGTATATAAAAAACCGGCCAATTGCGAATCGGACTCGCGTACGAAGGGTTCCGTACCATTATCTATAAAAACGGCAAAAAAATCACGTTTGTTGTATGGGAGCCCCCTTAAATATAAATTTTATTCTGTTTTTTAGTACCTATTTGTTGTCATAGCGGCAACAGAAATACATCATCTCTCTAACTATCACGGTTCATGAGAAACAGCCTGGTGACAGACGGACGGACGGACAGCGGAGGCTTAGTAATAGGGTACCGTTTTACCCTTTGGGTACGGAACCCTAAAAAGCGAGGGGAAAGAATCAAAGGGCATCAAAAAATTCGCCTGCTTCGCTGTCGACAGGAAAAGTGCCCAAAAAGCTGGCAGCATTGCCACCTTGTATGGCAATGCTAATTCTGTAGCTAAGAAATACGCCTTGCAATACCACTCGTGTTAGGCGTTGCTATTGGTATCCCAACAATTCACTATTCTTTTATGTAATTATATTCTGAAAATTCGATTTGATGGTCATTCGATCGTCAGTTGTTTGGAGCTTGTGAAATTCGAGATTTTGATGCATTAAACTCAAACTCAAAGCATTTATTTCAAATAAACCGATTACTTGACTTTTGAATTGTCAAGGGGTCGGTCAGTCAGAAAGATGAAGCTAGTTGCCCATTCCAAAGCGTAGTAGGTTCCTATGGAGAAGAACGGGCAAGAAACTCCACGGACACTTTTAAAAACAAAATATACGTTACATCATTCATGGTGAAATTACATGTGAGAACAATGTAGAAAGACGTGCAAGTTAGAAGCGTGCGTAATAAAATAAAAATAAAACAATTCAAAAATTTAAAACAATTAAAATAAGCCATCGCAGCTAAGAGATGACCATTACCAACTGACGGCCCCCGTTCACGAACATGACGCATGGATCAGCACCATACAGCTCAACCGTTTTGAATAGAACTTAATATGCAACACACGCCACCACCAGCGAGACATTAGGGTGAGCATGACATACTCTCAGCCACCAGGGCACATTCAAGTCAATAAAACATATATAATAATAATCGTCGGGCTGGTCCTCAAATCTAAAGTCGCTCAACGCGTTATGAAGCGGGCTATGCTCGGAGTTTCTTTGAAGGATAAAATCAGCAGCTAGCAGAGTAAGCAAGCTGAAGTGGCAATGGGCTGGCCATATTTGTCGAAGGACCGATGGCCGGTGGAGCAGACGAGTCCTGGAGTGGAGACCGCATATCGGCCAGCGTAGTGTGGGACGCCCCCCAGCTAAATGGACCGACGGCCTCAAAAA
The DNA here is from genome assembly GCA_947523025.1 of Dryobota labecula. NCBI lineage: Eukaryota > Metazoa > Arthropoda > Insecta > Lepidoptera > Noctuidae > Dryobota > Dryobota labecula. Next base: position 6,805,232 of record OX383303.1, on the reverse strand, counting down.
GGCGGCTGGGATAGACTGGATGCGGAAGGCGGAGGACAGGGTGTTGTGGCGCAGCATGGAAGAGGCCTATGTTCAGCAGTGGACTGCGATAGGCTGAGTTGATCTTTCGAGCTAACTCATTCGATTTCAAATAAGGAACCTCTTCTAAACGAAAAACGGCAATACCGTACTCTGTGGCAATACTGCGGGGTAATTGCTTGACACACAGTAGCAATGGGTTTTATTTTGACAGTTCAACAACATTCATTACGTTATTTACGTTGTTGAACAGACAAATTTTTCGAACATAAGAAGCAATGGATTAGCAAAACCCTTCAAAAACGTTCAGATTATGATTTATAGTGAGGTACGCAATTATGGTTCTGTTGTGGAAGTGTGAGACTGTATGGTGGTAAGAGGTCCTTCTTCGTAGGCAGGAGCATTTTGACAAGAAGCTCTTGTACTTCTAAACAATTACAGTACCTATGTCACCAACCAAGTCCTTTTTTTTTTTATCGTTGCTACACACTAGGAATTTCTCCTGTATTGTGGGTGCGTTTACAAAGATTTAAACTCACATACACAAACAGCCAGACTGGAACAACTACCTGTAGGTCATACAACCCGCGACACGCAGCGCAGTACCACTGCGCCAACCGTGCCGTCAAACCTTTAATTTCTTAACACTGTGTGAGAAAAGACACTAGGGAAATTTATTTGCATCAATGGTAAAACATCGCTATGGACCAACAGACCCACTTTGTATTGTAACACAATCTGCAATGTCGAGGAGAATTTCTTCAAACAAGGTACAGACAATAGGCTGTTTGAAACCAAGCTACTGTGGCGGTATCAACAACGCCACATGCGGACTACGCATCAAAGACCTGACGTCACAAATCCTGCATCGCGCTATCAGAGTTTACCGCACCACTAGCATATATACAACATCCCGACATCAACCGTTGGGCAGTTGCCCACCAGACATAATAACCGTCTGGTCGGAGGATCCTCCCTTTACTATAGAGTATGAGTGAACTTTACACCCTGTTCCTCATACCTCTAAACTACCATAGAAACAGAGAAATAATGGTATAATGATGACAATATAACAAAAATAACGCTCAAAGTTCAGAAACTGACGATAACTAATCTTGTTTTTAACAGTTTTTTGCACGTCATGTTGAAATTATTTTAAATTATTTTAACTACGTGAGAGAATGAAACGAGAAGCACAGCTTGTCCTCTTAGATATCTAGCAGAGGTCATCTTTTGGCTGAATGATGATGATGAGAAACACAAGACAACAGCATACTAATAAAATATACTTTTAACTACGACCTACGCTACGCTACAGGCACCAAGTCGAGTCAGTAGCCATATAAACTCAAGTAACAAAAATGAATAAAATTTTGTATAAATATTTTGATTTAATAGAGTGTCCGTGGAGTTTCTTGCCCGTTCTTCTCCATAGGAACCTACTACGCTTTGTAATAGGCAACTAGCTTCATCTTTCTGAGTTACCGACCCCTTGACAGTTCAAAAGTGCCTGCAATTCGTTTATTTGAATTAAATGCTTTGAGTTTGAGTTTAACTCAAGTATAAAAAAACTACTAACCACATCGCTATTTTAAACTCCATAAGCCAAGATTCAGTCAATAAGTTGGTAAACACAAATACCCGATTTGTATCAACACATAGGAAGACACAACTCAACACACATAACATAACTGGCACTGGCACTTTCTCGTGAAATGAGACCGTACTTATAAAGTCGAATTATTAATTCCCTGGAGGAAACTGACAGATGCTAGCTGTCACATTTTTATATAATAAGGAATTATGTATTGTATTCTAGACTTTTACACTTATACAATACATATATTATACATTTATTTTACACTTTATAAATCAACTAGCGCGCGCGCGAACATTACATTCTTTCGGGATAAAAAGTATTCTATGTGTAAATCCAGGGTATCAGCTACGTCCATATCAATGTTATCAAAATTGATGCAGCCGAAGAAGAGACAAACATACACACACACTCACAAACTTTCGCCTTAACGGCCTCTACTACCTCAAATGGCTTAGCATGATCCTCCGTTATGTCGAAAATACTGCAGCATTAATTTTGAAATAAATATATGGTAAAGTAAAGGATTAATGTTAAGTACTATGTTAGCCGAAAACACGATTCCATAAAATTTTCTCGATAGAAAAAAAATCCAAAGTTACCTCCAAACCGCTGGTATTAAAAAAATACTTCAAATTAGATAATGAAACTTTGCATATTAACTGAACTAACTATAAAGCAGGTCTTATGTCATTTACTTTTTTTAAATGACCATTATTTTCACCGTAAAACGAAATTACCTAAACTATCGGCGCCTTGGAGTCTTTTCCCTGCCGCCCTGTCTCGCTTGCTCGCGTGACCGGTAGCAATAGTGTGCGAGCGAGATACAGAGTGAGGTGGCGCTGAGGTAGTATAGACTCTTAATATTAGTGTGATTCAACTAAACGATCACCATTACAATAAATATGACCATTTTATTACACAAAGTGACAGCTAGCGCATGTCAGATAACTCCAGTGAATTTATTATTCGGCTTTACGTACACCTCTGCTCAACCCTTTGGGAATTACAGGCGTCGTGTTTAATAGGAACAATGAACATGCTGGTGCTATAGTTTCCTGTAAAAAAAAAAAAACATAAATGCGAAAAGCATCATTTTAGATTCTTCATCTAATTACACTGACAATGGTGCCGATTCCCTTGTTCACAAACTAAACTAAATTTAAGTTCAGTGCATCTTTTTCTTTTTATTTCATTAAGAAAAGGACAGAAGATAAATTTTAGTTTAGTCCTGTCAAATTAATCAGCGCCTGTCACTACTCCATACAAGTTTAGACGTGATTAAAAACTTGCCAACTAAAATTACGCCAATTTACGTCAAGCGCTGATTAATTTGACAGGACTAAACTAAAATTTATCTTCTGTCCTTTTCTTAATGAAATAGAAAGAAAAAGATGCACTGAACTTAAATTTAGTTTAGTTTGTGAACAAGGGAATCGGCACCAATGTATCTTCTATACCTAGGGTATAAAATTGCGGTGCTATCAGAGCACCGCGCCGTGAATTTATAACGGTTAATAACAGCTGACAGATTACTGGGTAATTGCTTTAGAACACCTCAACAACATAATTGTATCAATTGCTTCCTATAATAAGATATTGTGGCTACAGAAACTGTTGTAGCACCGTATGTTTTCAACGGATTCCTTAAAGCTCCGTGCACGCAAAAAACTCTCTTTTATCAATTACTTATCTAATTGTGAGAAAACTTGAAATAATCTAAACATTAAGTCTGTGTAACTACAAAAGTACAGGGACTCAAGACTGCTATTACAATAGTGTCAGAATGGTCTCTTCATTGTGAGTTTTTGACAGATTTGCCATACAAACACTGTCAAATACTCACAATGGCTAGACCATTCTGACACTATTGTAATAGCAGACTTGAGGCCCTGGTTGGGCGAGTCCTATTACTGGCTGGACGTACGACGCGTTGCGTGAGCTCAGTACAGAACACGCAAATTGGTCCAAATTGAGAATGATGATTATATACGAGAAATTCAGCTACAACTGATTTCAGGTGATATTCCTGTAGGTCATGCTTTAGATAAATTTCGTTGAAATTGTAAAAAAAAAAGAAGTTTATAATTAGTCACCCGACTTTAATTTTGTTATTCTATTGCAAAAAGGTTCAATATAACCGTAAACCAGTAGGTACCATACACACATAAAGATGCAGTTGAGGTTTTTAGAGTTGGCAAGTTATTTTTTAAATGAATTGGACCACGGAACTCTCAAAAGGTGCTGTGGTCCAACAATTTTTAAAGTTGGACAACTGCCCCCTAATACACTGAAAAAAAAATTAGCCGAACTAATTAAGTTACTTCAAAAATAACTCAACTTTAGTTATAAGGAAATAAACTTTGCTTAAATTAAACAAAACATTTTGTAGTGTGCAAAACAGGGTTTTGTAACAGATAACATCTAGTTCGCAAGTCACAATTTTTGTGTAAACAGTAACCAAGTTTTGCTAAACATTTCTTTCAGTGTAAAGACCCATGGTCCAACTAGTTGTACAGGGCCCCAAGTCTGCTATTACAATAGTGTCAGAATGGTCTCGCCATTGTGAGTATTTGACAGTGTTTGTATGGCAAATCTGTCAAAAACTCACAATGAAGAGACCATTCTGACACTATTGTAATAGCAGACTTGAGACCCAGAGCAGTTGGACCACTGCCCCGGAATGAGAAAAACGAAGAGAAAGAAACCGAAGACCGTACTAACAAAACCTTAACGTTGTGTTAAGTTTTTTTGACACTGAAAGATTAAGAGGCTACCGAGCGCACAGTGGCGCCCCCATCGTTTGTTCGGTGATATCTTTTATTTTAGAATGGAAATTCAGAAAATAAGCTCGTCAAGTTGTGCTTCACAAGACTATACGTTATTATGACTACAAACAGTAGTTTTAAATTGTTATGTTTTATTGTAATCATTAAAACGGAAAATAGTGGCCGATAAGCTCCGTTTTAATGATTACAATAAAACATAACAATTTAAAACTACTGTTTGTAGTAATAATAACGTATAGTCTTGTGAAGCACAACTTGACGAGCTTATTTTCTGCATTTTCATTCTAAAATAAAAGAAATCACCGAAATAACGATGAGGGCGCCACTGTGCGCTCGGCGTAGTCTTAATAGAATTTGAATTTGGAATTCTCGGCATACAGGAAAAGAATAAACACTACCCAAATTCCTTCATCAATTGCTCAATCACGAATTCACGACATCAAACAAAACAAAATTCTTAAACCAACATATTCTCCAATTTCTCCTGCCGACCCTAGCGGTAGCATGACCGCTCGCTGCGTAATCGTCGCGTAACAGTTACGTGCAGCGTTTACAGTAAACGGCGATGCGCTAGCGGTAAATCTTGTTCTTAGACAACATCAGCAGTTAAGTCGTAATCAGATTAATAAAGCTGATTAAAGGTCTCTGCACACAGCGGGCGCGGCGCGGCGGGACGGGACGCCGACGCGACGCTGAGAAGTTGTAGATAGATAGATAGATAGATAGATAAAACATTTATTCAGTGCACACAAAAGACATAGCACAACACACAAGAGCACAAACGATTAAAAATTTCATGAATATTATTAAACAGACAAACATGACATAATTCTATTAAATAACGAATATACAAGGTGCGGTGTGCGTCTCAAGGTTGCACCAAATGGGAGTCCAGCTCAGCATGTGTCAGGCAGATATACCTGACGCTGATATTCTGCTGGATCCCTGCAGTGACACACGGACGACGCCACACATAATGTAATGTACTAGATATTACGGACGACGCCACACAGAGCCGTCCGGCTCGACGCGACGCGACGCGACGCTCTGTGTGGCGTCGTCCGTAATATCTAGTACATTACAACTGCTCAGCGTCGCGTCGACGTCCCGTCCCGCCGCGCTGCACCCGCTGTGTGCAGAGACCTTTAAGCAGTGCTCTGGTTGATATATATATATTTTTTTTAATTATAAAGGCGTATCATAAAATTATCATCTATACTAATATTATAAAGCTGAAGAATTTGTTTGTTTGTTTGAATGCGCTAATCTCAAGAACTTCTGGTTGGAATTGATAAATTATTTTTGTGTTGAATAGTCCTTTTATCAAGGAAGGTTATAAGCTATATAACATCACGCTACGGCCAATAGGAGCGGAGCATAAATGAAAAATGTTGCAAAAACGGGGAAAATTATTTCTTTTTGAGAGCGTCCGTTGCGTGCGCTGCGTAAATGGTTTAAGTTACGCAAATATCATGTATAATGGAATTGTTCCTCTTTAAAAGTTCTAAAAAAAAGTCCACGACAGCATATGTCTATCTTTTAAGATTCACTCACTATAACCTTTTTTTATGGTAATCAAATTTGAATTGTATCGTCGAGATATTAGATTATTAATTTCGAATTATTGTTGGTTTATATAGAAGTGTTTATGTATGATACATATAGCTCATGGAAAGCGTTCGGTGACGATGACGCGAGTTCCATGATTTTTGTTCACCCAAAAAGTACACATACATACACAGTATACATATAGCTCATGGAAAGCGTTCGGTGACGATGACGCGAGCTCCATGATTTTTGTTCACCCAAGAAGTACACATACATACACAGTATACATATAGCTCATGGAAAGCGTTCGGTGACGATGACGCGAGTTCCATGATTTTTGTTCACCCAAAAAGTACACATACATATACAGTATACATATAGCTCATGGAAAGCGTTCGGTGACGATGACACGAGTTCCATGATTTTTGTTCACCCAAGAAGTACACATACATACACAGTATACATATAGCTCATGGAAAGGGTTCGGTGACGATGACGCGAGTTCCATGATTTTTGTTCACCCAAAAAGTGCTCAACGCGCCTAAAGAAGTTTTCACTTCAATAAGGACAGTCTCCTAAGACTGTTTTCCTGTAGCTTTACAACGGTTTTATTATTATCGCTATATATTTCTTCGCAAACAGTATGGAGTTAAAAATGAGGGACAAAGTAAATATAAAATAATCTATCGTGTTAATTGAAAAATTTAAAAGATTTCAATCTCAAATCCCACGATTAGCTCTGGCCATACTAACATACCACCAAAATAAACTCAGCTACACTTCTGCCATTCATAACAAAAGAGTTGTTAATACTTTTACAATTAAATTATGCAAACAATAGCATAGTACTCTACATTCTTTACCTCTTTGTTAAGATTTTCTCGTACTTGTAATCACAAGACTAGGTCGCAGTGTTCGTCAATTATTCAAGCCATTAGTGTCGTGTAAGAAATCAACAAGTACCTACTGGTTCATAAGTTTGGTTTAGTCCCATCACGGCACCTTCCCATCTCGGCACCCATGAATTTATTTATCATGCCCATGAAACATTCCCATCTCGGCACGGCATAAATACCGAGACGGGACTAAACCATAAGTTTGAGGAAAAACCGGTTGAATTCAAATCAGATACATTTTTGCTTATTAATGAGAACATCAATATCTTAATTATTATTACTCTTAATTATCCATCATTAAGAGTAATAATAATTAAGTTATGGGATGGTGTTACAAATATGACTATACTATACTATGAATATTACCGGAGTATTCTATTATATTCTACTAGCTTCAGCCCGTGACTTCGTCCGCGTAAAATTTTTACATCGCGTTGCCTGTCCACGCTATGACTTCGTTTTCACTTAGCGTTCTCACTGACTGTTTTTTTAGGGTTCCGTACCACAAAAGGAAAAGGGCGGTCCCCTTTTCCTTCTGAGGTATTATAGGATCACTCGTGTGTCTGTCTGTCTGTCTGTCCGTCTGTCACAGCCAGTTTGCTCCGAACGTAATGGACCGATTAAGTTGAAATTTGGTATACATATCAATTTGAGTGACCCAAACACGGACGTGAACCGTAAATAAATGAGTTTAGAATATTGGGGTCAGTTCTGGGAGGCAAACTAGATAATAAAAACCCAAACCTACGTTCCAGTACAGGCGTGCCTATGCGCGGATGAATAGTGAAAAGCTTGCACAAGATGCTTCTAGTATTGACTGGACACCCCTGGAGGAAGCCACTACAGTTGACGATAAAGTTGCGTTTTTCAACATTGTTGTAGTTAAGCTGTACGACACCCACGCTCCTATCAGGAGAGTCAAGCTAAAGCGCCCACCTGCGCCATGGATGAATGTGGGAGTTCGGATGGCGATGCGACGGAGGGATCGCGCGTTTCGGAAGTTTAAAAAGGATCGGTCGGATGATAATTGGACCCTCTTCAAAACTGCTCGCAATCGTTGTAATCAGATGATACGCAACGCTAAAAGTCGTCACATTCTTGATAACATCACTTCTGCTTCTCCTGCTGATATCTGGAAATTCCTTGGAACTCTAGGTATCGGCAAATCGCGACATTCAGACCTTCCTAGTACATTTGGCTTGGACGATCTAAATCGTCATTTCTCCACTGTCCCCACCCTTGATAATCCAACCAAATGTCTAACCCTTGACTACCTTGCTGGTCTGACGCGACCCAATATTACCCCCTACACCTTCACCCCAGTCGACCCAGGAGAGATCAAAAAGATTATCCTATCCATTAAATCCAAAGCCGTTGGTTGTGATAACATCAGTCGACACATGATCGTGACAGTGGTTGATCAGCTTCTTCCTGCAATTTCCCATATAGTTAACTTCTCCCTTTTTTCCGGTGTTTTCCCTTCCCTGTGGCGGAAAGCCCATGTTCGACCACTACCTAAAATCCTTAATCCCACTCTTCTCAGTCACTTTCGTCCAATTTCCATCCTTCCCTTTTTATCCAAAGTACTCGAGGCCTGTGTACATAAACAATTCTCCAACTTCATTCACAAAAACTCTCTCATCAGTCCACTCCAATCCGGGTTCAGGCCCGGGCACAGTACCAGTTCTGCTCTCCTCAAAGTGACTGACGATATAAGGCGAGGAATGGAAGACACTAAGGTTACGGTTTTAGTGTTGATCGATTTTTCAAATGCTTTCAATACCGTCAGTCACGAAGTCCTTTTATCCATCCTCTCCTATCGCATGGTCTCTCTCGAGGTTCTGGAATGGTTTTCTTCCTATCTTCGTGGGCGTCAGCAATCAGTTCTTGTTGGTGACTCTAACTCCAGCTGGTGTGATCTTGAAGCTGGCGTCCCTCAAGGCGGCATTTTATCTCCACTTTTGTTCTCTATCTTTATAGATCTCATAACTTCTGAGCTTCAGTGTGCGTATCATCTTTACGCTGACGACTTACAGCTCTACTGTCAGGCAGGTGTTGAGGGCTTATCTGGTGTGATCGAGGAGCTAAATCGGGATTTACGAGTTGTCAAAAACTGGTCTGATCGTTTTGGGGTGGCGGTTAACCCAACCAAGTGTCAGGCTATCATTGTAGGGAGCCCCTATAGCTTGAGGAGGCTGAATGGCTTGACGGTGCCACCGGTTACCTTTGATGGCACAGTGATTCCGTTTAGCTCTGACGTCAAAGATCTGGGTTTGCATATTGACACTTGCCTCGACTGGCGTAAGCAGGTCGCGATTGTGAGCAGGAAGGTCACTGGAACGCTGCGGTCGCTCTATCGGTTAAAAAATATTCTCCCATCACACATTAAGGCAATGCTTGTACAGTCCCTTATCTTCCCCATAATTGACTATGGTGATGTGTGCTACTATGACCTGAATGCAGATCTCCTCAATAAACTTGACCGACTTCTTAATAGCTGCATTCGATTTGTTTTCAATCTCCGCAAGTATGATCATGTATCCGCACATCGATCGCTTTTAAAGTGGTTGCCTATCCGTCAGCGCAGAGCTCTGAGGGCTTTGACAACCCTGTTTTCTCTCCTTCACAAACCCACTTCTCCTTCTTATCTGACTTCTCTTTGTCAATATTTATGCGCTGCACACAGCAAGAATCTTCGGTCCGAGAATAATCGTCTTCTTCGTTGTCCTTCTCATCGCTCTGGTTTTATAAAGTCTTCTTTCTTTGTCCAGGCGGTTTTCCTTTGGAATGCGCTCCCTCAGAATATCAGGACGGTAACCAATCAGTTCACATTTAAAGTGAAAGCTCGAGAACACATACACAAGAAGTTGGCAGATTCGTCTCAGAATTAAGTTGTTGTAGGTTTTATTGTTTAACTCTCATAACATTTTATTTTTTTTATATGTATGTATATATGTATTTATTCTTGTATCTTAGTTATAAATTCTTCTAAATTTGTTTTCTGTTATTGCACCTACTATGTATTATCTCTGCATCACCCTAAGGTAGACTGGTAGAAAATGCCCAAGGCATTAAGTCCGCCTTTGTACAGTTTTTACTTGTGCATAAAGTTTTAATAAATAAATAAAATAAATAAATAATACAAATAAAAAAAGTTTTGCAAACTGTACCGTGTAACATATCAAATGAAAGGGCTTACTGTGAGGATCTCAAATATATATATATTTTTTTTTAATTTTAAAATAAATTGTTTTAAAGTTATAAGTGAAAGGAGACGAAAATTGACCATTATCTCCGAAACTACTGAACCTTAAATTTTGAAAAAAATACAGAAAATAGTTCTATACTTATAGATTACAGAAAATCTATAAGAAGTCTATGGTCTTAAAATAACATGATAAATCTCTCGATATTGTGCGTACAAACTTACATTTGCAGTTGGAATGTATGAGAGATTATGTTTACCAACTACAATGTTAAGTTTGTTCTTAGGATAAATTCTTTCCAAGTACGGAACCCTTAATTGTGCGTGGTCCGCACTTGGCCGGTTTTTTATTTTTGCTCGGCCTGAAAGTATATATGGTACTTATAACAATAAAAAAACATTTTTAATTTTTGTCTGTCTGTCTGGCTTTTTTTTAAATAAAACGTTGGCCTACACTAGGAATTTCTCCTGTATTGTGGGTGCGTTTACAAACATTTATTCTCACATACACAAACATGCCAGACCCGGAACAACTAATTAATTGTGGGTCATACACATATTTGTTCCGTGCGGGAATCGAACCCGCGACACGCAGCGCAGCAGTCAGTCGCTTAATCACTGCGCCAACCGTGCCGACAAAAAAACAACAACAATTTGAAATAAACGCTTTGACTTTGACACCAAGTAAGGAAAATAGTGCATAAGATGCCTATAATTTTTCCACTGCTGGATTACAGGCCTCCTCTCGATGAGAGAGAGTGGACCGTAAACCACTTCGAATTTTTTGTTCTAGGACATTTCCATTTCCTCACGATGTTTTCCTTCACCGTTTTGAGAGCTGGTGATGACATAATTTACACAAAATAAAACGCCTGTCTGGGTTAGAACCTACGACCTACAACTCATAAATCGCGGCTGTTCTCTTAAGGAAAATAGCACAGAATATAAATGGACAGTAGCGAATCTAGGAAGAAGCGTTCGAAACGGCACACTCGCACAGACGCGCGCATCTACGAGACCTTATAAGTCCGTGTCGCAGTGCTCTAAGTCGCGGGTGCCGTGTTGAGACGAGTGGTCGTATTATATTAATCTCTTTCGCCACGGACTGTCCGCGATATTTTAAAAAATGCCACGAATGTATTGCGTATTAAACGGCTGTTTGAACTCGACTTCTTCAAAACCGGAGCTTACGTTTTTTAAACTCCCTGCTGATCTTGAAAAGAAGAAAATTTTTGCATCCGCCATCTTAGATTTATATTTTGATCAAAGAAAAAAGTCGCATGGAGGGCGGTGTCGCATAACATGTAGGAGGAACGCTTTTTCGCATGACAATTTCTACGTGTCAAATCCTACCGCAACCTGCGTTAAAAAAAAGTTCGTTCCAATAAAACACTTTTAGAAAATAGAAAGAAAGAAAGAAAATACGTTTATTTGCGGTAAACATGACGCAAAAAAAAAAGAACATAAACACAAAAGAAATAAGAATATTATTGGGGAAAATGCGTCACATCCACCCAAAACGGCTATCGCTCAGCATTATGCTGCGACCCTATGCAAGACAAAGCCCCAGCGCTGGTTTTCAGCGACAGCCGGCGTTGACGTAATGACGTCGTCCGGTGCAGCAAACAATTACGCTGTACCAGTACAGCGTACTTAAAGAAAATTAATATAATTTAATTTAAAATGTGGTAGAATGTAAAACAAGAATATAAAAATAAAAATAAAAAAACAAAGGAATTATACATGCTATTATACATGCTAATACATGGAATTATACATGCTATTTTCAATTCTACAAACATTAAAAGTGCCAACCCTAACGCTCCAATGGAGCGTAGGTAATTATTTCTACAAATAGGCCTATACTCCATTTATAATAGCATTAGACAGAAGTTAAAAAAGGTTATTTTTGATGCACACTTTATACCAAAAGTACAATAAACTTGTTATAGTTACGATTGACGCCAAATCGATTAAAATGAATTTATATATCAGCTATCACGCTTAATTGTAATCATTTAAAAAACAACCATATGAAATTAAGTAGCTTTCATTTAGATATATTATTTCATTCCAATTTAAAATTACAGTGCCTATGCTAAAAACCTAAAAGAAGCAGGAGTCAACAATACTGCAACGCTTTTTGTTTCACTATAATCCTACCAAATCTAAAATGTTACTTAATCCCTTCATAAGCTGTGACAGCCGGGGATTCCTAATTTTACTGGTTTATGTCGTCTGTGAAATTGACTTGACAATGTTCTAAGATTGTCATGTATGTCATTTACTTGTGAATACTTTGTTTGTTATTGTTTAATTTTCGTGATTTTGTTGTTATTTATTAAAATAATAAATAATATTTAGTTATTTCTTTATTATTGTATTGTTATCAGTGTTGTCATTGGGTTGTTTGTACAAAACGTTACTTTTTTTTTGAGCTATGAGTGATCCCGGTGCGGGACCGAGTGGCTTACAACATATAAGTGCTGAGTCTGACCAAAGCCAACGGCGAAAAAAACGTGGTCCAAAAGTTGACTCCGACTAAATAATAATGTCTCCCAAAAAAAAGAGAACGCTGCGTGCTGTAGAAAAACAACCTGTGATAAATATTTTTAAGCAATTGGAGTCCTGGCCTGCAGATACTCCTCATTATAGGACTGAGATGATAAACAAAATCGCAGAAGTTGCCGGTAAGGATGATTCATAAAATTATTACTATAAAAATATTTGAAACTAACATGCATTGTGATAAAATGTATTATATTTTAGAAACTCCGCACATGATTTTATTATTTACAGGCGTATCTCGGGCTACTCTGTCCAATATTCTCAAAGAGTACAACATAAAAAGTCGCCTGCAATCTCCCCCTCCCCAACAGAAGCACATGAAACGTGATGATTTTGATGACATCACATTTAGTGGAATATGCAGGAAAATTCATTCCTTCTTCTTTAATAATGAGTTGCCCACCTTGGACAAGATGCTGGAAGTAGTTAACAGTGACGAGTCTCTGCCAGATTTTAAAAAAGCAGTCTGTATAAAATAATTAAATAAACATTAAAGTTCTGATTTTATGCACTAAGCAGTGTATGACCTCTATCTCTCAATAACATTATAATTAATTATACAGTTAAACATAATTTCATAAAATTGGTTCGTGAAATGAATGTTATTTATATTAATAACCTTTTATCATACAAACAGGTCACACGAAAAGCCTAATATGGCATGACACTAATAATAAGTCTTCAAAAGAAGCACATTGGGAAGGTCTATCTGCTGGTTTAAAAAATCCAACTTATAATCGGTCATACTGGTATGTATTTTATGGACTGTCCTTGCCATAAAAAAATGAACACCCCATTGTTATTGACTATTAATTAAGTAATACATATTATATTGTATTATGAATTAACGCATGCAAAGCGAACTTTTAAAGTTATAAATTTTGTTATAGTATTTATCTATGAACTATTTCCAGCAGTGAAATTATATAGGGGGTACGGAATAATTGACTTGTATTAATTTTATTTCACAGGGTTTGTGAAGGGTTTTTAATGGATGCTGCATTAATATTTGATGCAAAGAAAGGTGATGAAGATGACCACTCCGAAATGGACGCCTTCAACTTTAATAATAATAATAATTTATTTATTTACACTTCAAGACACAATCATCTGTGTAGCCCTGACTCTTGTACTAGGATTTCCTGTTTCATAAGAGCCAGACCTCTCAATTTACAGGGAATATGTTATAGAAGCGCGATAGACAAAAGTGAAAATGGTTCAAGTTAATTTTGTCAAAAATTGAGAGGCGCTGTAATTGTTATGGACAATGCGCTATACCACTGACGGACATTGGAGAAGCTGCCAACCACAGCTACATGAAAGGCAGATATACAGGAATGGTTTAAAAGCAAAAATATTCCTTTTGAGGAAAAAGATCTTAGGGCAACTTTATTAGAAAAAGCAAAAATACAAAGACATTTATACCAAAAGTTTGTTGTAGATGAGATGGCTAGAGAGAAGGGTATTTCAGCATTGCGCCTCCCACCCTACCACTGCGAGTTCAACCCTATAGAATTAATATGGGCTCAAATGATGGGGTATGTGGCTCAACATAACAAAACGTTCAAATTAGACAAGGAGAAACAATTACTCCCACAAGATCTGGATAGTATTACGCTAGAACGATGGCAGTCTTGCGTTGCTCATGCAATTAAAGAAGAGGAAAAGTTAAAGCAGAATGGATGATGTGGTAGAAAGATTTATTATTAGGTAACGTCGGTGAAACTTCTTCATCTTTATTATCTGATGATAGTGACTAAATTATATGATGAAGACGAAGAAGTTACACCAACTATTGTGTGTTGAAAGTTGTTGTTTTAAATAAAATATTGTAAAAAAAAAAGACTTTTATTTCCTTTAATCTTAATTAAATTTAAATCATCACGACGTAATCGTTTGTTTCATTCATTCGTTTCGTTGTAAGTAATGTGTGATGAAGATGTTATTACGACCTATTTATTAAAGTTATGTTAAAACATTTTTAGTTTAATTGTTTAAACTTTTAACTTTGAATAAAATGTTTCGCACTCCTGCTTCTACGAGCCTCTTTTTTCTAATGCTATAGTAAATGGAGTATAGTTTCCCTAATGTCCATATATATTCTATGAAAATAGTGCGGAGCAATGAAATCGACAGGTACCTATTTATTGTGATATATCAAAAATTACGTCGACGTTAGCGGTTGATTGTATATTTTTTCTATGTGTATAATTATACACATAGAAAAAATAATTAATAATTATTAAATTAATTATTAAATAATTATTACTTCAACGTTATAATAAGTACAATTAATACATTTAAATTAACTAACAAACTATTAAAATTAAAATATAATATGTATTAATAACCTAACCTAAAACCTATTTACAAATTGAAATATGGCGTCAAAAAATTCCTCCGCATCGCTGCCTACTGGTAATGTTCCCAAGAATCTGGCGGCATTGCCACATTGTATGGCAATGCTTAACCTCTGGCCAAGGTAAAATAAAAAATGTAATATTATTATTATTACTTCAACAACAGAAATGGAAAGCGTTCATTGAACTTCCGCTGCGTGCCTATGATTACATAGCTTAATAAAAAATATAAAAAATCGCACTGCAGTTCTGCAACTAATCACTGAAAGTAGCGTATAATTGAATTACATAACACACATTTGGAAGCTAATAGAAATAATTATTCGTACATAATTGCCAATGTAATGTTCTTTCTAGCCACAATTGCATGTATTATCATTTATTTACATTTCTTTTAAATAATAGCCGCGTGGGTCAATCGATCTGGTTAAGCTACGCTTGTAGCGGTTGGTGCGTGGATGGGTGAGCATCTTTACATACCAAAACTCCTCCGTGCCTGGGCAAGCACTTTAAGCCGTTGGTCCCGGCTGTCATCTGTAGATCTTTGACAGTTGTTACGGGTCGTCAGAAGCCCGGAAGTCTGACAACCAGTCTTACCAAGGGGTATCGTGTTACCCAGTAGCTGGGTTGTGGAGGTCAGATAAGTAGTCGCTCCATGTAAAATAGTGGTATTCATCTGTATCCGGTTAGACTCGAAGCCGACCCCAACGTAAATGGGAAAACGCTAGGCAGACTCGAAGCATGTAAAATACTACTCGACTTAATACTAAATTACTTATCAAGTTGTTTACTACATTCAAGTCACTAGTCGCTTTATTTAAGTATATGTTATATTTAATATTATAGTTTAAGAGTTCGCATATTCATATTATTCTCTTCATGTTCTCCCACACTTTCATTTCTCCTTTCGCACGTCTGCTTGAAGAAATTTCTTAAGAAATAAGCAGTACCTTTGTACTGAAATTATAATTATGTCGTATCTCTATGTATTTAACTGTGTGTACATAAATAATAAAATAAATAAATAATACAAGGTCAAATTAAATAAGCTAGTGAAAATCCGCAGACGTGATGGATATGACATCTAAACATGACAAAACTAAAAAAAACTGATAATATACTTACTGTATATGTAAGACAATTTCATATTTTAGCAAAAGATATTGGCACTTTACTAAAGACTTGTGAACAGGGCTTTACGTCCAGTGAAAGTGTATCACATTGAATGACATAGTAACACAAGATCGAAGCTCGCCGTAAATGCATTCACAAAAAACTTGCATCAACGCACAGGTGCAATTGTAAATTCATACTCAAAGTAAATCAGTTCTTCTGTTACAATGATAAGAACTATATTCTTATGCACATTTTTGGCGGGATAGTGAATGACAGTTGTCTACTCGAAGATGTAAAGGTATGTAATTACAGACTGTGGTTCACAGATCACGGACTCAATTATTATCGACCTCGCCATTGCCCCTCAATTAAATCATCAACAGATATCATAACGGTACACAGGTATAAATTTAATCAGACGTTTTCTATCGCTTACTGTCATAAAACGTAAAAACTGCCATGTCAACAAACTAAAAAATGTCGACACCGGTGTAAATTCACACGGATTCCACGTTATCAAATGACGTAATGCTAAAATAAACACGAATTACACAAATTGGTATAAAAAAAAAAAAAAAACAAACTTACTTTAATAAATCCTTCTTTGGCAATAATAACAATAACAAGGGTAACAAACAAGTTCGTTCACTTCGCGGGCACGGCGGAATACACGTGATCTCTCACTGACACACAAACAGCGACTGCCCGACTGGCACTCGACTCCACACCTCCAACCTCGTTAAACTTGTGCCGGAATAAAAAGTTAACTTTCTAAATTCGAATTTGCGAATCCATCGGACAGGTGAGGCCAGTGCTGCACCGGAGAAAACTATCGAGTAATAAATAGTTCCTAACGTTCCTACGTCATTCAATCGCATGTTCAACTCAGCCAGTGAGAAAGGGGGCTTATTGTTAGTTTCATACAATGGAGGTCGCAGTTCAGAGGTCTCCCGCGCCTTTTAAATTATTCCAAGTACTTATAACCTTGAGTAGGTACATGGGTACCAACCAATTTTGTTACGAGACCGAAGTATTAAAATTTTTGCAATAACACTTTAGGCATTGGAGTACTAAAATAATATTTTAAAATCTACGATTAAGTAGGTAATATAAATAAAATTGTTTCAATTTCCATTAAAGTTTTATAGTTTGCGAGTAAAAAGTTTTACATAAAAATAAAACAAATACTTTCTCACAAGAATGTTGGGATTGCTAAAGTTATATTTTTTGTTTAATCTTCATTTTATTTTAACAAAATGTGATCCAAGCCAAAGCACTGATGATTTGAGTGTCCGAATGCGTAAGTTATTATTATTAAGCATAATAGTAGCCAAAGCAGCAGGCAACACAAATCTTGCCACATGGGTATCAACCGGGCACGAATCCAGAATCCAGGTTGCTACTGAGTAAATCCTAATGAAATAATTCACCAAAATTTTGCCCAACCTAAGGATCAAACTTAACACTCCATGCTCAGTGCATTTACTACCATTCGACGAACAAGGCAGTCCAAACTGCCACTGACATAAACATTTAAATTTCAGTCGACAATAAACTAATCGAGAGAAAACGCCAAGACACTCGCGACATGTGTAAGATGTTTAATTTAGAAGCTATAAGAGCAAGCCTCCCAACAGAAGCAGTACCCTACAATAAATACGAAAAAAGAAAGAAGACATTAAAACTAAAAGAAAAGAAAGAACAGCTACAAAAGTTACAGACGCATAGGGTCAAAAGAACGGTGAATAGTGTGAACCCAGCTTTATACGTAGAAGATGAGCAAAGGGTTGAGACGATTGTCGATAAAATATACGATGATTTGCTAGAGAAGGGACAGAAGATCGCTTATAGACGCAAGGAAATGGCCAAGGCTGAAGTGAAAAACAATAGCGTAAGTAGACAATTGCATCGAAAGTGATTTTGTTTGTTTGTTACGCTTTCACGCTAAAACAGCTTAACGGATTCGGATGAAATTTGGTACATGGGTAGACCATGATCTGGGTTAGGACATAGGATACTTTTCATCTCGGTAGTACGTTGTACGCATACAAGGCGGTATTCTGTTCACAACACACACACACTACTTACAAGTACATTTTTTGTTAGGTTACTACGTAATAAAAAGTACTAGGCTTGCATGAATTCACGATAGTATTTCAATCCCTTTATGATCATGCTGAGTAGAAATCAAAACGTCTATGCCAAGTATTGCCTAAACCTTATATTGACTAGGAAGCACAATGCCTACCTTGCAATATGTCTATACAGTATTTGAACTATTCTGACTATGATCCAAAATGCCTATCTTTCTGGTTGTGTGGTCACAGTTCTAACCTAACCTAACCTACAGTTCAGAGGCCCTAGTGTGACTCGACTACTTAAAAATTATTGCATTTTAGGCATTTTGCTTGTTAATCATTTTGATCATTAGGCGATTTACAGCTTAGGCAATTCAAACTCAAACTCAAACTCAAAGCATTTATTTCAAATAAACCAATTACAGGTACTTTTGAATTGTCAAGGGGTCGGTCAGTCAGAAAGATGAAGCTAGTTGCCCATTCCAAAGCGTAGTAGGTTCCTATGGAGAAGAACGGACAAGAAACTCCATGGACACTCTTTTAAAACAAAATATTGTTACAAAATATGGGTTACATCATTCATGTTGAAGTTATACATGTGAGAACAATGTAGAAAGACGTGCACGTTAGAAGCGTCCGTAATAGAAACAATTCACAAAAATTAAAATAAGCCGTGGCAGCTAAGAGATGACCAGTCCCAACTGACGGCGCCCGTTCACGAACATGACGCATGGATCAGCACCATTTAGCTCAACCATTTTGAAGGGAACTTAATGATCCAACACACACGCCACCACCAGCGAGACATTTGAGTGAGCATGACATACTCTCAGCCGCCAGGGCACATTCAAGTCAATAAAAGACATATTACCCGGTAAATGGTAGCTCTATAGTACATAGTACTCACACCTGTGCTATGCAATTATATAATTCAAGGACATTGAGTTTATACAATGCAAAAAATAGTTTACAATCTTCAGCAGCTCCAATAATATTTTCAAATGCTAATCAATTAGTTTATGCGCCCTTATGGAGCAGGACCGGCATTGAGCCAAGCATTTTTGTCAGCGATATAATCCCCCAATTTATAATATGCTTGGCTGCATAGTGTGCGTTTTATACAAGTTTTAAATTTTGTTTCGTTCAATTGGAGTATGTGGGGAGGTATTTTATTGTAACATTTTAAACAGTACCCCATGAAGGATGAGTCTACTTTAGCCAGTCTGAAACCTGGTTGAACTAATTGGTCCCTATTTCTGGTACTATAATTGTGTCTTTCACCTCTTTTACTGAAAATATTTACATTTTTCCTTACGTACATGATGTTTTCATAGATGTATTGACAAGGTACCGTCATGACGTTAATATCTTTAAACAGTTCCCTTAGAGAATCGCGCCTGCGGAGGCCATATATTGCTCTGATGGCTCTTTTCTGTAGAATAAAAATAGATTCGATATCTGCAGCCCGTCCCCATAGTAAAATACCGTAAGACATGATACTATGAAAGTAACTAAAATAGACTAGCCTAGCGGTATCTACATCAGTAAATTGACGGATTTTTCTCACAGCATATGCTGCTGAACTTAGCCGCCCTGCAAGAGATGTTAAATGAGGACCCCATTGCAGCCTTGAGTCGAGCGTGATCCCTAGGAAAACAGTTTTATCGACGAATTCTAGTTTCTCCCTATTCAATACTATGTCACAATCACTACTTTTAACATTCGGTAAAGCAAATCTTATGCATTTAGTTTTTTTCCCATTTAATACTAAATTATTAGCAGTGAACCAATTTTGGACCTGCAATAGGGCGTTATTTACGTCGTCAAGATTTGATGCACGTCTATTTATCTTAAAAATTAAGGAAGTATCGTCAGCAAATAACACCATTTGTGGTTGGTTTTTTAATAAATGGGCTAGATCATTAATATATACTAAAAAGAGGAAAGGACCCAATATCGAGCCTTGTGGCACACCCATTTTTACTCTTAAGCCGAGTGAATTGACTCCATTTATTTGAACTTGCTGTTGTCTATCATTTAAATAAGATTTTACTAAACTGAGCGCAAGTTTACCTAGTCCGTAATGCTCCAGTTTCAAGAGTAAGGTTTCGTGATTTACGCAGTCAAATGCCTTGGAGAGGTCACAAAAGATTCCTATGGCATCTTGGGCCTCCTCCCATGCTGTAAATATGTGTCTTAATAAGGTGACACCGGCGTCAGTCGTACAACGTCCTTTGGTGAAACCATATTGCTGATCGTGTAAGATATGGTTGGTGTTAAAATGATTAAGCATTTGATTGAGCATCACCTTTTCGAACACCTTGCTGAATACCGGCAACACGGATACTGGTCTATAATTGTTAGTGTTTTTATTGTCCCCTGATTTAAAAAGTGGTATAACCTTACTGTATTTCATTAAATCCGGGAAGACTCCTTGATCCACACACAAATTAAATATTAAAGCTAAGTATGGTGCTATAGTCTCGATTATAGATGTACAAACTTTGATAGACATTCCCCATAGATCTTCGGTTAATTTGATTTTGATTTGCCCAAAAGCTTTTATAACTATCATAGGGTTTATATGTTTAAATTGAAATTCAACCGGGCAGCCTGGAACGTTCGCTCTTAATAAACCAATTGAGACATCGGGTGAGGAATTTAAAGATTCCGTCGTTCTAGATGGTATATCAGTAAAGAAATGTACAAATTCATGAGCTACTTCTAAATTGGAGCTTATGGCGCCACGTGAAGTCTCCAATGTGAAATCTGTGTTTCGTATTTTCTTTCTATTGGATTCATTATTTATAACTTTCCAAACTGTTTTTATTTTATTTTCAGCTGATTTGATCTTGTGGCTAATGCATAAGGCTTTAGCTATCTTGCAGGTATTTCTAAAAATTTTGGAATATGTAGCAACATACTTGTTGAAAGTTTCAGTGTTAATAAATGGCTTAAGGCCATACAGCTCGAACAGTCTTTCCCTACTTATCCTAATACCTCTAGTTGCCCAGTCACTAAATATAAAATTAGGGCAAATATTTTTTGTTTTATTTTCAAAAGTTTTATTGAATTCAGTGTGCACTACTGAAAAGAAATCCTCATACAATTTATTTGCGTCGTCCATATTATGGCTCAGAACATTTAACTTGTTATTTAGGGTACTATTGAATCTATTTAATTTGCCAGTTGTTATTGGTCTAAATTGAATTTGCACTTTTTGCAAAGGTGTTTTAAACTTAAAAGTTACCATTTGTCCACTATGGTCAGATGGTAAATAATTTACGATGGCTTTATCTAAATAATCACAATCGCAGAAGACATTATCGATACAAGTAGCAGAAGTTGGAGTTACTCTAGTTGGTTCTATAAAAACATTAGATAAATTGAACGATGATTGAATGTGCTGTGTAGACAATAATTTTAGGCATTTTGCTTCGTAGACGAATTGAAAGTTAGACACTCTGATCATAAAGTTTTCAATCATTAGTATTTTGCTTAAAAGGATTTGGCTCACAGATAGTTTATGCCCTGAATTAACACATAGGATACTCTGATCCCAGTAGTACGTTTCCGTGGGAAAATTTCCGACCTCCACCCGAGCGGAGCTGTAGGCAAAAGCTAGTATTGAATAAAAGAGACCAGCACCCTAATTTCGTAACTCATTCCGACCTCGCCGCTGCCGAGGCCCCGCGCGAAATCCCCGACTAAATAGTCCTCCCCGACCCTTGCCCGTAAGCGAAGCGCCAGCACGCGCTATAGCTGAGCCTGTAGCTTTAAATTCCCCCGATAATAATCATAACCCTGATTTTATCCAGCCACCGACGGTCCCTTGCCATCCTCCCTCCGACTCTACCCTAAGCCGAGGTTCGTACCCCACAGGGGGTGCACTTAGTGCGCAGTCGTTTAGTTTATAAGTTTTTGCGCCCTGACTGGAGGCTTTAAGTTTTTAGGAGCTTAAGGCAACCACAGGAAAGACCGGTTAAAGAGTCTCAACCTCTCATGGTTACTCTGAAAGGCAACAGATTTAAAAAAAAAATACCTAACACACTATCAATAGCAATCTGAATGATTTTGAAGCATATTGCAAATCCATTACTTCATATGTTCGAAAAATTTGTCTGCTCAACAAAGCAAATAACGCAATGAATGTTGTTGAATTATCAAAATGAAACCCATTCCTACTGATAGTGAGTTACGCAAATACCGCGTATCTATCCCGTAGGTAATGTAGGTGACCGAAATCTTAGAACAAGTAAATAAGCAGCATCAAGCATCGGATAAGCTGGAATAAAAATTAGGAGAATCTATGACGACTCGTGTCTTCATAAGAGATTTGATGTCGCCTGGACATCAGCCAAATTCACAGAGAAAAAAAAAACAATACTTAATTACATACACTTGTCTGTCGTTCCTACATACATTTTGGAAGATTTTTGGAATCTACAAAATCGTCCTTAACTCTACTGTAAACTGCAAAACAAGTCATTTTAAAGAAAAGGCGAATATATTGTGTTACTACTGAATAATGAGGTTATATTATAATACATAACATTATTGCTGCTGAAAATGAGCCAACACATAAATATTTTAAATAGTTCGTTAGAATTATATCACAAAAAAAACCAGTCCACTAAACGCTTGCTTATATCTAAATTATCTCGAGAACTGTGACCTAAAAATTCTAAAACTACTAAGGTTATCGTGTCGAACTAAATAAAAATATGTAGGTTGCTAAATCTACATTCAAACTACAAAAATAGTGTAGATTTATGGTTCAAACCATGACGTTATTTCAAGGAGAATAAGCTATAGTATACTACTCTCTGATTTATCAATCCGTCCGGTAGCTGAGGTGGTGTATAATATATTACATAACGGCGCAAGATACCCTTTACCAGAAGTGATCATCGTATTAGTGATTCAGCGGCTTCAATATCATAAGGATTGTGCCGGAATATAAAAGTTCGTCGTGGACGTTGTCGGACAGCGGCTCCATCTTCTGTCATCAGAAGCCATTACTATATTACGTCCACAGAGAGAATTATTTTCTAACACCTGTCAGTTTCATACAAACGAATAATGGTATTATACGGATATAAACTTTATTAGTTCCAAATTTTGTACAACTGACGAGTGTCAGAAACGCATTCTCGCAGTGTATGGATTATACAGGGTGTAAGAGAAGAGCCCTCCGCAGACTGATGGGATGAATTCAGTTTAGCATACTAAGATGACCGGTACATAAAATTATTTCAGGAATGTTATGGAAATGTAATAAACCTGTTTTTTTTTATTACCTCACATGCAATGTATCGTTTTACCGTAGCAAAACGCACGTAGCGAACGGCAGCGCAGCGAGCCCTCGGCTGCCGTCCCCGCCACGCGGCGCGGTGAGTTCGATGAACTCTGTAGCTAGGCAGAAAGTGAACAACTGATTTCACGCGTCCTTCGTTGTTACGAAGGACGCGTGAAATCAGTTGTTCACTTTCAGCTCCTTATTTTGAATCATATCTATTCCACCGGAAAGCACAGGAAAATTTTCATTTTTTACCTTTTTTTTTCAGTTATTATTCCTTTATTTCAATGTAAAACTACATTCTTTGTTGTACGCAGCACATTTATGTTAATAAAGAGCTAAAATAAAAATAAAAATCAGCAATGGAAACATCCATTGCTGATTTTTATTTTTGAAAAAAAA
The DNA here is from genome assembly GCA_947523025.1 of Dryobota labecula. Classification (NCBI taxonomy): domain Eukaryota; kingdom Metazoa; phylum Arthropoda; class Insecta; order Lepidoptera; family Noctuidae; genus Dryobota; species Dryobota labecula. The sequence goes on along the minus strand of OX383303.1, from coordinate 6,781,356 downwards.
AGGTAAAAAATGAAAATTTTCCTGTGCTTTCCGGTGGAATAGATATGATTCAAAATAAGGAGCTGAATACACCTTGTTAGTTTGCGGAGAGCTGCCTGTCTTTGTGATCAGAAGACAGCCGCTACGCAACCATCGATACGACGCTCTACTAGAGTGACTGTCACCAGCCAGTGTCACTTTTATCCGACCTTTTCGGTGATCCCAGTAACTTCGTAACAAAACGGGGAGGCACGGCGCCACTTGCTGCGCCGTTAATAGTACATTATTGCAAAGGCCGGGAAATAGGTAATTGCAGGTCGAGTATGAGTATGAAGGCCGAGCCGTAGGCGAGGACTTTACTTATACGAGACAGACAATTGCCATTTCCGCCGAGGCATATATAGTGCTTTTCTCAAAAGAATGCTGGGAAATTAAACATTGCTGGAGCGTTGTAACATTGCTAGAGCGTTGTAATGTTCCAAATTCAAAAAACTCTCCTGCAATGGATTTGATTTTCTTTGTCCATAAATACGATACGTCGCGTGTTCTTTTTTCAAAAATAATGACAGTATTTCGATGCATGTTTGAGAAAATATAATAATTTGGTTAACCGAGATGACGCCTAATAGATGTAGGTATGGAAGAAATAAACGCATTCACTGAGCCAACGCCAGATAAATTTGGATGAGGGTAGGAGGGATGACAGCACCAGGCCATGTTCCACCGACATGTTCCAGACTCTACCTTCTTACTGCCATTCATATTTCTCTTTTTACTTCTAGTCGGCTGCAAACAAGACCGCCAGAAGGTTTCCCTTCGCGCCAGTCAGGATCGACGGGCCCACAACCACTACGAGACCTCAATCCATTCCCGAATTGACCAAACCAGTTCGATTCGTCCAAGCCATCGTGCCTTATTTCATTGACTCTAAAACTTATGGTAAAGTATGAATCGCCTTATTTATTTATTTTATTTTACTATGGGTTTGCTCTTGACTTTGGTCTAGGTCTGGGTGACAGAGAAGTCTACGATGGAGTGAGCTTACCCAGAAGAAGCCTGTTCACTCTCACTTATATTGATTACTAGCGGTTTCGCTCGCGTAGCTTTTTCTAAAAGTAGCTTAAGTTACTCCTTATAAAATCAGCTATCTGCCAGTCAAAGTCTCATCAAAATGGGTGCAGCCATTCCGGAGATTAGCCGGAACGAACAGACATACAGACAAAAATGAAAAATGTTTTTTTTTTTTTTTTGTAAGTATCGTATATACTTTCATATGCATTTTGTAAAAAGCAGTTATTTTGAAATTACAAACAGACACTTCAATTTTATTTATTTGTACGAGTATGTATACATAGATAGGCACTTATATGACACTTTTGAACGTCAAAATTTACATGGATATAAAATTGGTTCTAGTTGCCCCTTCCAAAAGGGAAATATATAAATAAATATAAAACGTTTATTTTCTCCACACAAGTTATGAACTTAAAGCTAAACTTTGTCAGTAGTAGTACATGAACAAGGAGCTAACTTTGTGAGAGACTGGATCCTGAGGTAGTTATCGTATGGAGGAGAATGGGCCAAAAACTGCACCGTTAGGTACTCTTTACCATATTTTGTAAACATCAATTATGTCAATAAGTGAAGACGATGTACGGTCGACTTCAAAAATCCATGGACAATACAGAAACAAAATCGTGTGAAGCGAAAAGCGAATGCTAGTTCTATTTTCGAAAGAACTCAAACGTTCACTGGAAAATAGACACTAAGGTATCCATGCAATTTTGCAGGTGAGTGTACCTAGAATAAAATTACTATACACAGTACAGGTAAAAACAGTTAAAAATGAAGCAATGACGAAAAAATTTATTATGTGTTAGATACATACATGGTGCTCACATATTTACAAATTTATATTGTTAAAGCAGACGATTTTACTAAAATTTTAACATATAATAAGTCAGTGTGCGAGTTAAACTTATCACAGAATGTAAAATTAATGTCATAAAAATAACAAATTATACAATTAAATTAGCAACCTGGGCCTCAAGTCTGCTATTACAATAGTGTCAGAATGGTCTATCATTGATTTCATTTTCAAGTTTGGTAATCTACTAATATAATGGCATCATTATGACTTTCCAATGGTCAGCCACTGACACTCCATTGAAAGAATTGGTAATCTCGTACATAATGACAAATGAAACTACCTACTAAACTTCCAACTTCCTACTACTTCAGATTGCTTATAACACTAATAAATAATATGTAAAAATATATATAGGTAAATGAAATCTGGCATGAATAAATGTTCAAAACGCCATTAAAATACAATTCTATTACGTGACCATTGACCGACCAATGATCGAACATTATGAATTTAGCAGATTACGAACTTTTAGCAAAATGACAATGGGAACGTGTTGCGAGTGACGAATATATAAAAATAGCAGACTTGGGCCCCTGTTTGATTTTGTCTAGACTCTACATTGTCCTATATGGAGCAAGACCAGCATGTTTCCAAGCATTCTTATCTTGGATGTAATCCTCTTATTTTTGTTTACAAAGTGTGCTTTTAATGTGAGTTTAAAATTTTCTTTAATTTGATTGTAATATATCAGAAGGTATTTTATTGTAACATTAAGACGTCATAAAAAAGCAGTATTTACAAAAAAGACTTTGGTTATGGCACCCAAAATATACAATAATGTTGCCAAAAAGTATCACAGACCTACACAAAATAGACCAATTCAAATTAGGTTTGCACGAATTCCTAGTTACAAAATGTAACTATTCAATTAATGATTATTTAAATGAAAGATGACTGATTTTATCTAAAATGGCACCACAATTAATGATTATTTAAATTCTAATTTGTTTTGTGTATTTTTTTTGTTTTATCATTTCTATTTTTTTAAAGTAACTCAATTAAAATGTATTCTGTATATCGGCGTTGCGACTTTAAGACCTCATAAGTGTCACTTTTGGCAAAATCAATTTTTTACGCCAGCCGTTTTTACATTTTGAAGCTCTATCGAATGCAAAAACTCTCATGTGTATACGACGATTTGATCATCATTTCGTTACCAATTTCAAGATCTACAATGTATGCTTCCTAATACAATGTTGGTGCTTAAAATATCTAAAGGATGGTATTTAAAAGTACTTCAATTTTATTTAAAAGTACTCCCATTTCATTTACCTAATTTTGCTTGTGTTCCACCAAATATACTGAATGTGCACCAAAATATAACCTAACCTAACCTTTAATATTTGGTGCACGATCAGTATTTTTCGGGGAAGAATTAAATTTTAGAAATGCATACATAGATGTACCTTAAGATTTTTGGTGAACACAAAAATATTATCCATATCTAAATAGGAGATTTTCTCATAAAGTTGAATTTTACACATAAGAGATCTTAAAGTCGCAATGACGATATTTAATGTTGTGATTAGTACCTTATATACATATTAATTTGCACACCTCATTAGGTTAGAATAAAATGTACCTTTGATACCTGTAACACCTTTTCAACATGTATTAATGTAAATAAATTATTAGATTTGATTTGATTTTGACCACATAAATGGCTGACCATGAGACCATTTATGTGGTCAAAATCAAATCAATAATATAAATAAACCCATTCCTAACAAAAATCTTTCCAGACACGCATCTATCAGACACAATAATTAAAGCATTTGACTTCTTTGAGAAGGCGACTTGTATCCGTCTACAGCGCCTCCGAGAAAGACCTACGGACCAGAAGTCACTGCAGAATGTCATCTGGCTGTACATCACCAACCCTTCCGGCATCCGACAGTGTGTTCACAGCAATGAGAGGGCTGAAATCAAAGGAGTTCAGGTGAGTACTGTCGAAAGAGAAAGAATTTCCCAGTGTATTAGTGCAAAATTTTACATAACAACTACTTTAAAAATTAAAATACAACCAAAGAAAAACTAGTACATTTTGATCATCACGACTTTATAGGCTAATTTACATTGGTTCATTATTTCAATCCAGGCGTTTGAATCCCGCCGCAGGAGACGCCCTGGGCGGCGGGAATCGATAGCCGATTCCCTGCCACCGTAGGCGCGGGCTTGCGGACGGCGAGCTATGGGCAGCTCGCCATCCGGTAAGGACCAGGCTCGGGTCGACGGCGCGTTGTGTTCCACGTGCGCCTCAAAGAGATGTCAGCACGCACTGACGGGGTCCGCCAGGACCGATGCCTGCCAGGGTTGCGGGTTTGTCCGAAAGGGATACCGTGGCCCTGGCAGGCTGGCACACAGGCAATTGAAGAAACACGGGTGGTTTTTAGTCAGTAAAAGTCTGACACGCCCTTCCGCTCCGCCCAGAGCGGAAGAAGTTATTTGATCATTTCCAACACAAAAAAAAAAGAAAGGCGTTTGAATCCAGTGGCAGTAAACATTGTTTAAAATTATTCGATCCACTTTCACTGGATTGAAATACTGGATCAATATAATGAAACAGCTAAAAAAACTAAAATTTTAATTCTTGGACCGCCATGGCATTCCCTTTAAACTAAACTTAATCTCCGACGAATTATGAATGCCTCCACCACAGATGGTCGTATTCGGTTACGACTGCATGAGCCTCGGTGATATCACCCACGAAATTATGCACGTGCTTGGCTTTGCACACGAACACGTGCGTCCTGACAGGAACCAGCACATCACCATCTTATGGGACAACATTAAACCAGGTGAGGAACCGCCTTCGATTACTATGAACCTAGATACCTGTTGCTTCGGTAGAAAATTGGCAAATGAACAAAACTTAGGAGTGGTAGAGACCACGAAATAATATTTGGACATCATGTACTAATAAAAAATAACAACAAAGTTTGTACCATCGTTTTCAGGATACCGAAAGTATTTCGAAGTTCACAATACGTCTATTGTTGAGAATCTTCCTTACGACTACGCCAGCGTCATGCACTACCCACCACGAGCATTCTCCAAAAATGGCCAAATCACCATTTTGACCGAAGTATCCTATTTTTTTTTCTTTCTGATACTCTTCAAACTTCTTTCCAATAACGTATTTTCTTGACTTTTACTTACGGCCTACTCCACCAATTCTTCTGTCCCCAGCCTGGCATCAAAATCGGTCAACGGGAAAGTCTCAGCGAGATAGACGTAGAAAAAATAGGCATGTTGTACTCAAATGAGTGTATCAAACGCAATCGAGAGTACCTTCTGAAGACCTGTCCCAGTGTGGTCAAATCTGACTCGGCACCAACACAGGTCCCACAGCAGGAGATCGAGGATTACTTCAAAGATAGACTCTGGCCCTACGGAGTGGTTAATTACAAATTAAGAGATCAGCTGGAGTTCTGTAAGTTGTCTACATAAGGTATTCGTTATTTTATTTCAAACAGGATCTTATATAATGTTCGTAGGTTAGTTATTGAGTTAACATTTAACATAAAACACACACAACCGACCAACCGATTAAGGTCAAAGTAGGTTAACATTACACAAACCATTGGAAGTTTTTGGAGGAGCTGGTAAAACGCTTTAATGTCAGTTTAATAAAATTCTTAAACAAAGCCAAGCTTAGTACTTTAAATAATATAACACTTTACATTCCAGCTTCCGAAGAAATAGAAAACATAAACGCAGTCATACGTCACTTAGAAAAAGAGACGTGTGTGGAATTCCGAGATCTTACCAGTTCTACAAGCGCTGTGCCAGACGAAGATTCATCATCAGACGACAAATTTAATAGCGATGAATTGGAGAGATTAGTAATTTTAAGTATTTCTGGAGAAAACGAAACTAGAGCCATACTTCCGAATACCTCAACGTCGAGTGAAGAACAAATACAAAATTTGATGATAGACAACCTAATTATAGATCCTCTCAAAACTGTCAGAAAGGGTGTGAAGGGGAAAAATATCAATGGTAAAGGAAAATTAGCTAATACTGACGTCAAGGGAAAGGATACCAATATTGGGCTCAAGGGAAAGGATGCCAATATTGCCGCCAAGGAAAAAGATGCCAATGTCGGCGCCGAGAGAAAATATGCCAATATTGGCGCCAAAGAAAGGACTTTCAATGTTACCAGTAAGAGCTTTAATGTTTGTAGATTCTAATTTTACTATTAAATTAAAAACTGCAATTTGACGAATTCGTTAAGTTTGATTGCTTGCAAATTGTCTTCTAAAAAGAGGGATTACGTATTTTACCAAAGTCCCTATAAATGAAAATTATTAGATTCAAATATTAGGTATAGTCAGTGACAAGAGTCGATAAACAGCTAAATATTCAGATACATGCTCGTATTATGAAATCCTGAAATAGGTACTATATGTCAATTAATATTGTGTCAATTTAAATGATGTGTAAAATAAGCAGTAATAATCGACTTTATTCATTTATTTGCCGACTGTACTGGCTGAGAGTGCTGAGACTCTACCTAGAGTACAAATATTAGAATTCTGATGATCAAAATAAATGCGTATAGGTTATTTAGATTAAATAAAAATAGTCCTTCAGATCGAATTTCGGCTATGGCGGCCAATCTCAGCGGAGACCAGCCTTCGGCGTGGGAGATATTATAGTGCACAAGTGTGTGATCAGACACGGGTGTACTCTCTCTCCCTTCATTCTCATAGCCCGTTGGGACGGCAATCTTACTCGACCGGAGAGAAGTCAGCCGCAGGACCAACGGCTTATACGGTGGAGGTTTGCCCGGCTTAGGCAGAGCACCGCTGTGTCCTCACGGAGGCGATCGGCGGCGGCGATCTCTCGTGTCCGGCCCTGGACCAGGCCATCGTCCGGAGCGAGAGTGCATGGGAGGCAGTCACCTCCTTCTGCGAAGCAGTAATGCTCGCGAAGGAGGAGGCGGAACGCGTGAAGCAGAGGCAGATTGTACGCCCTCACGCCCCTAGTCACCGCAGGAGACGCCCTGGTCGGCGAGAATTGATAGCCGATTCCCGGCCACCATAGGCCGGATGGCGAGCTATGGGCAGCTCGCCGTCCGGTAAGGACCAGGCCAGGGTCGACGGCGCGTTGTGTTCCACGCGCGCCTCAAAGAGATGTCAGCACTCACTGACGGGGTCCGCTAGGACCGATGCCTGCCAGGGTTGCGAGTTTGTCCTAAAGGAATACCGTGGCCCTGACACACAGGCAACTGAAGGAACGCGGGTGGGTTTTAGTCAGTAAAAGTCTGACACGCCGCCATATTCCCATACAAAAAAAAGGACCAAAGGCTTAACGTGTTTTCCGAGGTTACTGAGAAATTTATAATGGAAAAACCCAGTGACACTGGGCCTGACCTGGATAGCTAACCCAGGACCCCACAACCAGCATTCGAAACCTTCAATAATACAAAAACATTCACTCCAGTAATTTAAATTCATTACAACGATTCACCGTCCGGCTAAGAAAGCGTTTGAAATGTAGCTGGACTGAAATACAGATTATGAAACAAAGTGCAATATGATGTAACGTTAGTGTTATGAGCTGCACGCGATCAAAAGAAAGTTAGCGTTTTATTTCACCATATTATGCCTTTACGCTCCGTTGTTTAGTAGTTCTCTTTATGTATTGAGCCTGTAATGAAATTTTTTTGTGTTTTTTTTTTTTATATTTTCTGTAATTACTAAGTAGTACTTACAGTGCGACATAAAATAGTAGAAGTTAAATAAAATGGAACTAAAAAGAATCCGTAATAAATTGTTGCCATGTTTAAGCATTTTTCGTCAAAAATGTGACAGTTACGTAGAAAGTGGCGCCCTCATTTAATTTCTACAATTTCATGACGCACTGTAACTGTCTCTTACAATACAGCTGATTCACCATTGGTCAATATTTTGTTTATATTCTTCCGGTTGATGGTATAAGGCCCATGTAATAAAAGGGGCAGTTGTTTATTACATGGGATTTAAACATAACTAGCGACAAGTTTAGTCATGAAACATTTCTGCGTCGTATTTTACGTCTTCCTTTTGTTTCTCCAAAGACTCGAAATCTTCCATACTCAACGACTCGCTGGCCTGTTTCAGTACCCGAGAGCAAAACGACCGAACTGTATACGAGAACATTCCATACTCCGTCCACATGTGACTAAGTGTGAGAAGTCCATCGATCTTTTAAAACATCGTATCACAGATTTTAGTAGTAACGTGTGGTGCCGGACGTAAAGAATAGCACCATCCCATTTCCTCCCGTGGATATCGTAAAAGGCGACTAAGGGGCTTACTAGAGAATGGGCAGCAGCGTTCTCTATGCCTTTTTAGCACCATACTACGATCGCCAACCCGCCTGCCAAGCGTGGTGATTATGGCAAGCAAACCCCCCCAATTGGAGCTAGGAGGCTTATGTCTAGCAGTGGACGTTGTTTGGCTGAAATGATGATGATGATGATCACAGATTTTGCAAGATTGAAATATCTTCTTTCATGGTTGATGAGATTCTTACAAGAATATAGCATGGAATCTAAATTTACAAGTTTTGCTAAAAATATTCTCGACCACGATTCTACTCTGTCAGTGTTCACGGCAACGTCTAACATGTTAAACTATACCCCTAACTTCATTACTTTTTTTTTGTGGTCATGCCACAGGTCCACCTCTGCTTAACCCTTCGGGAAATACGGGCGTGATGTTATGTTATTATCCAAATTCTTATTGCCTTCAGTTGTTGGTAATTATGAATGCTCTGACGTAGTTTTTATTATTTATAAATAAGTTCACTCTTTTTATGATCAGCTAGATGCGCTGTTACTACCCCAATTTCTGTAGTTTAAAAAGGCACGTACATGACATAACAGCGCCTCTTAGTAATTATCAAATTCATACTATTTTCTTTCGCATAACTTACTTAAGCATGGCCCATTGACATGAGGTTCCTTCCACAGGAAAGCAATCCGTCCTTCGGAGAAAGAGAGCGGTTCCACCTCCTCCATCGAGGAGACATGCCAGCAGCATCCTTGTGTTATCCCGGTCACCACAACCAGGCTGCCACTGTCCCCAACCTGGGAAACCTGATGGAAGCTATGTAATTTTTGTAACTCCTCTATCTCACGTCAACTAGGTGATCAACAGAAAAATTGCATAAAATTATCGCGGAGAGTAGATAGTTTTATGATAGTAGCATAAAACTATCTACCTCTTTTTACTTATATAATTGCTGACTGGCATATTTTATCACATAGTTCGTGCCAATATGAAAGATAAACATCTTTTAGTAAAACTGAATAACTACTTGTCAGTACCTGACATTGATATAGTGTGTGTTGATCCAGCTTAAAACTAATCATTAACACGCAACGAGCGAATTAACGTTTTAACCAATCAAACTGATATTATTATAGATTATTAGAAGCCTGGAAACTTCCATCTGCAGAATGTATAAAGGTCATATTATTCCACAATTTCTCCAAATTGCACCTACCATTTTTTTGTCACTGCATCACCCAAAGATTGACTGGCAGTGAATATCCACCTCTCTAGAGTGCTTGAAGTATAAATAAAAAAAGTCAGACACTAGCTTTATCCTCAACGAAGTTAGAAGGGGTCGAAAATGTCCCGAATGGCTTCGAGAAAAGAAGGTACAGCTGTGCCTTTGATTATTGGTTTTTGCTTGACTTGGCGACAGATTACATTAATAAAATTAATTTAACCAGATCTCCACACAGGATATATTTACACTTACAGGAGTTAAAGATAAATATGGACTGCTTCAACTCAGTAAACGATCTACTGCACCTGTTTGTGCACGTGCTGGGTTTGGACCACCAGCACAATATGCACGACAGGGATTCCTACCTACACATCGTTTGGGACCAACTTACGGAGGGTAATATACTCCATCTTTAGCATAAGCATAGCCCTATCAGCTTTTGATGTTCCCACTGCTAGAACACAATTAACCTCTCTGTGAGAGGTTATTCTCCTCTTTGTGAGAGAGGAGTTAGCCGTAATTCGCCAGGCTGCATTTGCATTTTTGCCGTTCTTCACCATTGCGGATTGGTTGATGTCACATATTATGCTTACGAGTGTTTGGTTCTGGGACATGCCAGTTTCCTTACAAGGTGTTCTTTCGCCGTTTTGATGCACACTACTACTGCTTGATCAAAACTACTAAAAGCAATTACTTATGTTCTTTGACTTTTTCAATTCTTGCCTGTATTCGCTTTTATACTCAAGTTGCACTAGTTCGGTTTGTGATCGTTTAAGTGATCGTGTTTGATGAATTCGCCGATGGAACCTTAAGTTGTATACCGTAATATTACTTACATAATTGGAACAGACGTAAAACAAGAAATGAAGAGAAAGCTGCCACCGGCTGCATCCGTGGGCTTCCAGTACGACTACCAGAGCGTGATGCATTACCCCTGGTTGCAGATCAAGAATGGAAAAACTAATATCATGTACCCTATATGGGTAAGTGTAGCCTGCTTCTTCCTCATCATCTTTGAAAACTTTGTCACTTAACATTTGACCGTCAGTCAAAAACTCACCGGAACGAGGAGGTCGGTCTATCGGTTAATAAAAACCTTCCCCCCCCCCCCATAACACATAAAGACAATGCTTGTACAGTCCCTAATATTTCCTATAATTGACTATGGTGTTGTGTGTTACTATGAGCTGAAAGCAGATCTCCTCAATAAACTTGACCGCCTTCTCAATAACTGCATTCGATTCGTTTTCAATCTTCGTAAGTATGACCATGTCTCCGCGCACCGACTACTTTTAAAACGGTTGCCATTCGTCAGCGCAGAGAGTTGAGGGCTCTGTCTACATTGTTCTCTATTCTCGATAAACCCACTTCTCCTTCTTACCTTACTCCCCAAATCCAATATTTATGCTCTTCTCATAGTAAAAATCTTCGTACCACCAACAATCGTCTTCTGCGATGTCCTTCCCACCGTTCTAGCTTCATTCATTCTTCTTTCTTTGTCCAGGCGGTCTTTCTTTGGAATGCACTCCCTCGGAACATCAGGACGGCAACTACTTGGTTATCTTTTAAAGTGAAGGCACGTGAATATATTGGTAAGAAGTTGACAGAATCATCCCAGCGCCACATACATACATATTTAAACAGAATAAACTTTGTCAGGAAAAATAAAATAGGTAGAGGAGAAAACTAATTCAACAAATCGGCGCTGGGATGATTCTGTCAACTTCTTACCAATATATTCACGTGCCTTCACTTTAAAAGATTACCAGGTGATTGCCGTCCTGATGTTCACAGGAACCGCATTCCAAAGAAAGACCGCCTCGACAAAGAAAGAAGAATGAATGAAGCCAGACTAGAACTATTTATTGTTTCCGAGTTATCTATCCTTTATGTTGCACCTGCCATGTTTTGTCTCTGCACCACCCTAAAGGTTGGCTGGTAGAAAATGCCTCAGGTATTAAGTCCGCCTTTGTACAGTATTTTTTTACTTGTGTATAAAGTTTTAATAAATAAATAAACGCTTACAGGGGCAACTTTTGCTTAACTCTGGGCAATATTTGCCAAATGGTTCCACTATCTCCGGCAATTGCTGAAGGTAATAATTAGTGTTGAAAAAATTACCCGGTATAACCGCTTAGGAGCGGGATTTGGTTATTGTTTTTTGTATTATTATTTTTTTGTTTCAGAACGATGGCTGGGCAATGGGCCATTGGCAGGGCCTGAGCTCAACTGACGTCCAGAAGATTAATCTTCTGTACTTCAAACAATGCCTGCAGAGGAAGCAACAAGCTCAAGAAGCAGAACCAAAGGCTGATAACCCAGAAAAAGACCGAGCAATCAGACCACAAATCAGACGCTGAAGATGATGAACTCAAAACCCAAAAATAAACAAATTTTCTCGAAAAAAAGTATTTATTATCGTTACGTACTAGGTTTTGCTCGTAGCTTCACCCGAGTGGACATCAGAAAAAAGAACGTTAAAATTATCCCAGTGGAAAGTATTAACATGGCATAAAAAGTATCCTATATCCTGTCAACCCGTGTTCCAATTTTTATCCAAATCTGTTCAGCCGTTAAGATATGATTGATTAACAAATATCATAAACAAATATAAAAATTCACAAACATCCGGATATGTATAATATTAGCAGGAAGGAAGTAGGTAAGTACGATAGGATTGGATAAAATAATCAAAGGGCTATCATTATCATCACATAAGTCTTTAATTAAATGTTTTTAACTCAAGAAAGACTGACATGATCGTTGTAATCTACTAAAACTAAAAAGATCAGTGTGACTTGCCTAATTGTGGTCAACAGGTCAGCAAGCAAGACTGATGTTTTTGTTATACTTATTCCTAAAAATAGAAAGCATATAGGTATTAATGACGTTCGTGAATTGAATCACTGTATTCAGATTCTTCTCCTGGTTGTTCAGCCTGCTCATCATGATCATTTTTAAGAACATTCTGGCACGTTTGTAACAGTTTTCCAACATTGCGCTTGTTGCACCCGTGGCCGAAAGCCATGCGAAGTTTCATCACGTCGAGTTGTGATAGCTTGTCCGATGGGGCTATCATTAAGCCTGATATCTGAAAATTTTAGTATTTTGAGTAGATTGGAGATACAAAAGCTCGACGCAACCGATCGGTAGAGCCTATGATGTACCTGAGGATGAAGAACCTATGCACTGCACACGATTTTCGGCAGCAACTAGCTTAATTAGACATTAGTGTTAAAGTCTGGCCTGACAAAATTTCTAAGATGGCCATTGACACGTTTAGAAGAAGAAATGGTCAATTAACCAGAAGTTGGGACGTCCATAGGCCTGCCACTGCAAAAAAGATTCAGTTATGCTGCGGCCACATTGTACGAAGCGAACTACTTTTCGCGCGCTCCCTCACGCACACCGCTCGACGACGCGTGACGCCTCGCTGTACGCATATCGCTAAACAGATACTTTATCGCGACAATGTAGCCGTAGCACGGTAGCATTAAAATTACACGAGTTTTGGCTGAAAAACACTTGAAAAACTCATATCAAGACCGATCTGGGATATTATTATTATTATATTTTAAAGTAGAGAAATCGTATTTACAACACTGTTCTGTAATCTGAACTGTATATCTTAGTTTTGAAATGGATTAAAACTTTATTGAGGAAGTGTTCGACTAATAACGTTGATTTCACAAATCTATCCATACATACAAGTAAACGAAATTGAAGTGTCTGTTTGTAATATCAAACAGCTTCTAATTAAGTGCTTATGCAAGTACCTTACGGTACTTATAAAAAAAAAAAATTGTCTGTCTATCTGTTTAGCATAAGCATGCAACCTTGAATGTTCCCACTGTTACTCGTACATGCTGGGATATCCATAACATAACCACAGATGGCCAACATGGCCCATGTACAATTAATGGTCCACCTGAAGGACTAAATGCGGAAACCAAACCCTTTACCATAGAACATAGAACTGTTCTTCACTTTCTCCGGCGTCACCAGTCCTGACTCTCTGTATATTTTGACTGCTGTGACCAAAACTACAAACGTAGTATTCAGAGAAGTTTTATTAAAATGTGGCTGGTATTTTAGTATACTGTGGTGTCTTACGACTTCCACGCGAACGAAGTCGCGGGCTGAAGCTAGTCCTCAATAAATTAGAAACTATTCAAATTTGAAATATTTCACCATAGCAGCTACAACCACCAGTGGGGTACGAGTAATTGCACAACACACTTAGCTAGCACTAGCGTAGCAATAGAATTAATTTTGACAATTCAATAACATTCATTGCATTATTTACGTTGATGAGCAAACAAATTTTTCAAACATATGAAACAATGGATTAGCAATAATATCCTTCAAAATCATTCAGATTGTGATTGATAGTGTAATTAACAGGAGCGTAGCTACCGCTGTATCAGCCATAATATTAATGATACGGGGCCCCCAAGCTACAGAGACGACATGTAGAAACAAAAAAAACTAATGTATTTTCCAAAACCTCAAATTATTTTTGGAAAGAGGACCACAATGAGTAAAATCCCAATGAAAATTAACAGACTGACACAAACTACGTAAGCAACAATCACGGTTTAATGCTCTTTCATTCATTAAAATCACAAAGAAAACCTAATCTATCCTAGTCGCTCGCTCTATTTCGCTCTTGCATTCTCTTAGTAAAATCACGATGAAAGCAACCTAGAGGATCACAGTCTGACAGTCAGGATGCTCCAATTTTCGATCTCGCTTCGCTCGCGCATGCATTATTTGAGTTAAAAAAGAATACAATGACAGCTTTACCTAGTACCTGAGTAAGGATGCACTAATTTTCTAGCGAATTTCTCTCGCTCTTGCATTCTTGTAGTAAAAATTACGATGAAAATTTAACCAATCCCGGTCTAGAATGCTCCAATTTTCGGGCTCGCTTCGTTTGCACTTTGATAATACCGGATCCGAGTCACAATGCTCCAAATGTCTAGCTCGCTTCGGTCGCTCGTGCATTCTCTTAGTAACATCACAATGACAGCATTGACAGTCCTTACCGTACGGTTACCTGCCCATAGGTCACCTTCCGCAAGCCCGCACCTGCGGTGGCTAGGAATCGGTTATCGATTCCCGCCGCCCAGGGCGTCTCCTGCGGCGACTAGAGGCGTGAGGGCGCACAGACTGTCTCTCCCTCGTGCGTTCCGCCTCCTCCTTCGCGAGCGTTGCTGCTTCGCAGAAGGAGGTGACTGCCTCACATGCACTCTCGCTCCGTACCATGGCCTGGACCAGGGCCGGACGCGAGAGATCGCCGCCGCCGATCACCTCCGTGAGGACACGGCGGTGCTCTGCCCAAGCCGGGTAGACCTCCACCCTATGCTCCACCGTGTCCTCTGGGCGATCCACACAGTGGTAACACCCGGACAATTCCTCCCGCCTCATCCTGAACAGGAACCTCCCGAAACAACCATGTCAGGTGAGGACCTGCGTCAGGCGGAAGGTCAGAACGCCGTGGCGCCTCTCTAGCCACTCCTCAAAGAGGGGACTTATCGACACAATTGTGGCGTGCCCAGCATTGACAGCTTGACCTTCCAAGTCATTATACTAAATCATTTATTTTGTAAATAAAACAATACCCTCTTTTAGAGCTTCATTGCAGTCGGGTAAAAAGAGCCCCCAACAACTGTTGATACAGGGCTCTATGACTAGCTACGGCATTGGTTATCAGGGCACTGATTTTACTTTATTTTGCTTATAACTTTACCTAATAGGGAGGTATTTAGCTCGTTCTTTTTGATGAATTCAATAGAGCTAACTGTTACTACAGACCTACTGCGTGTATCTGTGACACACTGCAACACTATTTCCTGATTATTATTTTTTCTACTGCCTCTTACAAAATTAATCTACTAATCTAATCAAATTGTTTTGGTCGGCTAATGTAGGTACTTGAGTAACTAAGTATAGTCTTCATACCACAGGCAGTATAGTAGCTCCACCGTTGACGCTGTAGGCTCGATCGTGAAAGTGCATAATACTCATAGAGTCGTATTCCACCATTATGTGCGGCGTGTCGCCCGTTCGCATCCAGAATAAGGAACGGTACTCTGTCGGACAATTTTAAAGGGTTAATTTTGTAAGTATATGCCCTAGGACTATAATGGCATAAAAAGCTTACAACGGTCCCATTCCTGGGACACAGGCCTCCCCTCTGTGAGACGGGGTAGGCCATAATCCACCACGCAGGCCCAGTGCGGATTGATGAAACTCACATATCTCTTCAAAATTTTGGTTCTAGGTTGTTGTGATAACAATGGTGATTAAAAAAATGCACAACAGTTAGTTAAACGAGTGAAACTTCTCACTAGGCTGTATATTCGCCCAAATAATCCTGATGTACATGTCCCGCTGTGGATGCGTCACTTCGTCCCTGAACCCCAACGCGTGCAGCAATGCATGCAGTATGTCTCGACGCTGCATGCAGTCGTAGCCCAGGACCAGGATCTGAAAAGGATTGTGAAATAAACTGATACGTGTTCGTAACAAGACAATGATTAATTATTAATAATCATCATGGACGGTGACGGTGAGGTGGACTGATGATCTTGTGAAAGCCGCAGAAATCCGCTGGATGCGGGAAACACGGAACCAGTCGAAGTGGCGGTGCTTGGGGGAGGCCTATGTCCAGCAGTGGACGGCTTTCGGCTGAAATGATGATGATGATGAATCATCATGAAGCATGAAAGTAGAATAAATACTGTGGAAATGCATCCCTTGCGAAGCATGTGTGGCATGACTTGATAAGGCAACAGTGCGGTTTGAAAGAAGATGTAGTGACGAGAAAAAATTTAAAAAGTATTCTTAGATGGTTTGGTCATGTTGAGAGGATGAATGAAAGGGGCACTTATGAAACGACAGAAGCTAGGTGCACGGTTCCAATTAGTCGTTTCCTATGGAGAAGAGCCGGCAAGAAACTCCACGGTTACTCTTTTAAATATAATTAGCTTTACAATATTATCAAATAACAGTGGAATCGACTTGGAAGTATATAGATTTGTTAATACTATTTTAAACTAATGTAATTTACGGATTGAAATCCGACGACTGACGGAACACGAAGTTTGCCGAGGGACATTAAAAAAATAGTTGTACTGTGCCTATATTTTTTATCTTAGTGAACAATATATATATATTTTTTTTTTTTAATTTAAAAAAAATCTCTTTCTCACTTAGTTTTAATGATAGTCTGGTATTTTGAGTACTTTATGCGGCCTACCCAAATGTCCTTTCTTTGGTATTGTTCGTCGAGTCGTTGAGCTCCTTAAATCCTGAGTTGAGCTACACGATTACTAACAAATGCTTGCACTGACTGAACAGGTCCACTCAAAATTGTGTGGTTCATTCCTCATAAGACCATTTCAGACACGGATCTACAAGGTCCTCACATTATCTGACCAAGATTATGTCTGGACTTTAAAAGAGACTTTGACTCCTGAGTTTGTTTCGCCATTTCTTCTCAGGGGTTGTCAGATAGGAAATATCAATTCCATCTAGCTTATTTTTTATATTTTTTTATATGACGTGTAAAAGTGATTCCGATATCCTATTTACAGAATAAACGACTTCATTTCAAATAAAAGTCTTACAGCTTTTGTAAAAACCGGAACACCTTCTTCACGTAGCGTCGAATGCGAGCATTCCCTGACACCTTCAGGGTTCTGGATGCTAAGCCAGGGGATGGGAGCGTGTTCTCCCGGCGGAGGCTTCTCTCGTACGTCCTTGAAGCTCACGCAGGAGGAGCTCTCTATAGTGTACATGGCTGCGCGTATGCGACCAACTATTATGTCGTCTGGTAACAAAATAATAGGCGTTTATTTTGGCTTTTGTTTTCGACTTGTTTTGCTGACTGTGTCTGAAACGCATTACTTAATCTCAGTACTGACTACTGACACATGGCCACATACAGGTGGGACACTCTGCAAAATCATTTTAAAAATAAAAAGCGACTCTTGCTACAACACAATAAAGTGCAATTCAGGTCGCACAACGCTTATTACCTGCAGTTATATTCACCTACAAGTTGTCTCTAGTTGTAATTAATCTGTGGTATTGCGTTTTCAGATATAGATTAAGGATTAAGTATTCACGTGGA
Source organism: Dryobota labecula (assembly GCA_947523025.1). Taxonomy (NCBI): domain Eukaryota; kingdom Metazoa; phylum Arthropoda; class Insecta; order Lepidoptera; family Noctuidae; genus Dryobota; species Dryobota labecula. The sequence continues at coordinate 6,763,801 of OX383303.1, read as the reverse complement.
AATTAATAATTCACATTTTTAGGATTCCGCAACCCAAAGGTAAAACGGGACCCTATTGCTAAGACTCCGCAGTCCGTCCATCTGTCTGTCACCAGGCTGTATCTCATGAACCGTGATAGTTAGGCAGTTGAAATTTTCACAGATGATGTATTTCTGTTGCCGCTATAACAACAAATAAAATAATTATTTAAGAGGGCTCCCATACAACAGACATGTTTTTTTTGCCGTTTTATAGGTAACTAGCTTCTGCCCGCGGCTTCGCCGGCGTGGATGTCGGTTATATCGCGTAAAAAAGTAGCCTATGTCCTTCTCCGTATCCCAGGCTATATCTCTGCCAAATCTTATGACGATCGGTTCAGCGGTTTAGGCGTGAAAACGTGACATACAGGCAGACAGACAGAGTTACTTTCACATTTATAATATTAGTATGGATGGTACGGAACCCTTCGTGCGCGAGTCCGACTAGCACTTGGCCGGTTTTTTATTTCTAAAACTGTAACAAAGTCCGTTAACGTCCTGAATCAATATCTATCGTGATCTTGAACATGTTCCAATAACGAAACATCAAAAATAATTAGTTTATTGTTTGGGTTCCTACGAAGAGAAATTAGGGAAAGAGCAATGACCGCTATTACCACAACTACACTTAGTTATCATTATCGATAGATTCCCTACTTACCATAGTGTGGTTCAATGAAATATGGAACGACTCCTGATGGCCAATTGAAAGAGGCCGGTGTATTTCCTTCTGCTGAATGCGAAGATATTACTGAAAACATTTTCAGGGGTATAACTTATCAACATTAACGGCGAATAGATACAGTGGCCAGCACATCAATCTACACGAAACTGTCACTCCAAACGATTTTAAACTTAAAAGTGTTGTTAATTAAGTTCAAAATCGAACGAGAAAATTTGACAGTTTGGGCTAGATAACTTGATGTGCTGGTCACCGTACATCTCACACATTCGCTTTGCTGATGTCATCGTCATAATGACAGAGACACTGGAACAATTAGACCAGATGCTGCACAGCCTAAAATCCTAAACGAAGCTTCTCGGCGTGTTGGTCTCGGCATGTATTTGGACAAGACGAAAGTCATGTACAATTCTCAAGCCTTGCCGAGTATAATCCACATCGAAGGGTCGGTTCTCAAAATATTGAAGGAGTATGTGTACCTGGGACAACACGGTAGAGCCGCGTTTAGAGCGATTCTGCACTGCATTCCGATCCGAATCCGAGAAATGTCGGTCTGTAGTAGCCATAGTACACAACACCACCTTATTATTGCAGTACACCCCTAAAGGCTACCGTGTGTTGTTGTATGGAGGAGATATCTACTATATATATAAAAATAAGTCGGGTTTTCCTTCCTGACGCTATAACTCCAGAACGCTCGAACCGATTTCCACGGTTTTGCATTCGTTGGAAAGGTCTCGGGCTCCGTGAGGTTTATAGCAACTTTTTTTTTAATGGTTTTTACGAAAAATTAGGGTAGGGTAGGGTAGGGTAGAGTAGGGTAGGTAGGTAGGTAGATAAGGTAGGGTAGGGTAGGGTAGGTAGGTAGGTAGGTAGGTAGGGTAGGGTAGGGTAGGTAGGTAGGGTAGGGTAGGGTAGGTAGGGTAGGGTAGGGTAGGTAGGTAGGTAGGGTAGGGTAGCGTAGGGTAGGGTAGAGTAGGGTAGGTAGGTAGGTAGATAGGGTAGGGTAGGGTAGGTAGGTAGGTAGGTAGGGTAGGGTAGGGTAGGGTAGGGTAGGTAGGTAGGGTAGGGTAGGTAGGTAGGGTAGGGTAGGGTAGGTAGGTAGGTAGGGTAGGGTAGCGTAGGGTAGGTAGGTAGGTAGGGTAGGGTAGGGTAGGTAGGTAGGTAGGGTAGGGTAGCGTAGGGTAGGGTAGGTAGGTAGGTAGGTAGGTAGGTAGGTAGGGTAGGGTAGGGTAGGGTAGGGTAGGTAGTTAGGTAGGTAGGTAGGTAGGTAGGTAGGTAGGTAGGGTAGGTAGGGTAGGGTAGGGTAGAGTAGTGGAGTTTATACTATAGCTTTTGACAGAACGAAGTCTGTCGGGTCAGCTAGTATTTTTATAGATATAGGTTATTTCAAACTGTTGTTTTCTTGCATTTCAATACATAACCATTTTGCATCAGGGGCTTTGTTCCTTTACATTCAGAGGGACAAAATCTTTTATGTAACAGTGGTGGTACACTTCGCCTAGAAACGACTATAGCAGTTCTATTCCGTAAATAAAATAAAAAATCGTGTAAATACAGGTGAACTAAGCTGTCACTCCATTGATGCTAGGGATTGACAGTGTATTGATTGCTCACTTCACCTGAGTTTTCACGGTGAGATTTTTACAGAATAGATTGGCAGTTCAGCTTATACTGGAAATGTATAGCTTGATATGTACCCGTGTGTACTATTTGTAAGAGGGGTTGCGCACTAGATCCGAACTCTGTCCGTCCGAATTTAGAATATTCGGAACGGATGCAGTGCAGAACCGCGGGGAAATTACGTAGATAACACACTATCAGTAGGAATGGGTTTCATTTTGACAGTTCAACAACATTCATTGCGTTATTTACGTTGTTGTGCAGACAAATGTTTCGAACATATGAAGCAATGGATTAACAATATGCTTCAAAATCATTCAGATTGCGACTGATAGTGTGTTACGCAATTAGGTGCTGTTCTTAGCGTTAAACGCATTAATAATAAATACAAACAATGTTCATTGGCTCTTTCTTCTACCGTTTCAGATCTTTCCAAAGCCACATAATGACAGAAAACCAGTATAATTAAACAAAGGCAATGCGTTAAACCCACAATCTCCATTATTTTATGTAGTTTATGAACGTGTCTCACAAAATAAATACTAAATCTATTAAAAATACATTTTGCAACGGATAGGAAATCCAATCCTGTTTTTTATTGTAACTCGTAAACTGATCCAATAAAACATTATAAAATTACGTAGGTACATGTACTTACGTACCTATGATATTAAAATATTGGAGTATGTTTGTTGCGTACCTATTAGATATTTATATTTATATTAGATTTTAAGATCTGAAGAGAGAACTGTCACTGATCATGTTTCACTTTTTCCCGGCTATCTTTTGAATCTCTGTGTGAATTTCACCAATGACACTGAACGCGATCAGCACATCTATACCGAGTTCAAGAACTGTCAGTGTCATTATTATCTTTAAATAATAATCAGTAAAACGGAGCTTAGTGGCCACTTTTTCCGTTTTAATGATTACAATAAAACATAACAATTTAAAACTACTGTTTGTAGTCATAATAACGTATAGTCTTGTGAAGCACAACTTGACGAGCTTATTTGCTGTATTTTCATTCTAAAATAAAAGATATCACCGAAATAAAGATGAGGGCGCCACTGTGCACTCGGCGCAGTCTTAACTGAAATTTATCTTCTGTCCTTTTCTTAATGAAATAGAAAGAAAAAGATGCACTGATCTTAAATTTAGTTTAGTTTGTGAACAAGGGAATCAGCACCATTATCTTCTAAAATCGTAACAAGGCGATGGAAAATTCTGAATAGTAGGAATTTATATAAAACATACATAAGATATTATATTATGCAATTTTGCGTGTACGTTCATCCCGACTGATCCCGACTACGAACGAAATTACGGAACACTTCTATGCGCGTGGTCCGACACGCACTTGACTGGTTTTTCGTTATTCGAAAAATCGATGATGGACACGCAGTTGAAAACAGACTTCAGTAAAATGCTGCCGGTATGTTTTGGGGTTTTGACCAATCACGACTGCACACGGTTTGACACGGTTAGCTGTCAAAGTGACATAGGAACGTTACGGTCTATTTCGAGTAGAATACCCAATTGCGTTAGTGATAAACATAATTTTATTGTTGTAGTTTTGACCAAAATGCAATGCAAGACAATACATAATATACGCAGAACAAAATTATTACAAATATCAATCAAGTAAGTATTGCACAAAAATAAAACTATATTTTAGAATTCATAAATGGGATACACAATAAAGTGAAACGGAATCACCAAACCAAATAGTGTAAATTGAAAAAGAAAACAAACCAGAATAGAATGTGTCAATTGGTGTCAATAAATTATATCGTTGGGATCTTTGGGATTCACGGTGTAACATTATAGGCTTTTATTTCGTAAAGTACGTTCAGTAGTGAAACACGGAACATTCCAGGCTTAAGTCTAGTTCAATAATCAACAATGCGGCGTTATTCGTTACTATTTATCACTGTTTTAATTGTATCTTTTGCTTACCAAGCGTCGACCACATCCGGCTCCGTCGAATTAGACGAGTTCAGTTTTGATAAAATAACAAACAAATTTGAAGCAAGCCTTATTAAATTCGATGTGGCATTCCCGTACGGTGACAAACATGAAGCATTCGTGGCTCTCGCCAAGGATTCGAAAGACGTGGAAGATCTTTTGATTGCGGAAGTCGGTGTGAAAGATTACGGAGAAAAAGACAATGAGGCCCTCGCGAAGAAGTATGGTGCAACCAAGGACAACTTTCCTGTGGTTAAGCTGTTTGTCAAAGGTAAATCTGAGCCGATACCATTCGACGACGCGAAAGGGTTTACAAGTGACGAGCTGCGACGTTTTGTACGAGACAATAGTGGCTTATATTTAAGTTTGCCGGGCTGCGTGAAGGAATTCGATAAACTTGCGATACAGTTCATGAAAGGCAAGAAAGATGAGAGAAAGAAATTACTGAAGAAGACTGAAGAACTCTTGAAGAATATGGGCAAGGTAAGTTTATTTAATTTTATCTCATAGTTTTAACGACGTGGCGCGCCTTCACAATTAACCGTTATTTGGTACCTGAAATGGTCATGCTTGTTCAGCTGTTATGAAAAAATCTGAAAAGAAAAAACGGTTTCTTATATTAACATTAATTTACTTAAATTAGAAGCCTGTACTAGTATACTGTGCTCTTCAATAATTTAAATAAGTATCATTTACTTGTTTTATGCAAATTTAAGGAAATAATAATATTAAAAAAAGAGAATTAAAGCTAAACATGCAGCACACATTCAGCCACATAAAGTTATTATTAGTTAAGTTATTTTTTATCGGCCATATTAGCCGTAGAACCGATGACCGCTGGGGTAGACGTGTTCTTGAGTGGAGACCGCGAATCGGCAAACGTAAGGTAGGACGACCTCAGGCTAGGTGGAGCGATGATCTCCACAGGGTGGCTGGTAGCAGCTGGATGAGAGTTGCCGAGAATCGAGCTGAATGGCGTCCAATTGGAGAGGCCTATGTCCAGCAGTGGACTGCTATAGGCTGATGATGATGCAGCACACACCAAGGCAGGAGTAATAAATCCCAACTTAAATATTTTAAAATATTTTTCAGGAGTCCTCTTCCGGAAAGATCTACAAAACAATTATGGAGAAGGTTCTTGAAAAAGGAGATGATTTCATTCAATCTGAACTTGACCGAGTGAAGAAGTTACTCAGCGGGAAAGTCTCTGATGAGAAGAAGAAGCAGCTAGGAACCCGAACCAATATTCTGCAGACATTCCAACTGTTAGACAAACAGGCAAAGATTGTTAAAGAAGACCTGTGATTAGTCTATCCAAATTTTTAGCACTAATTGATGTTCTAGGATAGTTCACTACTATTGACATTGACTATGGAGTTCAGTTTTCTTGGTCCTCAACATGGCTCTAAATTTGTAGGCTGTAGAAGAAATGTATATAGATTGATATCTTGTTAACATGATGGGGTTTATTCATAAACGTTGCTTAAAGTTAAGTGACGTTCAAACGTCAACAATGTATGGTTAAACAGTTGCTAATCATTACTTAACTTTAAGCAGCATTTAAAAATAAACCGCAGAATGTTTTGGCTCTAAATAGTACCTATTAGTAATTTTTGTAGTATTCTTATTCCTTAAAGGAAAAGGATCCAATCCACAACATGGTCAAAAATGAATTAAGTGTACCAAACTGATGGGAAATATCAATACTATCCGCCAGTAATAAATCCAACCAAAGGACAACAGTTTATCACTTTGATTAACCTCAGAACCAACACACTACTTAAAACCAAGACTTTGTGTAGATGGGATCCTTTTCGTTTAACTACGTCCAATAACAAAATGCATTTGTCCCAAAAGTGTGACCTTACTCCATAAAATGTTATGTTACAGACTCGTACTTAATATTACAACTGTTTATGGCAATTCCTTCCTATAAATCTAGCTATTTATATTTACACATATTTTATGAACTCTTTGAATGCTCCACTTATTTTTATATGAGCATTTTTTTAATGTCAACCATGCATATCCAAATGTAATCACAGAATAACATCGACTATTAGATACTATGTATAATATACTCGTTTTCTTGATGTTTTCTTTGTGATAAGGAGCTAAAACACTACAAATAATATAACATAATAGGTAATCAACATATTATTGCACTTAAATACCAAAGTTTGAACTCCAAACATTCCAGCAGCTGTAACTGTAGTTAATATAGCTGATGCCCGCGACTTCGCCTGCGTGGCTTTTACTGAAATAAAAGCCTAAGTTACTCTTTATTACGTCAGCTATCTGCTAATGAAAGTCCCGTCAAAATCGGTCCAGTCGTTTCGGAGATTAGCCAGAATAAACAGACAGTCAATAACTCTTCTGTGGCAGTCAGGTAAAAAGACAGACAGAGACATTATAAAAATTGTTTTTTCATTTAGTAATAACATGTTATTTTTAAAATCCAAACAGACGCTTCAATTTTATTTATTTGTACAGATGTCATAGATTGAGCCAGTTTTATTTCCAAATAGCTACTATTACCTAAATTGATGTCACGGTTGGTCTGTCATAGGTGTTAAGCACTGTTTTGTGTGTCCGTTTACCGGTAATACAGGTTTAATGCTATTGTTAAACATTACTTGTATTTTTATTCTGTTTTTAGGCTATGTTTATATTAGCATGGTTTTGATACATGTAGGTATATTTGTATAGATAGATATCTATTGGCTAAGGCATACTGCATAGTTCATAACATCTATCATGTCACCTAAGTTATGAAAATATGAGTGTGTAAGTGCCTTTGAACAATTATAAGCCATATTTACCATACAAGCCATATCTTTGTACAAAACTAATTAAGGGGTAAGCGTCAGGGTAGCCCGCAAAATTCAAATTTTCTTACTTTTTTTTGCAATTTGCAGCTCAATGTCAGGGTGCATGTTGATTAAAGTATGATTTGCGACCATAACAAATATGTATTTGCAGAATTATAATCATTAGAATCAGTAATACTTACAACTCCTTAAGTTCGTGTAATCTAATTGAATGACTATTTTAGAGATGAGTCCGATATCATGTCTCATATGAAAATCATCGATATTTTAAAATAATTTTAACATGCAGTGACAACGACAAAATCATCAATGCCAAAATAATTACTTAAATGAACGCGAACTTCGGTAATTCGGACAAGCGCGGGGCGGGCCGTCTCGGGGCGACCGACGACGCGGACGTCGGACGTTGCGAGGCTTCGCGATCGGCGATACTGAAGTCACAGAACCACAGAGTTTCGATAAAATGCCTGGTGCTGGGCACATAATGATAATTTCACTAAGCCGTTCCTGTTCATTTCTGCACTCATAATTGACGTGACGTGATCCTTTCAAATTTATTTATTTATTATTATTAATCATAAACAAGAGCAGATTGGACGGTGACCCCTAAACTAGGCATTTGCCTGTATCTTGGGGGTCGGAATTACAACGTGATGATTATTACATAATAGACGTAAACTAAACTAAAATCAATCAAAATAGAACACTTAAAATACAAACACTAACACTTACATACTCAAATAAAAATCATTGATGATTTTTTCATTGTTCCTGTCATCGATTTTTTTTTGTCATTGTCATTCAGTCATTGATACAGAAAAATCATCACTCGGCCCATCTCTAGACTATTTCATGAAATCATGACTTTTAGGGTAAGGTAAGCCGCTAAGGTAGCACGCGAAATTCAAATATTTTTAACATTTTTGCGATTTGCGAAGATCAAAATATGATTCGCGACCGTAACAAGTATTTATTTACAGAATTATAATCATTAGAATCAGCAATATAAATTGCCCTGCCCTGCAATTTCATGAAATAAGTAGTCATTCAATAGGTTAACGTGGTCTTAGACAGCCCTAGTAGCATTTTCCGATGGCATTTAGTTGGGCCACCTTCAGAGGTATGTGGCCCAACCAAACGCCAACAAAAATGCTATTAGGGAGTTGTATTGATGATTTCAATGATTATATTTATGTAAATACATATTTAGAAAGAAAATACATTTATTTAGCATAGACTACAAGGCACACATGACACAATATAATTTGCAGCAAATAAAAAAAATCGAATAAAAAGCATAAAGTGCGATGTATGAAATTTGCAGGCAAGTGAGCCTCACGGCTGCGCCAAAAAGGCCCAGTTCAGCATAAATGCTAGACAAGTAGTGCCTGACGCTGGTTTTCAACTGGACCTGAACGGAACCTGAACCTGTTACTATACTTTAATTAACATACACCCGATACAGACAATGAGCTGCAAATTGCAAAGTCCGTAAGGAATTTTGGATTCTGCGGGCTACCTTAGCGCTTCCCCCTTAACTGGGCGCTGGTTACCCTAGCTTTAGTAGAATCCTCAGTAGGATTCTACTAAAGCTAGGGTAACCAGCGCCCTAATTGCGTAACACATTGTCAATCGCAATGTGAATGATTTCGAAGCATATTGCTAATACATTGCTTCATATGTTCGAAAAATTTGTCTGCTCTACAACGTTAATAACGCAATGAATGTTTATGAACTGTCAAAATGAAACTCATTGCTACTGTGTGTTAAGCAATTATCCCACTGCAAAATCATTTAATTCAGAGTTGTTGTGTAGGTAATTATAATTAATAGCTTCGGCCCGCGACTTCGTCCGCATGAAATTTCTTGATTTAACATAAAATATATCCTATGACCAGGGACCGATATCGATACTCGAAGAATACCGATATTTTTAAGAAAATACCGATAACCGTATCGACATCTGGCATAAATACTGGTACTTTTTATCAGTAATTTGAGTATCGGTATAAAATATCAATAATTATATCGATACTCAGTACTGATATTAGGCTACAATGTGACGTCACAGAATCTTTATTGATGATTCTTAAGTAAATACATATTTTTTACAGTCGCGAATCATATTATGATCAAGATACAACCTGACACTGACCTGCAAATAGCAAAAAACGCAAGAAAATTTTATAATAACGGTATTATATCGATACCCAAATACCGGTATTTAAGCGATGTTTTGGTATCATGTATCCAAATTATATCGGTATTCAGTCCCTGCCTATGACACTCGGCAATACTGCAGCTTCCCAACAGTAGTCGCGAAAGATTACCCCTTTTTTATTTTATTTTTTACTTTCCAAAACAATTTTTTACTTTTTTAAATAGTAGGTACTCGTAGTATATATTTACTGTGGCTCCTAAAAAACTTGCTAATATAAACCTATCTTTAAAATAACATATTTTATTATGTTATTATTCAAAATCACGTTACCTAATTAAGTTATTGATGCACAGCTGTGAGTGTGATCGCAATAAATAATTATAAAACTGATTTATTGACGCTTTTTCTTTTTAGACTACTAACGTGGCGCTGCCCATACTGGTAACTGATAAAATAATGATTTTATTCCTGTAATTAGGTTTGTACTAACGCTTTTACACGTCAATCATATTTTAAAAACTAGATGAGGTCGGCGTTTCCTATCTGACTACTGTAAAAAGAAAGGTCGAAACAAACTCAGAGGTGACAGTCTTATCTAGACATAATTTTGGTCAGATCATGTGAGGACCATGTAGGTAGCTGTCTATCTCCATGTAGCCAACTGAAAGAACCACACAGATTTAAGTGGACCTGTCCAGTCAGTGCATGCATTTGTCAGTTATCGTGCAGCTCAACTAAGAACTTACGGAGCTCAACGATTCGACGAACAATACCAAAGAATTGACATTTAGATAGGCCGCAAAAAGAACTCAAACTGCCAGACTATCATTAAAACTAACTGAGAGAAAAAAAACAATGACCCACTACCGACTGGAATTCTATTCGATGTTTTGAATCTGGTAAGGAAATGACCTTCAGTCACTCCATTTATTTGTTTTTTAACCGTGCCCCCACCCTTTTAGTAACACCGTCCTCAGTCGTGAATCACAGACTTTATAAAATATGGTAGTCCTGAATCGTTCGTTAGTTTACAAACGAGGAACCTAACCCATAGACTACATAGAAAAAATACCATAACCAGACTATAAGGTACAGTTAGAACAGGTATTTGCTTCGGTAGTCTTCGTTTTTTCGAATAAGTACGGATATCGCGCTACAGCTTTTTGGGGTTAGGTAGGTACCTAACCCCCAAAACAGACAAAGCTCACATTACATAACATCACGCCTGTATTCCCCGAAGGCTTAGGCAGAGGTGAACATAAAGAACACCCACATTTCGGCAATTATGTTTAAGCCCCATGTAAATCTCATCATGGCGCATTTGCTTTACCGAAGATAGACGATGATTGCCGAAGCGCATATTCTGGGAGATCTGTGTTTGTGGAAAAAATTAAATCTATTTTTGTTTTTTGAACCCGCGACACGCAGCAGCGCAACGAGCACCAATTTGCGCCGTAAGCCGTAACGTTGCAATACCTACTGGGAAAATGTATTTGTAAATATTGAGACTCAAACCTAGGACATCAATCATCAAATCACCCGCAATGGTGCTGCAAAAAAGGGAAAGCCTTCTCATTCTAAGCATAACACAAAAAGTAGGCACCTATAACTACCTAGTCATAAAGTATAAATAGATTTTATTGATATAGAAAATAAACTGTACCGGAGTTTCAATAAAATAGCGTTTCAAGCGATAAAATATATTCACGGTCCATATTACATTAGGTATTAACTTTTATTTCATAAAATGCTTTTTAGTCGTGAACGATAGAACACTCCTTGTTCAATAACTAACAAATGCAGCGTCATTCCTCTCTATTTACCATCATTTTATTTATATTTTTTGCAAACCATGTATCGACCGCGTCTGGATCCATTGAATTAGACGAGTTCAATTTTAACAAAGTAATTAACAAGTTTGAAGCAAGCCTTATTAAATTTGATATTTTATTCCCGTTTGGTGACAAACATAAAGCCTTCATGGCTTTCGCAGAGGAATCGATACATGAGAAAGATCTTTTAATCGCCGAAGTTCTTGTGAAAGATAACGCTGAAAAAACCAACGAGGCCTTCGCGAGGAAGTATGGAGCCACCAAGAACAACTTGCCTGTGGTTATGCTGTTCGTCAAAGGTAAATCGGAGCCGATACCATTCATCAATTGGAAAGGGTTTACAAGTGACGAGCTGCGACGTTTTGCGCGAGACAATAGTGACTTATATTTGAGTTTGCCAGGCTGCGTGAAGGAATTCGATAAACTTGCGATACAGTTCATGAAATGCAAAAAAGATGAGAGAAAGAAAGTATCGAAGAAGACTAAAGAGCTCCTGAAGAATATGGACAAAGTAGGGTTCATTTTCATTTATTATTTTATCATAGTTTCGACGACATGAGGCGTTTTCACAGTTCATAACCGTTATTTTATAATACAAATGGTCATGCTTTTTCAGTTGTAATAAATCCAGACAATCAAAACCTTTTTCAGGAGTCCTCTTCCGGAAAGATCTACAAAACAATTATGGAGAAGGTTCTAGAAAAAGGTGACGATTTCATTATATCTGAACTTGAACGAGTGAAGAACTTACTCAGAGGGAAAGTCTCCGATGAGAAGAAGAAGCAGCTAGAAACGCGAATCAATATTCTGCAGACATTCCAACTGTTAGACAAACAGGCAAAGGTTGCTAAAGAAGACCTGTGATTTAGTCAATCTAGTTTTATTTTATTATCGTTTACTACTATGGACAATGATTATGGAGTTCAATTTTTTTGATCCTCATTGTGGCTTTAGATATAAAAAAATGTTCTATAATTGTACCTTCATAGATTGAAATTTTGTAAGACTGTATTAGTATTTTTGTAATAATTACATTACATAAATATGTTTCCAGTTATGTAATGCAATAATTATAATGATCATTGGCGTATCTAGCGATATTTTCCATGGGGGCCTGGCCCCTGAGATGCGATGGCTGATGCAGCGTTTAGCGAACAGTTGATAACTTCTAAAAAGTGATTTCTATATATCCTGGGGTGGGCACCAGACCCCATTCTGGGTTGGGCACTGCCCAGCCTCCCCCCCCCCCCTATATACGCCTATGATAATGATGCAAAACTGTGAGTGTGATCGCAATCATCGAATTGTTAAACTAAGAATTTGAAAATTGAAATTTCCTTACGGTGTTCTCGACCTTGCGGAAACATTCTAGTCTCCATCCCAAACCTTCTAAAAAAAGTTGCATCAACTCGGCTATGAGATATTGCTCTTTTGAACCTAATAGAGGAAATCTTACTAATAGAGAACGAGTAAGAATAGAACAACGACTAAGTACCGAGTTAACTCTCGAGTTTGGTGTACCACAAGGTAGTATTGTAGGTCCAATTCTCTTGGTGTAACGACCTGTGCAATCTTCTCTCCATAAAGGAAAACCCTTGCAGACGATACCGCCGTATGTCAGTGATGACAACTGAAAGGAGCGTATTCTGAAATCTTACTGACTGGTTGCAAAATAATGTTTTGACGCAACGTTAGAGAATACCTCGTCTCTTTCTGGTCACTGGGAATTTGCAGGAAATGGGACTCAAAAACAGCAATAGCACTCGTTACTACTGAACCACTAAGGAAAAAAGTTTTCTATAACAATAAAACTCAACCGTTCATGAAATACATCTATTCAGATTTTGAAATGCATATTATTAAAATATAAATTGAAACTGCCAGTTTCGTCACATCAAGTTTTATTACAAAACAATATAAATTGGAATGTAACGTGCATTTATACTTCTGTGACAAAATGGCTTCCATACACGTAAAAATATAATTATTACAGTACCCGGGCGATGATATAGCCCACCGAGTTCTAGAAAGATACTGTCACACGGGTTTGAGGGGCAGAGACAATGCTCTGAAAGCCGAACTTCTAAAACTCTATGGGCCAGTCACTAGAATGTGAAAAAAAAAAAATGTATCAAATTGTCAAGCGCGCGTAAACTGCTGAGATTGGCTCATGGCTGTTGATTAATCATTCAACCAATCATCACTGTACGCGCGCTTGACAATTTGTCACATTAATTTTGTAAAATTATTCGTTCAAAAACTGGCCGTATGTGTCATTTATTATTAGCCTAATAACCGCCCCGGTCGGATTAATACGACAAATGTTTTTGTGCCCGTGCCGCCTCAGTCGTATTTATACGACTGAGAACCTATGTTTGTTTTATATTTTTTATATAATTGCACTACCATATTTGTCGTTGATATTTATTTGTAGATTTATGAGCCGGGCGCTGGAGGCACGGCAATTGATATAAAACCAAGCGGTCAATAGATTAAATGGCCGTGTACTGTAATTACCTATGACGAAATAAACAATCATGAAATAAGACAATTTTTAAATACCTATGTGTCAAGAGTATAGAAAAATTCTACAATAACGTGCACATCAATGCAAATAACTTCTATAACTTTAAATATCTACTTAAACACTTAAAGCATATCAATTCCTTGCAACATTTCAATTGATTCACATTCATAATTATACCTACTTATTCTGCAAAATACATATATAAGTAGGTACCTATAAATTACATAAAAGTTAATAACTCACTCAATGCAGAAAATGAGTCACGAAAATAACTCTTTAATTTGAGTAGACTCTAATTTAAGAGTTAATTGTGTGACCCAACTAGATCGGCAAAAATTACGCTGAATTACGCTAGTCGCTCGCTAACCGTGTAAGGCATTTTTTCGCGAACAGAAACTTCACCAAAGTGCACTTAACAGTGATTTACAGTGCGACATAAGAGTAGAAATTGAATGAGGGCGCCACTTTCTACGTAACTGTCACATTTTTGACGTAAAAATGCTTAAACATGGCATCAATTTAGTATGTTTTTTTTTTAGTTCCATTTTATTTAATTTCTACTCTGCTGTACATGAAGAGAATATTCGCTTAAGTATATAAACCTCCGGAATTCATCATTATCAATGGCCGACCTAGATTGGCGGTTGCAACCACTACCATGTCACAATAATACAACAATATTAGCCAGATAACAGGTACAGATCTTAACGAAATCGTATATAAACTCTGTAGCCTCTTTCTCTACCTACATAGCGCAAAACTACTAGCCTGAAGATAGCATGTCATCTTCTATTAAAATTGTTTACAGCTATCAAACAGCGATAAAAAAGACAACTATACTCCCGACACAAAAAAAAAAACGAATATTTTTACTAGTTAGACAATAAAATTGATATGTAATACGATCATGACATCATGTAAAGGTCTGATCAGACTAAATGACTCGCGTGTGGCGTGTGCGTGCACGCACACAGCAAGCACACGCCACGCGCACGCGTTTAGTCTGCTCAGGTATTATTCAAAATCTTGAGTAAAGCAATACTGCAATGTCGAAATTCAGAATGACACTCTTTTACACAACAAGAATTTCAAGAAAAATAATATTATGTACGGTAGGCCACACGTCACTGGTAACAAAGCCAGTATAAGATGGCCTCTTTATTGCTAGTATAAGCTGGCCTCTTATTGCCAGCATAAGCTGGCCTGTTATTCTTTTGAAACTCCGTAGGTACGGTGGCCAGCACAAAGTTACCACAAACTGTCAAATTTTCTCGTTCGATTTTGAACTTAATCACCAACATTTTAAAGTTTAAAATCGTTTTGAGAATTTCGAGTTTCGTGTAGCTTGGCGAGCTGGCAACTTACACCAGCTCAAGTGTTACGACTGCCGTAGTGATGTCTGGCCTACCGTAACTGTATGAGCTCTACTTGCTCTGACCAGTACATATTACCAGCTTATGAATGAACGAATGAATGTAATGCACCGATCCCAGCGTGGTTTGACTCGATTACTTGAATGAACCCAAAGATTCACACCCCAGCCTGGAGCCCCATGTTTCATGGGGCTTCAGAGACGTGCCTTTAGAATATGGAAGGATTATTAGAGCCATACCAGATATGCATCCTCACTTACTCTGGCCAGTACAAATAGCTTATGGCAAAAATCGCCATCGACACAGAATGGCGATTGAATTACATGTGTGATGATCAACGTTACAGTAGTGGAAAACTACTGGCAAACACTTTTATTATATATATATATAATATACCTATATTATTATTATTTTTTTTTTTTTCAGTAAAGCTGGAATGAATAATAGTCAAAAGTAGGTAAATGCAACATTGCTCCACTCGAAATTATGACCTTACATTTATTATTATTCTACACTTATTCGAGTTCTCATGGAATATCAAATCCTAAAACGAACATTCATTGCTCAGGCCTAAATTTACAATCTTTATTTCGTTAAAAGTATTGCCAACAGTAATTTATAATTATGCAATAAAACTGAAACATGCTTATTTAAAAATAAGAGACTGCCATTCTTTATAGTGGATATATTTTAACAAAACTGTAGGCAGTCAAGCCTGAACCCTGCTTGTATGAATAGTTGCCAGCTACAAACTCATATTATTCCAATATCAAATTAAAATAATAAACCAAACATACCATTAGTATCACTAGCCATTAAAAGAAAAAATATAGATTTATTGTAAATGCATCATTAATTCAATATATTTAAAATATAGTTGTCTGACAACACAGTGAAGTTACATGTTGGCCTCTTATAACTTTAATATTAAAAAGTAATTATTCTGCACTTTCGACTTTCAGTTCCTTCAATTTTAAGACTACTCCATCTGATTCCTTTTCATCCTTTTCAATATTTTTGGCATCATTATCCGAGATTTTGTCACTACGCTTGGGTTCTGGAGAATCGGTGTCTTCGCTCCTTGTGATGCTACTCTCATCATCTGAAGATAAATCCTGTGTGTAGATGCTGCACTTTGTTCGGACTATTTCTTGAGCCTCTGCAAATTTTGTCTTCCATAGTTCAGCATCTGTTCAGGAAAAAATTATTACATTGTTTTACAAAGTAGTAGTGTGCATAATGGATATTTAATCACCACTTCCATTAAATAACCATTATACCTAAGTGGTACTTAAAACCGAAATCTCGAAACATTTATTCTAAATTCCATAATTGGAATACATAGATAGAATACTCTTTAAAAAAATTACAGATATAAATGTAGAACTGTTACATAGGGTGTCACAATGGGCGGTCTTATTGCTAAAAGCGATCTTTTACAGACAACCTTTCTTACATAAAACATAACATAAACAGCCTATAATGTGTCCACTCCTGGGTCACAGGCCTTCTCTCTTGGATAGGGAGTGGGCCATCACCACCTAGACCCAGTGTGGGTTTGTAGATGTCACATCTTCGAATTTTTTTGATCTAAGACATGCTGGTTACCTCACAATGTTTTCCTTCACAGTTTTGAGAGCAGTAGTGATGAAATCGATACCTCCCACGTAAAATTAGTACTATAATGTAATATTATAAAATACTACACATTCTTAAAAACAATATTTTCATATTTTCACTAAAAACCGAGTTTCTAACGCACTAAGGCCTGTGTTCACCAACATTTAAACAAACAGTTGATTTAAATGTTGGTGAACACAGGCCTAATAGTCTTATCATATTGGGGTTTATTCATAAATGCTGCTTAAAGTTAAGTAATGATTAGCGACTGTTTAACCATACATTTTTGACGTTTGAACTTCACTTAACTTTAAGCAACGTTTATGAATAAACACCATTATGTTTTGTGGCTGATCAACACAAAGATGACGTTAAAAATCTCTCCTGAAAAATCAAAAATTTAAAGATAATATGACCTTATGGGAAGTGTCGAAATAAATTACACAAAGTAACGCGCCTGACTGTGTTTGAACCCACAACCTAGTAAGTCGGTGCCACCACTGCTCCGTGCAGTAGTGGATCAGTGGTAATTGGAATACATAAGGCAATTATTACAAAGAGGTGAACTTGTTTGTTTGTATTCTCTGGAAGAACTGATCCATGATTGCAGAGTGGCATAGGATCTTGTGTTTTGTGGTATAGTTCACCTCCACATGTAGAAAGACGAGGGCAGAAGCTAGCTTGTGATATACCTAAGGTCTCGAACAATATCTATACATCTTATCCATACTAATCCATACTAATATTATAAATGTGAAAGTAACTCTGTCTGTCTGTCTGTCTGTATGTTACGTTTTCACGCCTAAACCGCTGAACCGATCATCATGAAATTTGGCAGAGATATAGCCTGGGATATGGAGACGGACATAGGCTACTTTTTTTCGCGATAACCGACATACACGCGGGCGGAGCCGCGGGCAAAAGATAATAAACAAATAAATTAGTGAAATGAATGAGTGTCTGTAATGTCAAAATAACAGTTTTTTACTAAGGGCCGGTTGTCTCAAACGGTTGGTTAACGTAACATAATAACGGTCGGCACGGTTGGCGCAGTGGTTAAGCGATTGGCTGCTGCGCTGCGTGTCGCGTGACCTACAAGTAGTTGTTCCGGGTCTGGCTGTTTGTGTATGTGAGTTTAAATGTTTGTAAACGCACCCACAATACAGGAGAAGTTCCTAGTGTGGGGCAAGTTAAAAAAAAAAAAGAATAATAATATGTACGTCAAATAATAACGATTACATATGATGTTTAACGTTCGTTAAATACAAAGCGTTGTTTCACTGCATAAAAAACTGATCGTCAAACTTCAAATGTAGAAGAATAAAATGACGTTAACCAGTGGGTTACTGTAATTGTTATTTTTTAACGAACGTTAAGGGCATAATTTTGTGAAACAACGGTTTTTTGTTTTGACGATAGTTAGCGCCATTTATGATGTATACGCGTGCATTGAGTGGACGTGAAACAACCCGCCCTTAATGCATATCAAAGTTTGTATGTTACTTATAACAATAAAAATAAAAAAACTTTTGTCTGTCTGTCTGTTTGTTCCAGCTAATCTCCGAAACAGCAGGACCAATTTTGACAGGACTTTCACTGGCAGATAGTAAGGAGTAGGTAACTTAGGCTACTTTTATTTTAGAAAAACCACCCACGAAGCCACGGGCAGCAGCTAGTCCATTTTTTTTTTTTTTTTGTTCTCCTTTTTCTTACAGTCTGTCACTAATTATTAGGACATTCAGTAATTTTGATGACTGTTTAGATGTCTTGCTTGGTATGCGTCCTATGACACATCCTAGTATTTATAAAGCATCAAGCTAAGTTTGTCTGATGAAATCCTGTGGAATTTTGTGTTTTAGCCTACGTATGCCTTTTGTATCCATTAGGTGGTTTGCCAGGTTATTTGGGTGGCGAGTTATTCTTTCTTTGTATGACATGACATAGCGTTTTATTTCCTCTTTGACGGTCGTGTATTGCATTGTGTATTACATAAAGAAAAGAAAATCAAGATTTCAACTTACTCTGAGGATTTCCAAACTTAATTGCCAGTAGCTCTTGTTTCATTTGTTCATCAGCAAAATCAGCAAAAACAGACCAATTGAATGCTTTGTCTGATCCACAGTGAACACTCATCCTGATATCCGGTGTGATGAAGTGGTTCGCACACACTTTGAGGGTCTTATCACGTCTCATCACCACTCGGACTGTGTTGTTCAGTTTGTGGCGAAGCAGTTTTATATCACCAGTGCCTCTTTCCTATAAAAAAGTTAAAAACATGAAAATAAATCATCTAATATTTAATTTGTCTCTCTGTTAAGTATTGAGAATAATGAGATCAACTAAATTTTTTTATTTTTTATTTATCAAGAAATTATGTGAACTAAGAGTAAATAGGTTGGCTATTTACTCAATAGACCTAAAATATCTATGACTCAGGCCTAACCTGCAATAGGCACAATGCTTACTACTATCAAATTCCTTTGCTTTGTCTGAAACACGTATTTTTTGGCTGAAAAACCGATAGTTCAATAAGAACATGAAATTACTGTTCCTCATTGTCTTACCTTCCACTCATGGTCCCCTGTATCGTATCTGTAGAGCCTGGCGCGTATTTTAACGAGTTCCTCCTCTTCTTCCTCGTTTGTGTGAATATCCACAAGGGGCAGGGACACGATCGGATCAAAGTGAGGATCGTGCTCAGGCGTCTCCACTTCACCTCCTTCGCTTTCGCTGTTGCGCCGTACGCTTTCTTCTGTCTGCCCATACAAGAACAAAAACAATAAAATACATTTTCTAATCATTGGAAAACAATGAATAACTATTCGAATGCTCGGTATCAACCCAGTACTTACCGGTGACAACATTATTGCTATTTTAATTACTTTCTTTTCTAAAGAAATTAAATCAGTAAATTATAAACAAACTCGGTGAAGTTCGGTTACTGAATGAAGTTTAATTAAAATTACCTACGTACGAGTGAATGATTGTCGACTATAATTTTTTATCTATAGCAAAACAAAAAAATATTTAAAAATGGACAGTGTTCCTTAACGTTCAGAAAGTAGAAAAAGAGATAGAATATTTTTTATTTTCTCTATGGATATTTGATAAATAAATGTTTAACGAACTTTAAAGACTACAATCACAAAATATTTTTTTGTTTTTTTTTTATTATTCTTGAATATTAATATTTAACAGCTGTAATAATTTTCTGTCACGTCAGCCAGCACATTGCCGTATTTAAAAAAGATCACTGTCAATGAAAGATTTTTCATTCACTGCTATTGTTCAATCATCAAACAAACTGAATTCATTCACAGTCACTGTCAAATGTCAACATAGTAAAGTTTATTGATTTACGAAGTTTTAAAACAACTGTGTTATTTTGGTGGTTTCTGCATTTAATTCTCGGGGTTCAAACAGTCCAAGGTAATAATAACTATTACAGAAAAACACCGTTTATACATTGAAGCTGTACCAACAATAGGAAGCGTTTATGGTGTGTACAAAGTCAATGACTTCATGATATATTTCGGCGACCTATTTTCGTTAGTTTATTTTGAGAATTCTTCCTATTTTAACGCAGTTCCGGATCGCTGCTGGCTTTTATTAGAATTCTAGAGGTTTATTGAATCAGATTCTCCTATTTATCAACTGTAACAAATTGTTGATAGGTAGCTGCTGAATTTTATAAAATAACAAACCTAACTAAATCAGTTCTAGATTGATTATTATTTTAATACATTTTTTTCAGTGTTTGGTGTGTTAAACTGGAGCCTGGTAGAATTCTACTAGAATTTTTCAAGAGAAGTGTGGCAAGTAAGATGCTTGAATTAATTATTTAAAAAACAGTTATGTCTGAACTTCTTAGCTATTTGTTTATATTAATTCAATATGAAGAACAGATGGATTTCCTGTTTTAGGCCTTTTCCCTTAATTTTTACTTTTGCTGAGCAATGGGACAGCATAGGTTAGTGTAAAACAATATTAAATTGGTAAGAACATGCAATCATTGAAACAAAAACAATGGGAGAAAAATGTATTCATACCAATTTAGTCTTTCTTTTTTTATTTAATTTTCTATACATAAAATCCAACTTCAGAGAATTCATTATTAATAGAATATTATAAACAAGTATAATAAAGAATGCAAAATTTTAATTTGCATTTCAACTTGATAGTATTTACTAAATTCACTTTGAGAGCTTTACTGTAATCCACAAGTTTTTTTTTTTTTCCAGCAACCTTTTCAAATGAATCAGAACCTAGGGAAGATGATAACAGAGCAGCTCCGCAATCCAAATGAGCTGGACATCAGCCTAAGGATGGAGTTCGGACCATTTGAAACAGTACACAAGTGGAAACGCATGTCAGAGTGCTATGAGTTTGTTGGTGCCAGGTATGTTAAAGTCAAATCATAGTATTTACTTCAGCTAGAGTATTTACAGGTATTTTCAAACCAAGTCAATTTTTGGTTTATAGTGAAAGCATTATTAAGCAGAAAAGGCTAGGCAGATGATGAATGGAAGCGTTATTTATGTAACTAAAAGATACAACGGGATTCCGATTGGAAGCAAAAAACATTTATTATTGGTTGACCAAACAGACGTTGTCCTATCAAAATTTAAATAATTCATACAAAATTCTCATAGAAAATACACTTTCAGTTTTACCGAATTTTCCTATTTTCCTGATAACTTAAAAAAAAAAATCCTACCGTAGGAACCTAATTCAGACTTATACAATTATTTTAAAATAAAAATTTGCCAAATTGGTCAAGCCGTTCTCGAGTTTTGCGCTTAGCAACACATTTAGCGATTCATTTTTATTTAATAGAGTGGGTATCCCAAAATCAAAACACACAAACAGACAGATCAATACTTAGTCCCGTATTACAGAACGTTACTCAATACTCAAGCATTACTTAAAACTAGTTTCAACCAATCAAATGGCTTGAATCTAGTCTTAAGTAACGCTTGAGTATTGAGTGTCGTTCTGTAATACGGGACTTAGTGACAGATCCATGAATATGACAAAATAAAAATAAAATTATATTGACACTTTAATAAACTAAGTATCATAACATACAATATCTTCATATTCTTCAGTAGGTCTCTAACTACTTCCATAAAAAACTATTAACAGGTTCACTGTCCCATAAGCAGACACAATAGTTAAAACAATGGAACAGACCACATGGTTCATTGGACTGTGAACCGGTCGTAGCCCACGTATCAACTTGGAAAGGGATCGTCATCGTATCAACTCGAGCCGTTCAGTATTATTTGTATGAAACTCCCTACTGCAACGCACACTAATCGGAATCGTAACGTAATCGCCTCGCCTCGGGACAAGCTCACGAACCGCGGTGCGGTGCGTTGCAGTTCCCGCGCTTACGGTTCTCCGTAACCTAAGCTTACGTCTCTTCGTCCACGCCCCTCCCGCGGTTTGCGTTGCCGAACGTTTCTCTGAATGTTGTATGCTTCTTTCTTATACATTCTTCCATAGACTGCATTATGTTCTAAAAGAGATATTTTGGCATATGGAAATAAATATAAAATTTCAAATGTTTTAGAATAGTCCGAAATTCTCTTTCAGTTCTTCTTGCTTTATTCATATTGTGTACCCATATTCTTTTTCTTCGTTTCTTTCTATTTTCTTTTTCCTCTTCATCAAGTGCTATGACAATGATAGCCAACTCACGTATTGTGAACCGAGACATAACCGTGCGCTACACTTAACGTGATCGGATTCAAAAAGATTGAACTAGTGCCGCCTAGCCGTCAACCAGCGGTCGGCGAGCCGTAAGCGCGGCGTCGCCTAGCCGTAGCCGAGTCGACGGATCAGAGCTTCTGATCCGCTTTGGTTACGTGCTTACGTAAGGTTGACGACTGTTTGACGGCGACGCGAAAGGCGATTCGGTTACGATCCCTTTCCGAGTTGATATGTGTGCTACGACCCTTATCAAAACTAAACTCAACCCAATAAAGAAAACAAACTCTCAACTCTCTCTATATACTTCAATAAAGTATATACAAGGTGTTTTTTTAGATATCCCATAATTTTAGGGTATAAATGAGACCATATCAAAGAATCAACTAGCATATGAATTATTTTTCAATTATAGTTTTTTTTTGTTTTAATTTTTCATACAAAATAATTCGACAAAGTCACGATTATTAATGTAAAACACCTTTACGTGAAATATGACAACGTCGCATTTTCTTAGCTTTAAATATCAATGATTGGTTTGTATGAAAATTAACTACTCGTATTTATCAATGAAACTTAGATACCCACACACATCGAGGATCTCAGTTTCATCAGTTTGGCAACGTCGCAAAAGAAATAATTCGTCATACGGGTGAAAATTTGTGACCTAAATTAATATGATTGATGATACTTCTTCGAAACTATGCATTTTTCGACCACATATTCTAGGACATTTTGTATTATTTTTACTTATAGAATATAACCCTAGAGTTATGAAATCATTTAAACATGAACTGGGAATCAACCCTTATCAAATTTGTCTCAATCAGTTATATTTGGTATGCCCATGCTGTCAGGCTATAGATCTGTATGGGTCGTTCTGAAGAACAAGAGCTGGACTGTGACTGACTTCTCTACTAAATTACATTTAATTCAGGAAAAAAACATATTACATAAAATATAATGATAATGATAGCTCTTTTCCACTTTTCGCACTAATACATACATACTTAATTACTTATGCATACCTGCTGGTCCACAGTAAACCTAACAGCTTGTAGCTGTGCTCTGTCCGCTAAGGCTGAGGCTACATTATACGTTGCGTCGTCGCATGCGACGTTTCAACGGATCGACGAACGAGAGACTAAGCGGGGGAGGGGGATTTGCTGCGCTGTCGGAGCTCCGGCGCGACGAGCGACGACGGGCAGTGTTCCACTCAAAGAGTATAATAATAATATGGGAGGTTCCATTGCACTGCTAGAGGGGCAAACTAGACGTCGTGCGTCGCCTTCTTACGTTGCGACGTCGTGCATCGTCGCAACGCAGGTGTGACATACAATGCGTTGATCCGCGACGACGCAACGCAACGCCCTAATGAGGCTTCAGCCTAACGGTTGCTCTTGTGAACTTGGCATATTATCTGGACGTAAATATCGATACAGCTGTTCTATATTTATGTCCATTAAGAATCTTAGCTGGACTTAAGTTATCACCGCTGATAGGTACTGTGCGCAATGAATACAAAACTCTCGGTAGTTTCTCCTTCCATGATATTTGTATTGGGCACATTTTCTTTACCTTGTGATTGAAGGTTTATATCAAGGCGGATGCAATCTGCCCATTAGTTGCTGGATGGTAAGGCGGCGAATAAAAATGTTGTATACCATTCTTCTGTAGAAATGCTATCGAACTATATGCTTTACCACTATCGGAAACAATGGTATCAGGTAAGCCCTGTGATGCGAATATTTTTCAGGGCGTCATTACTGCCTCACTCAACATGGACGCCATCATTTCCGCTTCGAATTATATACTAAAGCTATCCAGCAACACAAGGAACGTTTTCTCTTGAAATGGGCAAAATCCATATCTACTCGACTCCATAGTTTCTCAGTAACAATCTAAGCTCGTGGGTCTCTGAGCGGATTGTTCCTGGCTGCTTGGTATGACTCGCAACTTCCTATCAATTCTTCAATCTGTGTGTCCATTCCAGCTAGGCCACCACACATATCCTCTTGCATAAGCCTTTGTTTGGACTGTCCCAGCATGCGGTGCATGCAGTATCTTCGGTACTTCTGGTTGTAAACTAGAAGGCACAATGACTCCATGCTCCACAATAAATATCTTGAAGTGTGGTGTCAGGAGCTCAAACTATCAACTTAGTTGATGAAATTATCAACTTTTTAAAAGTTTTCGTTAAGAACATTAGTCGTCATTCCATACAAACATAGTATGGTGATTATTTCATTTCATTTAATTTCATATGACCCGAGATAATACAGAATTGAGGACCTACCAAAAATTCATGAAACTTCAGCAGACCAAAACATTTAGGTATTTATTTTGTGCCTTAGGTTGGTCAAATAATTTTCGTTCTTTCTTTCTTAACTGAATCCATGGTATAAGTTTGTGTCACGCTTTTCTTCCACCGTGTAAATACCCAGAATAACTTCTTTATTGCTTATTTGTAGGAGGAGCAAACACACCGCTGTAGCGTACAAAGATGCAATTTATGTGTTTGGAGGTGACAACGGCAAGTCTATGCTAAATGATCTGATCAGATTTGACATCAGAGAGAAGTCGTGGACCAAGACTGGCTGCATGGGAGTGCCGCCCGCGCCGAGATACCATCATTCTGCTGTGGTAAGCTCAATATCCTGCTTTTTGAAATTAACAAACGGGAGCCCGATATCCACATTTTCGCACCGCATGACCTTTATGTTGTTACACATCCGTGTTTGAGTCACAGAAATTAATATGTGTACAAAATTTCAACGGTCCATTTTCGGTCCATTCGATTCGGAGCAAATTCCGACAGATTCGGACAGACAGACAGACAAGTGATCCTATAAGGGTTCCGTTCCATTGCACGTGAGGGGAAGCTGACCTTAACACTTATATTAACATACCTAATTAGACAAAACGAAAATTTTATCAGCCTAGGGTAATTTAGGAACAGTCACATGTGGTCATTCGTAAAAAAAAATAAGTTGAGCGAAATAATCTCGATGATGGTCAATAATTTCCGTATCGACCCAAATCTTAACAGTAGATCGTAAAAACATCGAATCGGTATATGGAATCTCGGATGTTGATACAAATACGTAACGAGCTGTTTTGTGTAGATTTGAATGTAGAAGTTCGCTATTTTTCCGTTTTTTCACGATTTCCGACTGTTCACGATTTCCGACTGTCCACGATTTCCGACTGACTCATACATGTACATTATACTCATAACTAGCTGCTGCCTGCATCTTCGCACGCGTGGCTTTTTTTATAAAATAAAAGTAGCCTAAGTTTACTCCTTATAAAATCGGTTCAGCCGTTTCGGAGATTAGCCGGAACAAACAGACAGACCGACAGACTGAAAACTTTAAAAAAAATTATGGTTGTGCTTTGTCTGTCAAAGAATGAATGAATTTAAGATTTTATTAAGTAGTTAGATTAGATAAAAAGAGGGGGTTTTAAACTCTTAATAGGCATCTAAAAGCAGATAAAAAAATACATTTTCTCGTTTTAGGTACATCGTTCTTCAATGTTCGTGTTCGGCGGATACACAGGGGATATCCTAGCGAACTCCAACCTGACCAATAAGAACGATCTGTTTGAGTACAAGTTCTCCAGCGCGCAGTGGGTGCAGTGGAAGTTTAGTGGACAGTGAGTATTACATATTAATTACTAGCTATGCCTGGCTCTGTTCGCGTAGAATTATTTTTAAAAAAAACTTGCAAGAAAAAATACCTGCGAATTAAAAAACAATCACGGAAATCGAATCAAGGCACAACTCACGACTACTAGTGGCACGTCGCGGCATGGCACGGCAAACTAATAACATAATTGTATAGCCCGCAATGCCGAACACTGCCGCGCCAGGCTTCGGCCCCCTTGTGATGATATCAACGAAATGTGAGTGCTGAGGGTTAGTATGACAATAAGATACCAAATCATTTCCGCTTACGAAAACCCTTTGCCGTGCCGTGCCGCGCCGTGCCGACTGGTGAGCGCCGGCGTTAAGGTGCTATGATGCGACGCTCGAGCCGACTGCAGTAGCGCGAAGTCACGAGTTGGGGTTCGTGACAATAAAAACTGCCGATTTAATAACCAAAAATGACACTTTGATTAAACAACACTGATATCAACTCAAACACACTAAATTATAAAACACTGCACTACTGATCACGTTAAAGTCGCACTTGAAGATTGCTTGTATCGTTTTAAGTTTACTTGTCGCTTGATCGCTTGTTTTTCGACTGACTCGGGTCGGGGTCCATACCGGCCTTATGTAGTCCTCAGATAGTTCCAGAACCTTCTACTAGAAACATCTAGAATGTTCGAGTACATACCGGCCCCGAATGACCAGATGTCAATAGTTCCAGAAAGTTCTAGCATCGAACTTTCTAGAAGTTCTGTTACTTAATACTAGATGGCGCTAGTGGTCTACTAGTTCTGCTACTCGATACTAGATGGTGCTAGTGGTACTTAATGTCACGATGTACCAGGCATTAATTGTGGCGCGCAACATTATTTAAACATAGTAATTATTTTAATAATGTTATAAAGACAAATTCAGCGAACTGTGCTAAACAATCTTATTACCTTTTACATTAATCTTACTTCATTTATATAAAAAATAAGATGATGATTATGTTTCCCATGGATCCAAATAACTGGTAAGCGCGGACTCTGTCGGATCATACCGCTTTAAAAGGTTCTCTAGTTACAAACGCGCTTACAGGCAGACAGAGGAAGTTGTGTTTTATAATTAAGGACAGCTAATTCGTTTGCTTTGAGCCATTACAAACCAGAGATTCCTTATGTTTTTTTATTATGTAGTAGATACAAAAGTAAGACCTAGAGCAGAGCACAGAAATTTGAGAAAGGTAGCATTGAACAATGAACTTTAAAATCAGTGTCATAAAGTTTATAGTTGTACGCACATCGACACAGGCACCAATCCACTTTTCGTACGTCAACGAGCGTCCTTTCGGTTGATGTTCGTGTTCTAGCTTAAGTTAAATTTTTGAGTCATATTTCAGAGAGCCCGTGCCTCGATCAGCACACGGGGCCGCAGTATACGATGACAAGCTATGGATATTCGCTGGCTACGACGGCAATGCGCGACTCAATGATATGTGGACTATAAATCTGTTGGTAAGTAGGTTTTTACTCGATGAGTCAACTTGCAAATATACTCGTGCAAGTTGACTTCGTGCAAGTTTATCGACACGTGGCTTACCATAAGTACAAACACGCTGTGAATGTATGTGTAAGCGCAAGAGCTCTCGGTAACTTCCGAGACAATGGCGAAGTCGGAAGTGTGTTGACGCTACTCATTTTCACGCATACATTCACAGCGTGTACTCTTGGTGCGTGTACCACAAGTAAAGCGCGCGTCGCTTCGTGAGTTAAAAATAATATACCAGAAGTTGAAGCAATAAAATTTGCACCGTCTAAACTATCAGAGTAATTATACGATCCAATTCATTTGTTGCTTCTCTTTTATTGTATGCCATCAGCAAGAAACTTGCATACTGTAAATGGGCCTGTATGTTTTAGAGGTATGAGGAATAGGGTGTAAAGTTCACTCATACACTATAGTAAAGGGAGGATCCTCCGACCAGACGGGTGTTGTGTCTGGTGGGCAACTGCCCGAGGGTTGATGTCGGGATGTTGTATACATGCTAGTCGCGCGGTAAACTCTGATTGCGCGATGCAGGATTTGTGACGTCTGGTCTTTGATGCGTAGTTCGCATGTGGCGTTGTAGATGCCACATGTTTAAGCCTATTACAATCAAACGAACCCGAATTCAAGCTCCGGGCTCAGACACTTTACCCGACCTCATGCTAAGCAGTAGCATTTGCGACCAATAAACCAACGAGTAGTGTTGGGTAACTCAGCACATGTGCTAGCACAGTTGTAGCTTCTCACTTGGATAAAAAGAGTCACTCACTCTTTTTATTTTGATGTCCTAGCCAACGCCAGTGAGCGGCTAGCGATTGTTGCTAGCACACACCACAGAGCTATACAGAATAGACATGGGTGAAATAGCTCACTGAAAAGAAAAAGAATAATTAGCTCTTCCACTCTTAAGAGCTATATCACTCTTCTAGCTCACTAGCTCTTCTATAGATCAGTGACTCAATCGCTTAGACGCCGACTGTTAGCTCATTTGACTCACGCCGCACGCGCATCGTATGAGACGGCCCGGGTCGCTCAATAATCAATAACTCTTTAGTAAATATATTTTATACACTTTAAGTACTTTGCATGCATGCCATTTCGTCAAAACAACCGAAAAAGTACTAAGTATCTACTACTGTTTGTTTTTATGAGTTTTTTTGACGTGACATCGTCTAATAAATCGATGAACGCCGGCTGCATGCACGAAAAAGGATGACTCATTGTCCCGTCACGCTCATTATACGCTTGCGCCGCATCAATGTTTTATTATGACGTTGTCACGTTAAACTATCGTCCGTAAACCAACTTTACAGACAACCAATTGTTTTTTCTTATGATATTTTTACAATGATGTATTGTGCCGGAGAGCTATTGTTTGAAGAGGGAACGATACGATCCGAAGTGAGCCGAATAAGCCGTTCGGTCGGTGACTTCGGTGTCTCGCTCGGTGAGACGTCTGCCGACAGCCGTGAGCCGAGAACTACTGAAGTTACTGACTTCCTGAGCTAGTAAGTCTGAGTGAGCTATTTAGCGAGCGAGTGAGTGAGCTAGAGCGACGTCAAACGAAAAGAGCTTGCTCTTTTCTATCACTCGCTCACGAGCTACCCAACTCTAACACAGAACGAACACCATGCGACGTTCATTCTCATTTCTCTTTCCGTGTGCCGTGTTGCATGCTCTTAGGTCGTCAACACTACACACCACATAACACTCGCGAACATACTCACACAGCACATAAGTACGTGCTCACAGGCCACCGCAGTCGCTCGGCCTCGCCTCATTCGTGGCAGCAGTGTGCTAATACACTTTGTAAAATGAGTGCCGCGCACGATCCAGATTTTAAAAGAGTGTGCTACCCATCTCTACCAACGAGGCAGTCACCCTTTTTAGCATAAAAAATACACAATCAAACCACTATTTTGACGGTACTCTCGTGATGTTAACCTGACACTGCCTAAAGAATTCTGAAGAGACCGAAACAGGTGGAAATCTGAAGGTGCAAGGTCAGGACTATACGGCGGATGCATTAACACCTCCCAGCCAAACTCTCTTAATTTTTGCTGAGTGGCTAAAGATGTGTGAGTTCTAGCGTTTTCATGATGAAAAACCACACCCGTTCTGTTGATTAATTCCGGCCGCTTTCTCTCAACTTCTTGCTTTAATCTCATCAGTTGTTCGCAGTAGAGTTCAGAATCGATGGTCCTGCCTGGTGGTAACAGCTCATAATGAATAATGCCCTTCCAATCCCACCACACACACAGCATCACGTTGTTGCGAGTTAACCCGGGTTTCGCCACAGTCTGTGAAGCCTGACCGGCCTTTGACCACGACCTTTTTCGCACGTTCTTGTCGTACGTGATCCACTTTTCATCACCAGTTATCAGCTTCTTCAAAAATGGTTCGGTTTCATTACGTCGTAATAAAGAATCACAAATGAGTACACGGTTCATTAGGTTTCTTTCAGTGAGCTCGTGAGGTACCCAAATATCGAGCTTTTTTGTGTACCCAGTTTTTTTCAAATGTGCCAAAACTGTTTTGTGGTCAATTCCCAGTTCTTCAGCTACGTCGTAACTACTGATATTCCGATCTTGCTCCACTTTTTCAAAAATGGCATCCATTTTATCCGTTATAGGGCGACCAGAGCGACGTGCATCTTTGACATCAAAATTTCCGGATTGAAAACGCTTAAACCAAATTTGTGCTACTCTCACAGACTCTGCACTAGGTCCATAAACATCGCAAATTTTTTTCGCGGCTTGCGTTGCATATTTACCTTTATTGTAGTAAAATTTTAAAATGTATCGAATTTCTTCATTAGATTCACTCATCTTGACAGTACGAAATACAAATGAAAATCACACATTTTCCTAATTTGAATTTGGAATTATGTTCTTTAAAATTTAAACTTTCAATGATACCAAAACCAGCCAGATACAAATAGTATAGCCAAAGAGATTTTATTACAAGTTCATACATACTATAATGCGATAAGACTTTTTCCCCAATCTAATATTTCCCTTTTCCACCGTCAGGGAGGAAACCATCAATGGGAGCGCATAGAGCAGAAGGGTCAATGCCCCCCCACGTGCTGCAACTTCCCCGTGGCCGTGGCGCGAGGCAAGATGTTCGTGTTCAGCGGACAGAGCGGCGCCAAGATCACGAATGCGCTGTTCCAGTTCGATTTTGAGACACACACGTAAGTACAGGATTTTTACTCAAATGAGGCATTTTTTAAAGTCACCGGTTGACCATTAATAGGTGAATAGTGACTGGTAGATTTTTTCTAGAATTTCTTGCACAGGCACTGGTGGATAGGCTTCTTAAGAGCACAAACGCATCCAACACATTTTCGTTAGATCGTTTAAATTCTAAAATTGATCATATCTTGATAATTTTTCAAAGACTGAATGTCAATTGGGTCTAATCTTTGATATAAAAAAAAATATGTGTACAACACTATACTTTCTTCTTGACTATCCATAGTATCCATACTACGATTGCAAGATTTATTGTTGATCGAAAATTGCGGAGTACTAACGCACCCTTCTCATAGCGTAGGCATTCGTCGAACGTCAACGTAGTGCAAACGTCAACCAACACCAGATGCAAAATCGCCCTTAGTCTGAATTTGCCAACGTCAGATATCTATTATTCGTGGAATAAAATTAACGTCTGTTAGTTTTTGTATAGGAAAACTGACAAAAAATCAAAATTATTTCTTCATTGTTGGCAGCCCTTAAGGCGAAACCATCAGCGTAGCCGCCCGCAAGCTCTAAATTTAGGTTTTCTTACGTTTTTTGTAATTTCCATTTTAGTATCTGGTTGTATGTTGATCTAAATATGATTCGCAGTCGTATACAATATTTTATTTATAGAAATAAAATCATAAAAACCATCAATACAAACTTCTAAGATCATTTATGATCCTATTGAATGACTATTTCATGAAATCATGGCTTTTGGGATTATACTAACTTAAGGAGTTGTATTACTGATTCTAATAACTATAATTCTGTAAATACATATTTGTTTCGGTCGCGAATCATACTTTAATCAACATAGCCCCAAATACCCTAGTAGCATTTTCCGTCGGCATTTAGTTGGGCCACCTTCAGAGGTATGTGGCCCAACCAAACGCCAACAAAAATGCTACTAGGGTAATGAGCTGAAAATTGCAAAAATCCTACCTTGACGCCTTAATTAGTTTCGTACAAAGATATGGCTTGTATGGTAAATATGGCTTATAACTGTTCAAAGGAAGGGTTTATGTTTGTTCGGTTTTGCGGGGCATAGTTTTTATTTTAAGATTTCTGTAAGTTTGTTAATAAATACTTAATAAAAAAGGCACTTATTCATATTTTCATAACTTATGTGACATGATAGATGTTATGAACTATGCGGTACGCCTTAGCCAATAGATATCTATCTATACACATATACCTACATGTACGTCATGTCGCGGTCTACCTTAGCGCTTCCCCCTTAATCGTATGTAATCCGGGCAGCTGGTCGCGCGTGTGCACGGAGCACCTGCTGCGCTCGGCGGGCGGCGCGCCGGCGCGGCGCTACGGCCACGTCATGGTGGCGCACCGCGCGCATCTCTACGTGTTCGGGGGCGCCGCCGACAACACGCTGCCCAACGACTTGCACTGCTACGATCTGGACACGCAGATATGGTGAGAGAATACATATTACTTGGTTCACGCCACCTACTCGACAATGTCAAACTAACTCACTCACTATAACCCTAGAGTCTGAGCCGGGCGATAATATTGTACTGAGTTTCATATTAACCCGCTGGTCAATAATGTGATTTGGTTTAGGAACCTTAACGTAAAATTTAATGAAATATTCAAAAATTGCTTTTTATTACCTCGCAGAAGGTGTGAAAAGTTGAGTATTCTCCTCGGGGATAAAGGTGTCTAGGGCGAGCTTGAATCCTTGCTGCACTCAGTATTCTAGTCTTAACTTTCTCGCTACGCTCGGGAGCATTAGGATCCTTCTTTACGCTTGAGACTCAAACTAACACCCGTGACATAAGACATTGCTTTATCCTCTTAGTAAATAATCTATTATTATTAAATGTATGTTTTTCTTAATTAAAGTTTGATCCGTTTAAATGAATTAATTTATGAGAGCTATTCAATTTCCCGATACCACTCCCTGTAAAATACAATAGTGTAAAAGCATAAAGAATAAATAGAAAATGACTATGCTATGTTTGAATAGTGTGTATTCAAATTGCTTTTAGTCAGATGTCTCGCTGATGGTGGCGCGTGTTGGATAATTTTGCTCCCTTCAAAATGTTTGAGCTGAATGTTGCTAATCCATGCGTTATGCTCGTGAACGGGCGCCGTCAGTTGGGAATGGTCATCTCTTAGCTGCCACGGCTTATTCTGCTTATTTTATTTTGAAATTGCTTTTTTATTGTTTAAATTTGCCTTACGCTTTTATCGTGTACGTCTTATTTTTTACTTCGTTAGTTCGTTCTCACATACAGGTGGATTTTTAAGACGGGGCAGTAAGGGTAGGTACTGTAACAGTTTTAGTTACGCAAAAACGATCTTAGGAAACTGTCCTTTTTTTAAAGAAACTTTGATCCCCATTTGATTTTGAAAAAAAAATGTACTGTCAGCAAAAAAGTTTGCCTTTTTTCGCATAAACCTTGTTGATAACAATCGATCCTGTTTCGTATAAGGATCTAAAAACTATTGGAACAACTGAGGTTTGAGTACTAAAAAGGTCAGAAATCGCAAAAAAAACTTTTCACATACATTTCATAGGAAATGAAACTCCCAACTTACTTTTTTATGATGGATAGTCTGGCCACTACAAAAGTAAAAAAAAAACGCAAAAAAAACTTTTCCCATACAAGTCTAAACGTTTTAAAATAATGAAGGATGTTTTTCCCAGAATTACAAAAATCACAAGCAACAATCTAAATTCTGTTCTCAAAGTAAATAAAATTATAACGAGTTGTCGTTCGAAATCAGAAGTTTAACTGTTTTTTGTTCATTTTCGGCAAGTTTTCATAATAGCGGACAGTCTGTCAAAAAAATAAAATAAAGAAAGTAAGTTGGGATTCTCATTTCTTACGAAATGTATGAGAGAAGTTTTTTGAGGTCTGACTTTTCTAGTAGTCAAACCTCAGTTCGTCCGATAGAGCTTTTTGATCCTTATAAGAATCAGGATGGAATGGCATCAAAAGAAGTTTTTGCGAAAATGGCCCATTTTCTTGCTGTCTGTACCTTCTTTTGAATGTGTGAAATCTGTGAATGGGGATCGAAATTTCTAAAAATAATAAGGACAGTCTCCTAAGACCGTTTTTCTGTAGCTAAAACGGTTAGGGTACCTGCCCTTGTTGCCCCATCCAAAAAATCCATCCTGTATAGTTATAAATTCAACATTAACGATGTAACTAATATTTTTGGAACAATATAATTTATAATGTGTCCATGGCGTTTCTTGCCCGCTCTTCTCCATAGGTACCTACTACGCTTTGGAATGAGCAACTAGCTTCATATTTCTGACTGACCGACTCCTTGACAATTCAAAAGCGCCTGTAAATGGTTTAATTAAAATAAATTATTTGAGTTTGAGTTTTAGTACGAGCAAAAAGCCCCGTTTACACGGAGCCAGTTTCTCGACCGTAGAGTGTCATACGAAATTCGCCGATTTCTATTTACGATTTGCTCGAACTTTGTTATGACAATTCGAAATACGTTTTTTTCTGTTTACACGGACGCTGTCAGGACTTTCTCGCCTTTTAAAATGCAAGTATCGCTCAAACTATACACATGTCGGGGTTTATTTTTACACATTGCTTTAAAGTTATAAAATGTTTACATCTGCATAACCATTTTTTTTGACGTTTAAACGTCTCTTAACTTAAAGCAACGTTTATAAATAATCCCTGTCAACTTATACGAGGCGACTAACTCTTATTGTGTTACTTAAAATAAGACAAGTAGAAACAAAAGTAGCTCTGCCCTTTTGGGGATCCTTTATGCCAGTTTGCACTAAGTGAAAAGGGATATTAATATGATACAGCTGTTGACTGGACACATTGTTTTACCACAGGTCAGTAGTGCAGCCGGCCACAGACTCGCAGATCCCTTCAGGCCGGCTGTTCCACGCAGGCGCCGTGGTGGGAGACGCGCTGTACATCTTCGGAGGAACCGTCGACAATAACGTCAGGAGCGGCGAGCTGTTCCGCTTTCAGGTGAATATTAGTGATGGGCCGAATATTCGTTTTATATTCGATATTCGGCAGGTTTACCGAATATTCGTATTCGGCCGAATATTCGGCTATATCGCCGAATGTTCGGCAAAGTGGTACTCGAAAGTTTTTATTGTATTGCGCCGTGTATGATTTATCATGAGTTGAGTGTTAAATGTGTTATGTTTTTTAGGTAATTTACAGTGCAGCTTTTTGTTTTTGTGGACACTGTAGCATTATTTCCAATAACAGTAGATAAAAAAGATGGTTATTAAAAACAAAATATAAGTATGCAGCTGTTTCGGGTGAAGTTTTACTCCTTACTAGATCATGCAATAACAACATCTGGTACAGCGGGGGTAGCGAGCGGGAGGGCCTGGCGCCAATCCGCGGGCTTTGCGTGAACAAGTTCAAACCTGTATACTGTTCACATAATGGAATCAATTATGCCGAATATTCGGTTCGGTAAAAGTTTTACCGAACATTCGGCCGAATGTTCGCATTCGGTGAAACCCATGTTCGGCCCACAACTAGTGAATATTATGCATTATCAGCCAACAATGTTCCCACTATTGGGACACAGGCCTTCTTTTTCTGTAAGAAGAAGTGGGCCGTAATCCACGACGCGGCCTAGTGCGAGTTGGTAGATGTCACACATGTCTTCGAATTTTTAGTTTAGACATCTAGCTTCCACACGATGTCCTTCACCGTTTTGACAACGTAAAGTGCCTGATTGGGTTCGAACAAACGACCTAATTCGAAGCCGTTCCCACTGGGCTACCACTGCTCTGAATATCATACTAAGTAAAAAAAAAAAAAAAACGAATGCGATAGTGCGTTTGTTGGTTTGTCCTTCTTTCACACACTCACAGAAGTGTGTGAGTGGATCGGTTGTTTTTTTCATAGAGATAGAGGTTATTATTACTGTCATTAACCACGACTAAACAACAAACAAAATATATCTGGTGAAATGGGGGTATACTATACTATACCGAACCCTTTAGGGCAGGGGTTCCCAACCTTTTCTTGGTCAGGGACCACTTTTATATTATTCTTGTTAGCAGGGACCACTATTTAGTTATAACAAAAATAAACTGTAATAATCAAACTGAAACTGTAATTAAGGGTCCGCGCACGAAAAAAACTCTCTTTTGGCAATTTCTTGTCTAATTGTGAGAAAACTTGAAATAATCGAAACATTAAGTCTGTGTAACTGTAAAAGTACAGTTTTCATGGTTCTAAACCATTCGTGTCAGTCACAGCAGCTTTTAATAGTTTCATAATTTTTGTGCTCTCCAAAATATAGTTTATTTCGCCATTTATTTACTTAATGAAGATATTGCATAATCATTAAATAAAATTTTGATTATATTTTAAGAATAGCTGAAGGCTAATTTGTGATTTTTAAATTTCTTGATATGATTTGCTAAATAATAGGAAAAATATATATTACTGACGAAGTTTAAAACAAAAAAAGGTTTTTTCAATAGTTTTTCTGCTATATTTTGTATGGAAGTTGAAAAAAGTGGTTCCGCCACATGCAAGTAGACCATATAATGATGCTGATGATATTTTTTAATGTTCGAAATCAAAAGTAGTTTCTTGTAGAATGATGATCAAATGTCAGTCTCGCGTCATTTTTCGGAAAACTTGTTGCAAATATTAGTGATTTACCGTGAATACTTAATTTATTTGAAAAATCCCTTTCAGCCACATGCAAAACAAAGAACACGACTTTTCAAATCTCAAATAATTTTGTTTAAATTATGTTTCCCTTTCTCACAAACAATGAACAAAATTGATCAAAATCAGTCGATTTCGTGCACGGCCTCTTAACAACTCAATAGGAAATTACATAACAAGAATTAATAATATTTTTAGGATAAACTTCTGTAATTTTGCATTAATGTGATTTCTGAGCTTGCTTCTTCTTTACGAGTTCGGCTATCCTAGGGTTAATATTGTTACTCAAAGCTACACGCAAAACACCACTTACTTTTAAACGAATCCTCGCCTTGTTTTTAATTACCAACAAAGCAGAAAATCCTTGTTCACATGAATAAATTGTTAAGAAAATCATAAAATAGCGCAAGTCGATTTCTCGAAGTTTAAAAATCATTCGCGGACCATATTTTGACTTCAGCGGACCACTGGTGGTCCACGGACCACTAGTTGGGAACCACTGCTTTAGAGATTACAGGCCTGATGCTATGTGTTACCACGCTAACAAATGCGTGCACTGACTGGATAGGTCCATCCAAATCTGGGTGGTCCTTTCCTTAAAAGACCAACTCAGACACTAATCTGGTTGGTACTCATATGGACTGGTTCTTCTCAGAGTAGTCGTATAGGAAACACCGGCCTCATCTAGTTTTAAATCATAATTTTTGTTTGACGTGTTAATAATAATAATAATTATTATTATTTATTTATATTAGACATAGTTATAGTCCATAGACACACTCATACATTAAAATTATAAACTATTTTAAACAGATAAAAACCCAAAATAAAATTGGGATTAATTTAATTTCAATATTCAACTCATTAAAAATAATAATTAATTGTTAAAAAAAAGGTCAGATTCGTATCAAAAATAAAATAAAATGTGAAATATAAAACTGCCAAATTGTAAAATGTTATAAAAATGTCAAAATATTAAAAATTTAAATTTAAAAATTATAAAATAGCAAATAAAATAATAATATAACAAAAAATCGGTGGTAATTATTTTAAATTTTTACCAGCCCCAAGCCCGATACATACGGGTGCATGTATGTATATTAAATAGGGATGATGACTAAAAAAATATTTTTGTCCGTCATGTAGATTATTAAAAAATATTGGACACGTATTTTTTCTTTTTTTACGTAATCAAAACATTACGGCGATACATTGAGTTCAAATGTGGCATGACGTCACTTCTCAGTAGATTTTATACGTAGCTGTGACGTAACGAGCCCCCACTCCCCAAGTTTAATTTGTTTTATCTAGGTAATTTTTTTATTAATATGACAAAGCAAAAAATACGTGTCTAATATTTTTTTATTATCTGATTGACGGACTAAACAGTTTTTCTTTTTTTTTACCCAGGACACATCCCTATTGTTTTTAAAACATATTTACAGATATTAATAATTGTTTTTTTACATATCGATTTTTCACTAGGTAAATGAACCCAAAAAATATGAATATAAATATTTTTTATAACGAACTTTTATTACAGTATAAATAAATATATTAGAGTATAATAAATTATATTACAGTATAATAAATTATACAGTACTAAATAAATCTTAAGTAAACATAGAACTTTGTTATTTTCTTAAGACTGCGCCGAGTGCACAGTGGCGCCCTCATCATTATTTCGGTGATTTCTTTTATTATTATTATCTTATATAAACGGAGCTGCTCCGTTTTAATGATTACAATAAAACATAAAAATTTAAAACTACTGTTTGTAGTAATAATAACGTATAGTCTTGTGAAGCACAACTTGACGAGCTTATTTTCTGCATTTTCATTCTAAAATAAAATAAATCACCGAAATAACGATGAGGGCACCACTGTGCACTCGGCGCAGTCTTAAAAGCTCGAGGCTTATCTTTTAAGTGTAAGAAGGACGTTCCCGCCGTGGAATCAGTTCATGTTTATCATAAAAATGTATTGTCTTCTGAACTCAACCAACATGTAATATTATATGTCAACTCCGTGGAATAAAAGGAAGTGGTTTTAATTCAGCTTGCAAGATTCGACCCAAACAAATATTGCAAGTTAAATAAAAGCTTGTAAAAATGCGTGCAAATGCTTAAAAAAAAGTTTAATTAACAAATAAGTTGAATTACATAAAATATAGGCTGTAACAGTCGTCGCTAGTACTAGTCGAGCACTCAAAAACTAAAATACAACTTTTTGTCTGTCAACAGTTATCAAACTACCCTCGGTGCACTCTACACGATGACTTCGGCCGAATATTGAAGTCTCATCAGTTCTGCGACGTACAGATACTAGTGGGCCCTGAGAAGACGTCTATTTTGGCCCACCAGGCCATATTAGCCGCCAGGTCGCAGTTTTTACGAGCTAAGATCAAGTAAGTTTTAGATTAGTACAAAAACATGATCTCATTTTCGAGCGAAAAATAGGGCATATAATTATACTACTTTAATTTTTATATGATTTAAGGTGGCTTTAAAACCTACCAAAAGGTGCAGAAACAAAATGGGCCGATCATAAGTCTTTGTCCCAATACGATATATACTAATTTTCATTAGGTATTGTAAAAAGCACGTTAGCTAGTGGTATGATCATTTTATCAACTTTCAAAAAGCAGTCCATTAAATACTTCTATCAAGAATACACTAGATTCGGGGTCAAAAACAACCCGAGAAATATTGCAACGTGGCCTTATATTGTTGGCTCTTCTCCATAGGAAACGACTAACTCGAACCGTGCACCTAGCTTCTGACGTTTCATAAGTGCCCATGTAGGTTTATGTGAAATAAAATATTTTGATTTTGATTGATTTTAATCAAAAATAAATAAGCACTAATTACCAACATAATTATAAACCTATTTTTTTTTTATTAGGTTTTGTTTTAGAATAAATATTTTTGTGCTCTAGTGTATTCTTGATCAAAGAGAAGATACCCCCATTTTCCGGCGACTCGTAAAAGCACGCTGAACCCACGACATCTTCAAACTAAAACCACCTTCCATTCTTCTCACAGGGAAGCACGAGACGAACTAACAAAACGTATAACAGCCGGCGAGGAAGAAGCTTCCGAAGTATGCTCATACAAGACACCGCCACAACTGTCTGTTTTGCTACCCGAAGCCACGCCCGAGTCGTTCAACATGGTGCTCAACTACATATACACCGACAGAATAGACCCCACGGAGAAAGGTAACGTGCTCAATAGAGAATTATGCTCATACAAGACACCACTACAACTGTGCGTTTTGCTACCCGAAGCCACGCCCGAGTCGTTCAACATGGTGCTCAACTACATATACACCGACAAAATAGACCCCACGGAGAAAGGTAACGTTTTCAATAGAGAATTCTCATACAAGACACCGCTACAATTGTGCGTTTTGCTATCCGAAGCCACGCTCGAGTCGTTCAACATGGGGCTCAACTACATATACACCGATAGAATAGACCCCACGGAGAAAGGTAACGTGCTCAATAGAGAAGTATACTCATACAAGACACCACCAAAACTGTGCGTTTTGCTACCCGAAGCTACGCCCGAGTCGTTCAACATGGGGCTCAACTACATATACACCGATAGAATAGACCCCACGGAGAAAGGTAACGTGCTCAATAGAGAAGTATACTCATACAAGACACCGCCACGACTGTGCGTTTTGCTCCCCGAAGCCACGCCCGAGTCGTTCAACATGGGGCTCAACTACATATACACCGATAGAATAGACCCCACAGAGATAGGTAACTTGTGCAAGGTGTAATTGAAAAACTAAAAAACTTGAAAAGAGGTTATTGAACTCATCATTATGAACAACTTTTACTACGAGACCAACACCGAAATTAAAAATAAAAAAATAAAAAATTATGTTTTTTTTTCTTTATGTATAAATAAAGTGTTTTTACATGCTTTATTATATATATATTTTAAATATATTTGCCACAAAATTATTGTATAAAATAATGCTAAAAGTTGATGTAAATTCCTTAAATTTCATGGCATAATTTGCAACATCCTGTCGAGTCAACTGATATGATATATATGTCAAAATCTTCTAGAGCAGAGGTGGAACAACAGTTTTTTTTTTTCGATCTATTTATCTGTTTTTTTTTTTATTGTCTCATTTTCACCCCCACCTCTCCCACAGACGAAGACCCCGCGTCCCCGGCCACAGTACTCCTCGTGATGGCAGTGTTACGCCTCGCGCTACGCCTGAACATCCCGCGCCTGCGCGGACTGTGCGCGCGCTTCCTGCGAGCGAACCTCTGCTACGGCAACGTGTTGCAAGCGTTGCACGCCGCGCATCACGCCAATCTGACGTGTATCAAGGAGTATTGTTTGAGGTCTCTTTCTCAACCTTTCAAAAACATAACGATAGCCATGTAGAAGCTGTGCCCTTCGTATTTCGCGCGAATCTTTCTATTGGATGATGTCGAGATATAAGACCGACTATACAGGGTGGAATTTTATAATGGGGCAGTAAGGGCATTAACCGTTGTAGCTACAGGAAAACTGTCTTTGGCGACTGTCCTTTGAGAAATTAAGATCCCCATTCACAGATTTCGAAAAAAAAACGTACTGTCAGCGAGAAATAGAGTAATTTTCAAAAAAATAAATAAGTATCAAAAATCTCTATTGGGCCAACTGAGGTTTGAGTACTAGAAAAGTCAGAAATCACAAAAAACTTTTCCCTTACATTTTGTAGGAAACGAGACTCCCAACTTATTTTTTAGGGTTCCGTACCTCGAAGGAAAAAAAACGGAACCCTTATAGGATCACTCGTGTGTCTGTCTGTGTCTGTCTGTCCCTCATTCAAAGCCAATTTGCTCCGAATGTAATGAACCGATTAAGTTGAAATTTGGTGTACATATCAATTTGAGTGACCCAAATACGGATGTGAACCGTAAATAAATGAATTTAGAATATTGGGGTCAGTTTTGGGGGGCAAACATGTTTTTTTTTTTAAGCTTTGCAATATGTACCGTGTGATATATCAAATGAAAGGGCTTACTGTGAGGGTCTCAAATTTATTTATTTTTTATAATTTTAAAATAAATTGTTTTAAAGTTATAAGTGAAAATAGACGAAAATTTACCATTCCCCCCCCTTATCTCCGAAACTACTGAACCTAAAATGTTGACAAACATACAGAAAATATTTCTATACTTATAGATTACAGGAAAATCTATAAGAAGTCTATGGTGTTAAAATAACATGGTAAATCTCTCGATATTGTGCGTACAAACTTACATTTGCAGTTGAAATGTATGGGAGATTATGTTTACCAACTACAATGTTAAGTTTGTTCTTAGGATAAATTCTTTCCTTCTTTCCAAGTACGGAACCCTTCATTGTGCGTGGTCCGACACGCACTTGGCCGGTTTTTACTATGAATAGACTGGCCGCTATAATAAAACCTGGCCGAAAATGAACAAAAAAAAAAACATCGGATTTCGAACGAAAACGCGTGATAGTTTGTTGCTTGTGATTTCGGTAATTCTGAAAAAGATGTCCTTCAATAGTTTAGAACGTTTAGACTGATATGGCGAGGTATTTGCGATTTCTGGCTTTTGTAGTGGCCAGTCTATCCATCATAAAAAAGTTGGAGTCTCATTTCCTACGAAGTATATGGGAAAGTTTTATGAGATTTCTGACTTTTGAAAATGGCCCGTTTTCTTGCTGACTGTATTTTTTTTTTTTTTTTTTTTTCAAAATCTGGGAATGAGAAAAGGTCTAATTTTTTCAAAAAAATAAGGACAGTCACCTGAAACCGTTTTCTGTAACTACAACGGATAAGGTACGGTCGACTGCAAAAATCCATGGACAGTACAGAAACAAAATCGTGTGAAGCGAAAAGCGAATGCTAGTTCTATTTTCGAAAATTTGAACTCAAACGTTCACTGGAAAATAGACACTAAGGTATCCATGCAATTTTGCAGGTGAGTGTACCTATACTTCCTGCCCCGTCTCAAAAATCCATCCTGTATAATATCCCGACGACGGATGATAGGACGTTTCTTGGGTGACGCGGTCTTGATTGAAGAGGCAAGCGTGCACCATAGCTTTTTTTTTTAATCCTCAACGAGAAAGTTCTTGGCCTTGATTTCACCTGGATGGTAAGTGACGATAAGGCCGATTTCGGAAGAATCATCAACCACAAAGGAACTGGCTATCTTACGTCTTAACTGCCGAAACATAACAAATGCTGACCGCATCGTTGCTCAACTAGCTATATTTATAATAACCAATTGTGTTCTCCTGAACTTAAGCCTACCCCAAGAATGTTTACGACCGGTTTGCGCTGCCCGCATCCCGATTTATTAACTGGGCATATTTTTCTATAGGTTGACGACAGTACTGAAGGAATTTTTACAGCCAATA
This sequence comes from Dryobota labecula, assembly GCA_947523025.1. NCBI lineage: Eukaryota > Metazoa > Arthropoda > Insecta > Lepidoptera > Noctuidae > Dryobota > Dryobota labecula. The sequence goes on along the minus strand of OX383303.1, from coordinate 6,720,963 downwards.
CAGATGTATATAGCAAAGACACCAAAAATAGCATGTTCTCGACCCCATTCTAGGATATTGCCCTATGGTACAACATTTACAAAATACTCTATTGTTTCAGATTCGTGGTGAAAGACTACAATTTCACTCCGATAGTGATGTCGAAGGAGTTCGAGGAGATGGAGCAGAGTCTGATGGTGGAAGTGATCAGGAGACGGCAGCAGCCGCCGCCCAAACAAACCAACGCGGTTGTACAACAAGAGTACGACGAGGAGATTATTGGTGAGTGATTTTGGAACCAGAAGCATGCTTAACCCGTTACACGTCATAGTTCATGACCTTTGAAATTTGAGTAGGCTTTCGGAAAATCGAAGAATTCGCCAATATACACCCATTGACACGGCATTTTTTATACCTTCCTGGCTTCGTTATGAATTAAACTAATCAGATAAAATATCAAAAAATGAAAAAAAAACTGACCTTAACTCGCAGTGATGAGATATATTTTCATTTTGATAGTTTTCACTCGCTTAACCTTGAAACATTATCACAATATATCGAATTCACACACTCTTGCGTTTAGAGCTTTTGTTACCGTCATAGATACGGTATTTTACCACAGATCGTTGAAAATAATAGAACATTTGTGCTTTTTGCATGAAATTTACATTATGTTTACATACGTGGTGGTGTAGAGTGTGAAGACAATAAATGTAAATCGTTACCTCTCGGTAGTAGCTACTCGTACTTGGCTTATTAGAAACAATGTTATAAAATTGGTGAAAAGGAGGTATCCAGTATCATTAAAAAAAAAAAGAAGGGAATCCTACTTCCTACTATATATAATACTTTTGCCCGCGTATATTGGAACTTATCCCACGGGAACGTACTACCGGGATAAAAAGTAGTATTCTATCTGTTAATCCATGTTATGAACTATCTGTGTGCAAAATTTCATCCAAATCCGTTTAGCCGTTTTTGCGTGATTGAGTAACAAACATTTGGATGAAATTACACATAGGATACTTTTTATACCAGTACACGGTGGTTCCACGCTCAAAGAAGAGCGGTCATAACCTCCTAAAAGTGTTTTTAGCGATTCTTTCTTGTTGTGAACGATGTAAAATATCAATAGAGACGTACTTGATTAAATAAAAACTAATTTATTAACATAAGTTACTAGTTTGAAAGACAATCTCGCTCTACCCTGATCAAAGACTAGGGCCGACACTGGCTGTAAGACTCTTTTTTCTTTAGAGAAAGTTTCCCAAGACCATATACAACATTAGTTTTAGTTTATGCGAAACCCGAAACACGTGTCTAGTATTTTTATGTAAAGAATTTATGTACAAAATTTCAAAACTGTATCATGAAAAATAACAAAGTTATAAGCTTGTTATGCTACCTGGTTGTCCGTACAAAAACATGCTCACCACGCGGCGCACCCGCGCCGCCCGCGCCTTGCGTTCATTAATAATAATATTAATTTGGCAGTAGGTATCTAACCGTACGACGATTGTATTGTAATTAACTGGTGATAACATTTTCCATCACACTTGCAGGCTTTGGACTTTTTCGTAATGGTCAAGTACTTAGGCCCGTATTACAGAACGTCACTCAATACTCAAGCATTACTTAAAACTAGTTTCAACCAATCAAATGGCTAGAATCTAGTCTTAAGTAATGTTTGAGTATTGAGTGACATTCTGTAATACGGGCCTTAGTGTCGCTCGGTGTCCAACTTGTAACCTTTTTTAAATATTTTTGGGAAAAAATATAACATGGTGTAAAAACTATTGGAATCGATTCAGTTCCTTATTCTGAACAAACTATATTCAGGTTTTGCATATACTAAAAATAATGTTGTATAAAGGGGTCTGAACTCAGCCAAAGTCGGTTAATTAAGTATGTATTTGTAATTTCGTGTGACATTTTTCGGGTAAAATCTCGTTTATACAGTTATAAATGTTTGTTATTAGATTCAGTTGCTTCCTCGGAAAGTACCCAATGGATAGTTTTACTGTTACAATCTGACGGTTTTTGCGACCACCACAGCTCAAATAAATGCGTCCTTGAAAAGCAACATTTGTTTTTAGTACCTGAAATAAAAATATATACAATTAATATCAAGTTTCGAAGCAATTGCTACGCGGCGCTTCTACGCGTAGTAGCAAACATATTGCGGTCGCGCGGGCAAATTGGGGCAGCTAGAATGATGTTCCTCATAAAGTAGATAGATGTACCACCATTTTAAACTACATCAGGGCCTCAAGTCTGCTATTACAATAGTGTCAGAATGGTCTCGCCATTGTGAGTATTTGACAGTGTTTGTATGGCAAATCTGTCAAAAACTCACAATGGCGAGACCATTCTGACACTATTGTAATAGCAGACTTGAGGCCCTGGAGAGGGCCAGTTGGAGTCAAACTAGTTGGAGCTCTTGATAAAATTACAGTAACAGAAAAAAATACTGAGAAAAATAGGTTGGCGTAGCACCCACATAAAACGTAAGGTTCACATAAATAAATGCGTAAAACAATATTCACAAAACACTCGCCTTGTTCTTGGTTTTCCATCACAAACAAATAACAAAATAACTGGCAATTCTTAGAAATCACTGAACACAAGCACCGTACGAAGTAGCGAGTAACAACAATGAGATGCGTTCACTTTCAAGGCTGATAAATAAGTGATAATTGAAGTTTTTTTTTTACTATGGCATCTCGGAGTTGATCTTGAGAGGTCGTGACTCCTTAACCGGACTTTCTTGTGGCTGCCTTAAGAGGCTACGGAGTGCACAGTGGCGCCCTCATCGTTATTTCGGTGATTTCTTTTATTTTAGAATGAAAATAGAGCTTATTTTCTGCATTTTCATTCTAAAATAAAAGAAATCACCGAAATAACGATGAGGGCGCCACTGTGCGCTCGATGCAGTCTTAAGCGAAAACTTAAACTTGGCCTCCAGCCAGGGCAAAAAACTTATAAACTAAACGACTGCACGCTAAAGGCGCCCCCTGTGGGGTACTAACCTCGGCTTAGGATAATTAAAGTATAGCCCTGATAGGTACGGTCGTAGTGAGGGCATCGTGCTATATGAGTTGTGAATATGCCCCGTTGCTCCCCAGGCACGACCCTGGAGCAAGACATGTGCGTGCTCCTGGGCGGCGGCGCGGAGCTGTCGGACGTGCGCCTGCGCGTGGGCGCGGCGTCGCGCGCGGCGCACCGCTCCGTGCTGGCGGCTAGAGCGGCCTACTTCGAAGCTATGTTCCGCTCCTTCTCGCCGCTCGATAATATTGTTAATGTTAGTATAATACCAGCCTATTTTTGTCCCACTTCATAAGCACTGGTGGTTGGTGAGAAACCGGCCTTACAATTTAATTTGCATTTTTCTACGACAAGCCTGATAAATAGCAACTATTCGCACTTACATAATATATTTTTTATATTCCGTTTCGTTTTTTTTTTCTGACATGCTTTAAGAGCACATAAAAAAAATGCAGCAAAGTGAAATATAGATATGTACATACAATAACACTGGTACTGATATAAAAGTGACAAAACTCATTTGTTGCGTTGCGACTATAATAAAAACTTATTTTTTTATAGTTTTGCTTTATAATTATACTTCACCAGAATAAAATTCTAAAATTGCTTTTTCAACAGATACAAATCTGCGACACGGTGCCATCAGAGGAAGCGTTCGACTCTCTACTTCGATATATCTATTACGGCGACACCAACATGCCGACTGAAGACTCACTGTATCTGTTCCAAGCGCCGATATATTATGGTATGTTTCTTACATATTACCTATCTATATACTAGTACTAATAATATATTAGTACTATAATGAGACAGAGCGAATTTTGTGAGTTTGTGTATATGTGGAGTGTAATCTCGCTCCTATTTGACAAATTATTACACCTTTTGAAAATATAGCCATTTGACATAGGCTATAATTATATTATATAAATATATACAAAATAAGAAATGGGCCAAATGTACTACCATGTACGTCCCAGAAAACGTCCGGCGACATCGAGGCAGGCCCAGGAGAAGATGTCGGGAGGAGCTTGATGCCAACAGACAGGATTGGTCCGCACTGACTCAAGACAGAGTGGAGTGGAAAGGAGAAAGAGAGGCCTTTGCCCTGCAGTGGAACAACACAGGCTAAAAATAATAATAATTATTATAATATACAACTTGATCTGGATCACGAACTTGATCTGGTTGACATGTGGGATGTGGATACAGCAATCATTGTGCCGATAGTCGTGACGACCACTGGCATAATAATCAAGAGCCTCGACCATCATCTGAAGAGGCTCTCGTTAGGTAGCTGAATCAAGGGCTTGATCCAGAAAACGTTACTTGTGGACACGGCGCGTATCGTAAGGAGGTTCCTCTCTCAGGAGCCCTGACCACCGGCAGCTTGTAGGGCATGCAATATCGGAAGGTTCTCAATTCCTTAACTGAGTTCCAATACTGGAGATCTGATTCCGGAATTCCGGAACTGGTAACTTTTGAAGTTTGTGTCAAATCAAACAAGATTTATAATTATATCAGTCTTTTAATCATTTTTAGTAACAAATGAAACATCTTTCTCCCTTATTACTCTAATTAAACATTGGCCGTCTAGCGGCTTGTGGAAAGTTCCACAGACTAGTTTGGTTGCGTTTAGATAAACTAATAATCAAAATATCAAAAAATTATGAATTTCGGAATTCCGATATTACTCCTCTCAATTCCGGAATTGAAATATCAGAAAAATTGTTACGGAATTCCGGAATTAAAATTCCGGAATTCTGAATTTTTTTTTGGTTGGGAAATTATCAAATAACTTCTCCCGCTCTGGGCGGAGCGGGAGGGTGTGTCAGACTTTTACTGACTAAAACCCACCCGTGTTTCTTCATTGCCTGTGTGCCAGGGCCACGTTATCCCTTTCGGTCAAACCCGCAGTCATTCGTTTCCTATAAAAGAACACTACATGGATTTATCATATCGATTTTTAACCCAGAGTCCTTAATCCCCTCAGGTTTCACAAATAACCGCCTGCAAGTATTCTGTAAGCACAACTTGCAGAGCAACGTGTCCCCAGAGAATGTTCTCGCTATCCTGCAAGCAGCTGACCGCATGCGAGCAACCGACATCAAGGAGTATGCGCTCAAAATGATCGTGCATCACTTTGGCCTTGTAAGTTAACCTTATAATATCTTCATATCAACCATTTTGCAAGTAGAACTTGCGGGTCCTATTTATTGTTGCATGCGGATCGATGATATCACATAATATGCCCCAAAAAAAAAATTTTTTTTGAAGAAAAATTATTTGCATCGTATGAAATAATTTACACAGAAATAAACATTGTATTTTCTATCCACAATGGCATGCCGTGGACCGAAAACTATAACGTATTAAGAGGCCAATTAAAAAAATATTATCTCGTGACTGAGATGGAATTATGAAAAAACGTCTCAATTAGGAACCTCAGTAAGTGTTTCTAGAATTTTCTAATACCTTTTATAACGTTTCAAATTGAGACACGAAGCAACAAAATTCGATCTAAAGAAAAGCGGCCACATTCCTCTAGATCGTATTTTGTTGCTTCGTGTGATATGAAACTTTATAAAAGGTATTAGAAAATTTTAGAAACACTTACCAAGGTTCCTAATTGAGCCGTTTTTCATAATTCCTTCTCAGTCACGAGATAATACTTTTTTAAAGGAGTGGCGCTAGTGGACCCTTGTACGCCCTCTTAAGCGCCCCGTCTTCATTAGAACTGCACTAATTGTAAGTCATAGTTTGACCGATTCCGCTGTACTGCGCCTTATGAATCCGCGGCGAGGCCGGAGACAGCGTTAACGAAGAATGACCGTTGACGAATGGGCGGCGGAAGGCAGTGAGCGGTGACGAATGAGCGGCGGGACTCCGTGAGCGTTGACGAATGAGCGGCGGGACGCAGTGAGCGATGACGAATGAGCAGCGGGTCTTCGTGAGCGTTGACGAATGAGCGACCTGCTCTGCCCCCCGTCTCGCCGCGCACTTATCTAAGGCGCGATACAGCAGTATCAGTCAAACTATAGTACACAACTGATAGGCACTTGCGCACTAAGCAACAAGATCAGTAGTCAACGTAAGCTTGCAAGTTGCCTGCCCAATAGCAACTTGAAAGCGTCGGCAATAGTATTCCCATATGTAAGATTAAGCGCTCTAAGGCGAATTAATTTGTCATAGGCGGTTGAAATTCAGTTCTCAAATAATAACCATCTACAATTACACAGGGTTACATTTCGCAGGTCGCGAGGCAGGACGCCATCAAGAACTTGGCCCAACCACTCTTAGTTGACATCATATGGGCGCTAGCAGAGGAACCACACTTCGACTCGCCCCTCCCAGTACAGCCGAGGTCGTTGCCTTCATCATCATCAGCTGATACACTGACTGATGACCCTGAGTATTCTCGACATAGATGCGGAAAATCGTAGAGTTGTAGATTCTGGAACTAAAGTTGAAAGTGCCAATGTGTGTAGGAAAGCGGAGACTGATTTTAGATTATAGGACTAGAAAAGTAGTGATAGACACAACTTAGGAAACTGTTTTTTCTAGGCTATGTCACAGCCAGTAAAAATCTGGTTAAACCGCAAGTCCTCGGCGAAATTATTGTGCGACAGATTTGCGTGCTTATTTTAGTACCTACTGTTATATCCCTTACACCCTTTTTATTAAACGCGGAGTAAAGCTAAGCTCATATTATAGCCGCGGCGGGCCGCAGCGTGTCCCGCGCCGCATTGCAAAAATGCGCCTAAACACTTTAGTTGGCACGGCGGGTCTCACCTCTATGCAGAGATTGTTTCAGATTTCAGACAGATTCAAATTTCGAATTTAAACCTTCAAGTATACCATACATTTTTCAAGCATTAATGGCATAACTTTTCTTCGCGTTTATAAAAATATAAGGGGGTTAGAAAACATGAATAATCAAAAAAAGTGATAACCAATTTAGTATACCTAACTGATTTTTATGTATAATTTTGTGTAATAATGTGATTGTATATTTTGTACTTGTCTCTACTCCAAAAGGAATCACTGACGAGTGTTATAAAAAAAAAAAAATACAAATGTTTATGAAACTCAAAAGAATGTTTCTCAAAAAGTGCCATAGAAAATTGTAGACTTTATTTCCCACGCTTTTAAATGACATTTTTGGCTCATCAAAGACAATTTTCACCTGGCTAAGGCAACAAATAAAAATAATTGTCAATTACAAAATAGACAATGTTGTGTTATATTAATCTATTATAATGAATGAGGCTGTGCATTTAAAATGTATGCAACTTCTATTGACAATATAATTTTGACTTTAGAAAAATAATTTGATTTGGAAATGTATATTTCTATGTTATATGTGTTAACATAATTACTAGCAGAAGAGAAGATTGTTAAGATTATTAAAAGAATAAAGTAGTATAGCGAAATATTTATTTAATGTTATCTAGTCATTACTATCTTTGTCTATGATTGATGTAAGTAATAAACATTTTTAACTTGACATAATCAATTTAATCAAGTAAAATTAACAAAGTAACTAATAAATTAAATCATCATAATACGGATCTGTTTCATTCACTGCTCGTACTTGTGCTTGATGTCCTTCCATAATTTCTGGAAAGAAAAGAAAATAAATTTAGTGATTAGAAATATTAACGATAACTTCTACTAAAGCTCAGTAAATTCTTCACAGAAATATAATGCATGAAAGAGTTGACCAAAGAAAATGAGTGGATGGCATGACCAGACAGGGGATGAATGAATACTGATAAGGTAGCTAATACAGGTGTATGGTACATACATGTTGCACTAACCCAAAATGAATGAAGCTAAGATCAGGAGAATAATTAGAATTACAAAAATTAAAACAACCAATTACAAAATGTATTATCGTACCTACCATCTATACTAATACTATAAATGTGAAAGTAACTCAGTCTGTCTGACTGTCTGTTAAGTTTTCACACCTAAACCGCTGAACCAATCTTCATGAAATTAAGCAGAGATATTGCCTGGGATATAGAGAAGGACATGGGCTACTTTTTTACGCAATAACCGACATTCACGCGGGCGGAACCTCGGACAAAAGCTAGTACCAAATAAATCGAATAACTATCATGAAGCTTTCAAATAAGGCTTTGACTGCCAGACAACAGACACAATAGAAAAACTGTTAGCGGTCACCGGTGACCGTGGTGGCAGTCAATGTGGTAAAGAGTGAGATAAGTAACAATTTAATAAGATGTTTGTAGGACTTGATGAGAAAATGGAGCTCAAACCAGTGACTCTAAGCTAGAATCGATTTTTGAAAAGGAACTTGAATCCGCTAAGTCCTCACAAGACAGTCCTGGCAAGTAGGATGCAATAGAACAGCTGATTATGATTGTTGCTGTTGATAGGCCAAATGCTGACAGTCGTTTAATTTTAGACCTTACAAGCCAACTTTGCCCAAATTAAAGCTATAAAATACCTTAGTTAGTAGAAGAAAAAGCTATCTTCAGTTTGATTTGTAAGGTTATTTTTTGGAATATATTTTTTTTATCTCCTTTTGACATCGACCGTCTTTTTTATCTTCATCGTAGAAGTAAATGAGTCTTTAGATCAATAAGAATTGATAAATATCCAAATTCCTAGCTCCAAAAGAAAATTACATAACATTACTCACTCCCTTGTTTATGCTCTCGAAGAGGCTAACTGAAACGACATCGAAGGTCCTTTCGAAGAAGAAAGTACCCAGCGCTCCAGCCAGAAAGAAGGTGGATGTTCGCTTGAACACAACACGATTTAACGTAGCCCACGCAGACATTGTGGATAGAAATTTAAGAAAACCACTTGTGAACTTGGTCTAGGAACGTACCACAGACTAAAATGATTTTTCTCTTCGGTGCTGACCTTGTCAAAATATTTTAATGCATGAAACACCAGCTTTTCAGCTAAGCTTAACCAGAGACAAATTGAAATAAAACCCTTTTATACAAAAAGATGAGGAAATCATTAATTTCAATAGAAGATGAACCAAGGAAGTGGAAAAGGGAGCGGAAGTCGTTTGCCCCAAAGTGGGAAAATATAAAGCAGATAGATAAATGTAATAATAACCATTTTTTGGTTACATTGTCACTTTCTAATTTGTGTATTTTTTTAATTTGTTTGAGATCACATACAGATGTTCAATACAACTTATCTTCACGTAAATAACTTTCTAAAACTCTAAATACAACCAACTCGCAAACGTGTGCGTTACCCAGGCCAGATGTTGTCGAAAATGGTCATTTGAATCTTATAGATAATTAGTTTTGCGGCATCTGTAATTGTTGCGCACATTTTTAAATTTGTTGCGCTTATAGTTTTTTAATTATTTCACAAAAACATTTCCTGCTGGGGTAACGTTACCCCAGCCAGACCTTTTTCTTTCTAATGGGAATATTTAAATAAGTACTAGCTATAAAATTAGTTGTCTAGATGAAGTAAATGTTGTGCCTTATTTTGTATTTGTTCTTTCATCGGTTGCGAAGTTATTCGAGATTTTGCTGGGGTAACGTTTTTGGTTTTGCTAGATCTTTGAAATGGTTAAGCAGATTCTTATCATATTTTGTACATGGCTTCTTGGGAATTAGTTTAAATTTGTTCTGCAATAAAAAAACCAAAATAATACATAGCTTAAAGGTTATTCCATTAAATAGAAAAACACTTCAATTGGTCCCAGCACTCTCAATAAGAGCTCTAAAGACTTACTTTAAACGTTATTTTAAAGCTTGTAACTGCCTTCAAATTTACGTGAAGTTTCATTAGTATCCTGTAAGTATTTAACAAGTTATGATGATATTGAGTTCTTCACGAGCACGGTCTTGATGCGCGCGGTGTTATTTGGCCACTGGATTGGATATATGAACTGAATGTTATGTCAATTATTAGTTTTTTAGTTCAGTTGTATATCAGTAAAATTTCAGCTCAGTACATTGGATAATTAATGAGATAATACGATTAAAGTCATTAGGAAGTGAATGACCGTGGTAACCCGACCAAGTTTAGGTGGTTACGAAAAAGCGAAAACGCAAAACATAATGGTACCTTCTAAAATATGTAGGATAGTGTTACAAATTTAGTACAGACATGTACACAAGTTTTAAAAAAAACTACGTGATTATTAAATAATTTTTATTGACAGGTAATATAATCATTTCAATTGAACTTTTAAAGTATTATTAAACTTATACTTAAAAACAATCACAGATTAAAATTACAGATGTAATTTTGCTTTTTTGAAATTTTCTATTATTTTTTTATTAAATTATAGATTTCAGTATACACAGTACACAGTTACAGTTTTTATTTAAATATCACATATTGGACTGTGTAATGATCACAGACAATAAATAATATACAATGGTTTTTTTCAGTTAACACTAAACTTACGGTGCGTACAAACTATATAACATAACATGTTATATAACATTTTTCATAGTGTGGTCATGTTATATTGTTGTATAACATGATGATGAAGTATGATATGATGAAGTATCTATATGCTTTGTGTATATGTATTTATTGTATATATGTAAGTGGTACACCACTAAATACCTGCAGTATTGTCTCTCCTTCTACTTTTTGATCCATCCAAAGGTTGTCTGTAAAAGATCGCTTTTAGCGATAAGACCGCCCATTGTGACACCCTATGTAACAGTTCTACATTTATATCTGTAATTTGTATGGTGTACATAATAAAGAGTATTCTATCTATCTATCTATCTATAACATTTTACATAGAGTTGTAGTGTTATATAACATGTTACATGGTCTATACGAACCTTTACGTATGTCTACTAATACCTACTTATATCAATTAAAATCACAGATCAATGGTAATATTAAATGACATCACAATGTAGTAAAATGCTCACAGTTAGTCCTACTGTTTTGTTGTCTCATTTCAAATATCACATTTTTTTCCTAAGTTTAAAATCACAGATGAAAAATAATAAAATTAAGTAATATTAAACTGCAGTCAAATAATTATGTAAGTATTACTTTTAACTAATTACAATCTCAAAAAGTCGACGTGTAAAGGTACATTCTAAAACTTTGTTGGTTTTTGTATAAAAATATCACAGATCATTTTGTAAAATGAGTATCCAAATACGTAAGTAGCTTTGTGAAACAAAAGTTGTCATAAACAGAGATCTAGTTGGCGCTCTAGAGAGACCATAAGCGTAGGCAGATTTTGTTGATTCTTACGTCAGTCGATGAAATGGTCATGATTTAGGTTCTATATTAAAAAGTGTGAAATACCTGTTCGCGATCTTTAATTTAATAAAAAACATATTGCTTTCGACTGCATAAGATTGGAGACGATTTTTTCAATATTATTATTATCACATCTATAAAAAAAATGTGACTAGGATTAAAATTCACAATTTTAAAGTAAATACACGTCAAGTGACAATACAAAATCTATAAAATAGTTTTGTATTTTAGATAAATTAGATAATTATTATAATAAGATATTATCAGATTGTAATGTATAAATAATCGCGTGGGGCATTAAATTAATCAAGCAAACAGGGACAGACAAACGGGAAGCGACTTTGTTTTATAGGTACTATGTAGCGAAGGATAAATATGTCGTTATCATTGTTGAGAATTCCAGTCTAGGTAATAATTAAGTACGAAAGAAAAGAAAATAATAAGTTCCTAAATTTAAATATTTAAGCCTTAAAAAAATACAGTTTTAGATAAGTACCTAACAACATGTACATATTAATAATAATTTTGCTACTATTTCTGTAGTTACATTATACAAGCTTACCTTGTTCGTGAATTCATCAAGCAGCCTGCACCATAACTATGATCATCAATAGAAGCACTCCACATTAGCAGTAATTCGCCACACTTATTATTTTACATTAGCTCTCACGCACTCTATAAATATTTGCAAAAACAGGAAACGGAACTGCCGAAACGCATGCGCACTCTACAAGATGAATTATGTGATTACGGAGCATGTTTAGTGCGATATGCAAACAATGCGCCCCTTCACCCCACCCCTTCCGCGTCCCACCGAACGACATGTTATATCAGTGATTTTTGATAAGTTTGTGCAACTGGAAGATAATAATAATGTTTTCATAGTACAGATATTATTATATTATTAATGTATTTAACAGTGTACGCGTCTGTACCGAAATTGTAAGGTGTATTATACTAAACATTTCAAAAGATAGTATAATGTTCTGCGTTTTCGCTTTTTCGTAACCACCTAAACTTGGTCGGGTTACCACGGTCATTCACTTCCTGATGACTTTAATCGTATTATCTCATTAATTATCCAATGTACTGAGCTAAAATTTTACTGATATACAACTGAACTAAAAAACTAATAATTGACATAACATTCAGTTCATATATCCAATCCAGTGGCCAAATAACACCGCGCGCATCAAGACCGTGCTCATGAAGAACTCAATATCATCATAACTTGTTAAATACTTACAGGACACTAATGAAACTTCACATACATTTGAAGGCAGTTACAAGCTTTAAAATAACGTTTAAAGTAAGTCTTTAGAGCTCTTATTGAGAGTGCTGGGACCAATTGAAGTGTTTTTCTATTTAATGGAATAACCTTTAAGCTATGTATTATTTTGGTTTTTTTATTGCAGAACAAATTTAAACTAATTCCCAAGAAGCCATGTACAAAATATGATAAGAATCTGCTTAACCATTTCAAAGATCTAGCAAAACCAAAAACGTTACCCCAGCAAAATCTCGAATAACTTCGCAACCGATGAAAGAACAAATACAAAATAAGGCACAACATTTACTTCATCTAGACAACTAATTTTATAGCTAGTACTTATTTAAATATTCCCATTAGAAAGAAAAAGGTCTGGCTGGGGTAACGTTACCCCAGCAGGAAATGTTTTTGTGAAATAATTAAAAAACTATAAGCGCAACAAATTTAAAAATGTGCGCAACAATTACAGAAGCCGCAAAACTAATTATCTGTAATATTCAAATGACCATTTTCGACAACATCTGGCCTGGGTAACGGACACCTCGCAAACCTATATTTCGAACCTTAATGATAGATAGTGTCTTTGCGCATTTTAAACGAATCATATTACGGAGAGAAATCCTCAGGAAACAAACAGCCATCCACCTCAGCAGTATTTTCAACTGGCTAATAATGCATCTGTTAACGATGATATCGTGGTTATCCAGCTTTCTGTGGTAACTTGGTTTCAGAGCCAGGAGGCCTGAACTAAGCAGAAGAAATAGACCTATCATGATTCAAATGTAGACCCCCCTTACCTGGTGCTGTTCACACCAACCGGCTCTTTGTAGAACTGGCACATAACTTCCAGAATATACCTACTTCTTCCCTTTGTTCAACACAAATACTTGTGGCGGTACCTACTAGAATAAACTTAATTAGTTTTTTCAGGAACACTACTATGAATATTCGACAAAAGAAAGAGTACCTTAGACGTCAAGAGGCAGATTAACAGAAGTCAATCTTTCCAACTGGCCAGTATTTTACATGTAGTATTACCTCGTTGATCTAGCTATTTAGTGCAGCTAGTGGTGGTAAGTGCCACTGCTGGGGTTGTGGCCGTGGGATCGATCCCCAGGTCAGACAGTGTCATTAAGAACATTTTTTTTTTTTTTTTCATTACGATCAAAATACATAACAGCAGACGGAGACTGCTTTTGTGGTCGGTTAGTGGTAATAGGCTCGCCACCTACATGAATCTTTCAAAAAAATAACTGCGGAAAAGTGAATACCTTCCAGTGAACCTACTCTTTCAGAGTTATTGCTTTAGTAGAACAGTATTGACTGTCCCACGTCAACCCACTCTCGCCACACAGACGCCCCGTATATCGATACAGCGTTCGTCACAATCATACAGGCCAAGCCATCGTCCTCCCAGGCCACCGACCGCTACACAAAGAATCGATTGAAGCATCTAATATTCCTTCCTTCCTTTGATGGATCTAGCGTTGGTCGTCTTTGACGTCAGCAATCGCGGCGGCGCGCAGTGGGCTGAAATTCGGCTTTCGTAGACATTTTCGTTTGATTTTTTGGGGTGTTTTTTTTGGTTAGATGTGCTTTAGAAGACAATGGTCTGTGATTTATACTTTTTGAATAACAGTGCAAACAGTTACCATAGAGTAAAAATAAAATAAATATTTTTTGTTTTGTTGTTCAATAAGGGTTTTTATTTAAACCCCTAGCTTTCCCAGGGTTAAATGGTATGCTAAAATATCCTAAATAAATCATAGAAAAATCACCTACGAGCCCACTGTGCGGCGGGGCAGGAATGAAGGAGGTACAGCTACATGTTAAGGGTCCCGAAAAAACGGGAGGGGAATTTTATCTGTAGTAATAGTGTTAATCATAATATTTATATAAATAATAATTGGCTTCAATTGCATCTGATAAGACGATCATTCGATTAATTTGCGCATCATGTGTATCAAACATGTAAAATTTGAAAATTGCAATTGATCGTTTCTTCGGGAACCCTTTAAAAATAAACGGTTGCCACCGCGCCGCGCCGTTAATTACGCGGCGTAAACGGTGAAGTGACATGCCACGGCTGCCACGTATAGCTTTTCACACCACAGTGTTGTCCATTCCTTTTAGTCAATTTTCTTCCCGCACACGCATAATTGTGTCGCTTAACTTCAAAATCGGGTAAATCCAATTTTGAGAATTTTTAAGATTTTGATACCAAATTAAAGGCCAAAAACAGACTTATAAAACAATTTTATCAGTTGTATATAAATCCGCAGAGTTCTTGAGAAAAAAACCGTTAAAATCATAAAATTGTATCTAATTCCGATAGATCCATGAGACAGTTTTATTCAAATGCAGTTAAGTCCATGAGGCCAATCAGCTAACCGCGTTTGTTCAACATGGCGGTCAGTCGACGTCAACTCTGCGATATTAACACCGTACGCTCCGGTTTTTTATTGTTTCTTTTTAATCATAGACAGTAGAGATGGGCTGAGTGATGATTTTTCTGTATCGGTGACTGCATGACAATGACAAAAAAATATCGGTGACGGGAACAATGACAAAATCATCAATGATTTTTATTTGAGTATTAGATCTCGTCACTTCATTTGTGAGTAGATACTGAATGATCGCGGAACGGCTTAGTGAAATTATCATTAGTTATTTATGTAGGCATGAGTCGAGTTTGTCAGTTGGCCGCGTAATTTAAATTTTCTTAGTTTGTGACATTCATTGCAGGTTATTTAGGTATTGATTTATCGTTATGGAAATCATCAATATGTTTCCATTAGTGATATTTGCTGCAAGATATGACTATTTAGTATATCATGGCAATTTGTCGTAAAAACTTGGTCGCGTAAATATGCACTTCCCCAACAAGTAATATTCCAATCTTCCCTTCATGCTTTTTCCAGGCTTAGGACTAGCAAAGACTAGCAAAGTAATAGTACATACTTAGTACCTAATAAAAGAAATCTATCAGTCTGCTAATTACACTACGTATTTCGTACGCGTAAAATTATATTAGGGTGGTTGTTCGTCCTCGTCTATCCAAAACAATGATTCACGAAATACTAAATGCTAGATAAATTGCATTCGTGATTTGCCGCGCATTTCGCACGCAAACATAAACAATGCAAGTGAAAGCATTGTTGCCGTTCCGTGCGCTCAGTCCCGGTCATTTTATCGAAACATGTGAGTTCCAGTCCAGTATCGCCGATCGCGCAGTCTCGCAACGTCGCAATTCACAGTCACACCGCCCGCTGCGCCCGAGACGGCCCGATACCGTCCGATCCGAATCACCGAAGTTCGCGTTCATTGTCATTCTTGTAATGATTTTTAAGCATTGATGATTTTGTCTTTGTCATTGCATGATGAAATGATTTTAAAATATCGATGATTTTTACATGTGACATGATATCGGACTCATCTCTAATAGACAGTTCCCATGGATAATGCCATTAAAATAGTTGCACCGAGCAATGCCCGCAAGCGGCCTATTATAAAAATACACACTGAGTTTTTTCAAAGATAGATAAATTGCATTCCATTAGATCAAATGAAGGTAAATCCAATCTTAATTTTACATTTTTGAAAGAATGTATGATTATAATATTAAATTTGCTTTAAAGGATCGTTACCTTCAGTATTGTTGACATAAGAAATAAAAAACCGCCTTTTAATTCATGGAATTAAAGACTGTTATCACTTTTTTTTTTATATCTCCCAACAGGGTAAAGAGGATTTACCCGAGTTTGAAGTTAAGCGACTCAATTTATGGCTTCACAAAAAGTAAATTATAAAGAGGATAATAAAACACTTAATTATTATGATGAAAATAGGGGATATATTTACAACTATGTATTAAAACAAAATGATGACTCATGACAATACTTTCCATAAATAATAAATGAGTAATGGCGTGTTACAAATCACGCATAATTAAATAAAACCGCCATAAATGATTGTACAAACGTTGTGTACGGAATGATTGTCAGCAAACAGTTTTCTTTTGGTTTCCCACACAATAGATAATGGTGCCGATTCCCTTGTTCACAAACTAAACTAAATTTAAGTTCAGTGCATCTTTTTCTTAATGAAAAAACCTCTATTTATCTTCTGACCTTTTGGTCAGAAGATAAATTTTAGTTGTCCTGTCAAATTAATCAGCACTCGACGTAAATTGACATAATTCTATTAGACAAGTTTTTAATCACGTCTAAACATAATTATACAGAGTAGTGACAGGACAGGTGCTGATTAATTTGACAGGACTAAACTAAAATTTATCTTGTCCTTTTCTTAATGAAATAGAAAGAAAAAGATGCACTGAACTTAAATTTAGTTTAGTTTGTGAACAAGGGAATCGGCACCAATGTTTTTGGAGTTCAGACAGATCAAACTAAAGGCCACTACAGACTCGTTTGATTTTGTCGAATAATGATCAAACCAATAAAATCGAGCAAGACTTCTGGCAAAAGTAGCCCAACCTTATTTATTATTTTATTTTATTTCGTACTCACTTTTATATGATTTTGTTTCCTGACAAAAACTGCAGTTGGAAAACGTGCCTTTCGATTGTGTATTAAGCTACTTCTGCTTGGCAGCCAGAATAGAATATTAAAAATAGCGCACAAACAAGAGGGATATTATACTGTAAAATCTTAAAGTAAAAAATGCCATAAGATATTATACTGCAGTAAAATAAAGTTCAGTCCAAAGCTAAAACTATGTTTTGCGATACATAGGCTTATAAAAATGTGTCGAAAACAGTGTTCATAAGAAAAAACGAAATTATAACACAGGTCTTGACATAAAATACGGGGAAGACATTACTTGTTTATTTTAAAAATACAGACACAATCCGACGCATTTTTAGTAAGCGGTACATCTTCAGCGGACTTTAAAAATAAATGGTGTTATGATACATTTCTATTATACTTTTTGTTTTACTGAAAACTTAAATAAGAGATAAATAAATATTATAGTAGTTTTTGTAAACTATCTTCATGCACAAATCAAAAACACAATTATTATTTGTTATCTGCCATTTGAATTACTTATTTGATTTATAATAAAACATCAGACAAACATTATTTAGCAGTAAATTGTATACAAAACGGTTACGGAAAGCTATCCATAAACTAGGTTACGCCATTGCAAAAATACTTCGTACTATGTCCTTTACATTGGAAATACAACAGAACTATGGACGTATAAATGTATTCACATATTATTGAATGCTCGCCGAACGTGCGCCATTTTATTGTAATGTAAACGCACCCTTACGCTGTAACGGATTTTTTTTTTTAACTCAAATTCCCTCTTCTACTTTATATTGGACTTTGAATATCGTTCCTGTGTTTAGGCTCTAACTATTGTCACTTACACAATGTGTACTAAACTTTAAACGTAATTATTGTAACTTATTTACCAATCCATTCCATAGCTGTTACTTCTAACATTCTGATATGTATAGATAGTTTAGGGATAACTTACTATTGTACTCGCCAACGACCATGGCAGCCGCGGTCTTAGCCCTATGAGTCTATGAGCAAGATGACGCGACACTCAGTAAAAGAAATCCCGTACTAAATAGGGTCTATTTAGTAGCTCTCATGTTTTATGACCACGACTGCTAGTTTTGGCGCTTATAGTAACCGGCATGAGTCGTGAGCACAAACTTACACCTGCGTAGTAGTACATTTTTAGGTCTCTTTGGCGGAATAAAGAAGCTGGGGAACACCGAGCTGCATGCGATTGGTTCGTCAGTCGATACTCGCCGTCTATTGGACTCTCGCGTGTCATTTTTATTTAGCCGAAAGTGTACATGTGCGAGCTTGCCCCAAATACTGCCCATCTGTGCTCACGACTCGTGCCGGTTATTATACAACTGTATTATTAGACAAATCATATAGTTCAACACAAATTGTACAAAGCAAAACTTATAATAGGAATTATAATACAACTGACGCACTATATTGCTCAGCTAGACCTTTGATGCAGTGTTGTGATTGGCCGTTAGCAAGAAACAGGCTGTTTTATTGGCTTTTTGATACGCATTGCCAAGCAGAACTAATTATCGGTTTAAGCAGCAGCAATTTTTGGTCTTGTTTGGCCATTTCAGCAGCTTATAGTGCGTTACTTGCAAAAGACTATTCAAATTAATTTACCTGTTATGTTGATCTAATTAATACCCACAGATTATTCGTTTTAATTGTAAATAATATCTCCTAGAGCAAAATAAATAAATTTGGAATTTCAATACAGAATACTGTAAACACTATGCCAATACCAAAATAAAAAATACAATTATCTCACTGAAAAATACACTGGAGTCAACGTCTATATGATGAAGATTGGTCAGCTTTATCAGAATATGCGTTTCCAAGGTGCAGGCAATCTTTCATAAGAAATAATACTTTTATGTTTACAAATATAATGTGTTGTTGGCCATTTTTGAGACTAAGTTTGCCAAAACTTCGATATCCAAGTCTTTGCAAAGTTAATCACTAATGCCCATTGGTCTTTTATGAAATCCTGATGTACCAACATTGGTTAGTGTCTTGCGACATCGTTGGATGTCCCTTCACAAATGTTAGCACCAACATTTGCTTCAACTTTGACGCGTGAGTATTATTATCCACGCCAAACATTTGGCCGCGTAGGGCCACAGTAATGGAATCACGCAATGCCATAGACACTGCTCATCTAGCTACAAAACTACAACAAAAAAAAAAAAGTAATATTTAATACCTTTGCCGCGTGTAGTCTTTTCTAGAAGTTTCCGACTTTAATATTACAGCTTCTTCAATGTTTTAAGCGTGAATCACGGCCGTTAAAAGCGTTCAATGACCCATTAAACGTTCGTAACTATTCAATGATTAGCATTTAATAAAAAATAACATTAATGGTATACTTCCTTAAGCTAACATTCGTCGAACCATCACATAAATTTTGATAATTAGATTACACTCATTCATTAACTAGGCATTCGTTATATTCTAATAATTTTTGGAGTAAATAAATCCATAGTATGTACATGCTCTTGAGATTGTTCAACCTAGCAAGTTGTTTACAAATTATCAAGTATTCGGGTAGACTACACAATAACCTATTAATATTTTGGTCAGTTTCGAGTTAAAAATACAAATTGTTTTATACTGCTTGGGTTAGCAATCACTGATTTTGACACAACTCTCTAGCAGTTTGACAATGATCTACTTATTTAAATAACACAATAGATGTAGGTACTCATAAAGACAAACAAAATTGCATGTCTCTCAGAAGTATTTTCATTACCAATTTCCCTTTCTAAAACTGAAGTAATATCAATATTAAATTAGCACCACCTATGAGTAAAAGATAACATAAAAAGTGCATTGTTTTAATGGATAAGAGACCACAGACAACAGACTCCATATTGATATTATACTTTTTGGAAACTTTTTTAATGTCCCACCGAGACTTATTAAACAGCTGCTGATGGCCGAATTCTCAAACACAACTCAGTTTTAAGACACTATTAGGTCTCATGCTGCCACTGCAGTGACGAGAACTAGGGCTTCATCTATTGTCTGCAGCCTTCCATATTCTTTCATATTAATATTAAACAGTGTATCAATGAATTCTTCACCTTGTTACAGATCAAAAGCATGTCCTATGTAACGGGTGTTGATACCTTGCTAGGTCGTACAACATATCTCTCCATATTTGAGCATTGAGAACATTGTCCGTGGCACAAGGCGTAGCGTATACCACTAGCAACATTTCTTTTTGGTCTTGATATTATTCTTTAGGTGTACCGTGTCTTTTGTTACGTTTTGCCTCTCCTTCATTTCAAGCTTTGATCTTAGTACCTGGAATTTGGGATAGTTTTATTAGAATTTTTGTGTTAAAAACTACATGCATTGATTATAGGGCATGCAATATCGGGTTCTCAATTCCGGAACTGAGTTCCAATACTGGAGATTTGATTCCGGAATTCCGGAACTGGTAATTTTTAAAGTTTGTTTCAAATCAAACAAGATTTAAAATTATATCAGCCTTTTAATCGTTTTTAGTAACAAATTGAACATCTTTCTCCCTTATTACTCTAATTGAACATCTTTCTCCCTAATTACTCTAATTAAACATTTTAAACCGTAAAATCAACAAGGCTTTATTTATTACACAATAGAAGTCTTTTAATCATTTTTAGTAACAAATTAAACATCTTTCTCCCTTATTACTCTAATTCCACAAATTAAGAAAGTTCCACAGACTAGTTTTGTTGCGTTTAGATAAAATAATAATCAAAATATAAAAAAAATATGAATTTCGGAATTCCGGCATTACTCCTCTCAATTCCGGAATTGAAATATCAGAAAAATTGTTACGGAATTCCGGAATTACGAAATTCCGGAATTCCTGAATGCATGCTCTAATTGATTATAGTAACAGTTTTCGTGTCTATTCTTTGCGAGTCTCTAAAAATTTAAATGCTCAGCATAGTTTCCCAAATGAAATAAAGTAAATTATCTGTATGCAAAACTGAATTTAATCAATCAGTCTTCTCTAGACTAAATTGAAATAAATGAAGATTTTTCTTTGTTTATATATTTAAGGTATGCAGGAACAAGTAAGATAGGCATTCCACAAAGGAAGTTAATGCCAATAGTAAGCATATTCATGACTAAACAACCTCCAATTAGGTAATTCCTTTACCTAAATTGGTTAAACAGATAAGGAAGCAGTACAGTCCTTTCAAATGTGACTCATAATTTCTGAGGTATTAACAATAAACTATGGAACAATATCATTCTGAAGTATGGGTTTTCAACTGGATTTTGTGAAATATTGTGATTGTTATCTATACTAATATTATAAAGAGGTAAAATTTGTTAGTAAGTTTCTGGGTAAGGGGTAAGGGTGGTAAGGGGGTAATCCATGAAACCACTGAACAGATTGTTTTTTTTTTTTTTAAACCGGAGCTAAGGAGCCGGGTAAAAAGAAAAAGTCAGAAATGTGAAAACGAAGTAACAGCGCGGGTGGGTGAGTGTTAACCGCGAATAAACTTATTTTCTTTCTTTCTTTCTTTTTTTTTCAATACCATGTGACGCGGAGGGTCGAGGGGCGAAATTTCACGCGGATGAAGTCGCAGGACAGAAGCTAGTCATTCAATAAATATTTATTTCTAGAATTTTGTGCCTACATCAACAGAATATTATACAGGATGGATGTCTTAGATGGCGCAGTAAGGCCAGATAAATTAACCGTTGTAGCTACAAAAAAACGGTCTTAGGAGACTGTCCTTATATTTTTGAGAAATTTAGAATACCAATCACAGATTTTGAAAAAAAAAACTACAGTCAGCAAGAAAATGGCCCATTTTCACAAAAACTTTTTTTGATTCCAATCAATCCTGTTTCTTATATGGATCAAAAAATGTTATGTTGGGCAGTGTTATTGGGTTTTTTCTATTGGAATGTCTCAGTAGCATCCCAGAGTCTGGATTTGTGCCTGGATGATGGCAATAGGCTCGCCTTGTATTACATGGGACTTAAACTGTTTAAATTTGGGTGTATAGGTACACTTCTGCCCAACTATTAAACAGTGTGATATAATGTAATAAATTGAAACAGTAGAATTGTCAATGTAGTCATTATTATGTATCATAAGTACTTAAAAGTAAAATTCCCTTTAATTTTTGACCACAACTTCCTGGTTTTTACTAGTATTCTTCCAGCAATTTTATTATTGTATTATCCTCTTTCAAACTAGTATTTAGGACATTAATTCAGGTTGGTATGGGTTCATTAATTACCACTGAACTTCCTCAGTATTATAATATAACTAGCTTTTGCCCGCGGCTTCGCTCGCGTTAATTTCGTTTTTTTTTTAATTGGACCCTGTTAAGCAGAAAAGATCCAACCAACATTGTGTTACTTTTGAGTAAATACGATTTGAAGTTTAGGAGTGAATATAAAAGTTACAAGTAGAGGAATACAAAAATGGAAAGTTACTAATGGTAACACAGTAAATTAGCATTATTTTAAATGTAACAACACAGCCAAGTTGAACACAGGTTTCCTGATTTTCTTAAAAAACTACCTGTGGATCTTTTATGCAAAAAAGAAAATTGTCGGCCATATTTTTACACGGGGGATCCAAATAAAAATATATGAAGGTTTAAAAATCTTTATTATAGGGAACACATTTTTTTTAGTTACTTTTACTTTATTATGTAGCCCGACGTTTCGGACACTTGTCCCATGACAAAGGATCGTAAATAGTGTCCGAAATTTCGGCTTAAATAATTGATATTGTGAAAGCAAATAAAACGCGATAGTATCCGTAAGTTTTAATTTTAATTGAAATCTTGAAAGGGTTAATCAAGTTCTAATCCACAATCGATCTAATTGGATCGCAATCTTCTTCCACTTCAAGCTCAAAATCTGGTTCCCCCGAAAATCCGTCTACATCATCTTCTATATTACTATCACCAGTCATTTTTTCGTAGAATGGCTGAGCATCGCTCGGGATCAAATGCATTAAGCTTCTGATGTCGTTCAACTTAGCTTCTGGTATCATCTTACCATGAGGCCAAAGCATTTGCATAAGATTTTTTTGATATCAAGCGTGTTTTGCCGCGGATTTTTTTTTTCAAATCTACTTCTACAAAAGAATCATCTTGACTGTACCGCATGAACAAAGAAAACATAGCCTCCTTTTTGAGCAAAATTTCTTTTGTCTTTAGCCACGATACTTTTTCTCCCGAAAGTGTTTTTTTTCTATTAGTTATAATATTCTCCAGTGCACGTGAACTAAGAAAATCTGTTGATTCCATGCGGTGAACTTGAAGAGGCTTTTGTTTCTTGCAGGTTCTCATGACATTTATGTAGTCCTCAGGCGAATACACTCTTTGTTGGTATTTCAACGCATTTTCCACTTTACCGAAATCTGTATCGTTCGGCAATAAGGAAAAGAGAAAAAATATTTTGTGGAAAGGATCCAACCAGTTTGGATTTAAAAAAAAAATACATTTAATTTTTTTGAGATCCAAGAGTCATGTATCTTTTTTGTTTTTCTTTTAAAACGTTAAATGTATTTTGGTACATGTAGTGTCATAGAGGTTTGTTTGGTGAAAGTGATCAGACTGCTTGGGTCTTTTTTGCGTATATAAAGTTCGATGCGTAGATTCTAACTATATATATAACTCGATTTTGGACAAATTGCTGGTTGGATCTTTTCTGCTTAACAGGGTCCAATTCTAAACAAGTTTCTATCCATACTAATATTATAAATGTGAAAGTAACTCTGTATGTTACGTTTTCACGCCTAAACCGCTGAACCGATCGTCATGAAATTTGGCAGAGATATAACCTAGGATATGGAGATGAACATAGGCTACTTTTTTACGCGTTAACCGACATCCACGCGGGCGCCATCTATTATCATAAGAACGTTATTGTTGTTTTCCTCAGGAACAGTATTGTTTGTCGAGATGAAATGGACAAGGGTACCTCCCTTGTCCATTTCTGTACACCTTACAACGTGTATGCAAAATTTCAGGACAATCGGTTCAGTGGTTTAGACGTGAAAAGGTAACAAACAAACTTACTTTCGCATTTATAATATTAGTTAAGATTAAGATCCCTGAAGAGTAAGGCAGAGGTTTTAGTTAGCTATTAGTTCACCCTCATTTCGCCAGTTATGTTCAAGTCCCATCTAATAGGGGGCAAACCTAGGTTTCTCAGTATTAAAACTAGTATTTTAGATATAAAAGTGATGTTATATTTACCATTTTAGTGATGGTGAGGAACATTTCCTCTACATTAATGTTTTCCTTTGCGCTCGTCTCAAAGAGTGGTATGTTCATCTGATTGGCGAACCTCTGTGCGTCTTCTGTAACTACTACTTTTCTTGACGGACAATCGTTCTTGTTACCAACTGAAAACATAATAAAATTAATTGATAGTGACGTTTATAAAGCAATATGACTGACTCGGTGAACTTCATACCACGTAAGACAAAAATTAGATTTTTTGGCTTTTCCTTTGAGTTTTTCCTAACTTTCTTTTTTCCTAAACCACTCCAGTATTCAGGTGAACAAAAAAAAATCATATTCAAATTGGTCAATCCATTGTCAACTTTTTGAGAGAGTAATGCACGGCAATTGATTATTAATTTTCCGATCAGATGCAGAGTGAAAAAAAGGGACAGAAAGTATCTTATTCTTTCTTCTTCTGGTATAATGAACCCTACTAAACTAATGACAAGTTTCAGTGTCTATGCAATAGACACAATACAAATAAAAAAGAATTTGTACTTATGAAATTTTCTGCAAGTTAATTGGAAGAATAAAAGAAAAAGAAAAGTAAAGAAGAAAGAAGAAGTGGAGAAGTTAATTAAATAGGTCATAAATATAAGAAAAATATACATTCCCATAAACTGTTTATAACAACACATTAGTATTTAAATCATCAAAATTGATACACCATTTTTGAGATAACGAATACACATATTCATACAGGAAGTAAAGGACTTCCTTTTTAATTGTTTAATACTCCTCCTACTGTTTATAACACAGTAGCTGTATAGTATAGCAGTAGTGATCTTAATTTTATTTTTATATGTAGAATAAAAATGTTTTTATAAACAATGTTTTTTAGCATGGTCAGTCTTCATGCCTTTAGAAAGCTGTAAGTTATATAATGATTACTCAAATGAAATTAAATTTGTCTGGCCACAATAATTAGACTATGACAGAGGATTCTTTTTGTTGTTGTTAATCATTTGGACAGTGTTACAGCCTCAATGTATGGTACAGTTGAGAAATAGCAATAATGTGGCCGTTTCATCAATTTACTACACATCATTACTTGAAATTAACGTCATTAGACCTTAATTACTTTTCTATCTAACTTCCCAAGACATAATGATGGTGTAGGTACAGGTAATTAGGGAGTACTGAAGGCAAGATACTAATTTGTTCTTAGTGTAAATTCCACTCACCTAAGACTTTATTAACAACATCACAATTCTGTTCGATCTCGTGCAGCCACCTCTTGACATTGGCGAAGGACTCCCCATTCGTGACATCGTACACCACGATGACGCCGTGCGTGCCTCTGTAGTACGTGCTAGTAATCGTCCTGAACCTCTCCTGGCCCGCCGTATCCCATATCTGTAGCTTCACTCGCTCACCGTTTATTTCTAAAGTCCTTATTTTGAAATCGACCCCTATCGTAGTAATGTAACTACCGGAGAATGTGTTGTCGGCGAATCGCAGGAGAAGACAGCTTTTACCCACACCTAAAACATATCAACATTACACCGTTGACTAAGCTGCACAGACCCGAATATCGGTTGTGAAGTTATAACATCACAGGCCTCGCCCACTCACCACTGTCACCGATAATCAGCAGTTTGAAAAGGTGGTCAAACTCTCGCGCCATGATTTCAGATAGTTATAACTATTACACTAATTGGTCATATAATCACTATTAATGTTAAAAATGTATTTAGTACAACTTTAACTACAGAAATGTTAATAAAACTCATGCCGTTAACGTTACACTTCCATCACTTTACAATCGGTCGCCATCATTGTTTTCAATTGCCAGTTGAAAAAAAAAATTACAAAGGAAAATATCGTTATCTGAGTTTATGGTAAGTGAAAACCTTGGAAAATTATAATTTATTCATACAGGAAAAACACAAGACTGCAAAATATTACTTCTAATTTCCGTTACCAATATTATGTAAACTAATCGGAGCTCTTTAAAGAAAGAGTAGTAGGACCAACGGTGGTGGTCATGCATAGGCTATGGCCAAAGGCTACAGGAAAAGCTTCTTCCACTTGATATACTACTGCTAAACGATAACCTTTATGAAGATAATTTCTCCTTTATCTATTGTTATTGGCTTGAATAAGTAAACTAGGAATAAGAACCGAAAGTCTGTTCGAATTTTGGCAACATTCCATGTAAATGTGACGCACCTTTTTTGTGATGTATGCGTTCGCGATTATTTGTATGAGTAATCAAATTCATCTGTCAAAATTGTCAAATAAAGTGTCAAACGCTCTAGGTGTGGTACGGATAATCCAATTTTTATTAAATTTCGATAATGTCGGCAACGTTAAAGCCATATTTAACAGCGGTGCGCCATACGCTGACTGCGGCGATGTGTCTAGAGCATTTTTCGTCGCAAGTAGTGGAGCGATACAACAAACCGGAGGTCGAGGTTAGAACAAGCAAAGAGCTCCTGCTGAATCCAGTGGTAATTTCTCGTAATGCGAACGAGAAAGTGTTGATCGAGTCGTCAATAAACTCTATTAGAGTGAGCATTATGATCAAGCAGGCGGACGAGATCGAAAAGATTCTGTGCAAAAAGTTTATGCGGTTCATGATGATGAGAGCAGAAAACTTTATCGTATTGAGGCGGAAACCGGTGGACGGATACCATATCAGTTTCTTAATAACAAATTTCCACACCGAGCAAATGTTTAAACATAAACTAGTCGATTTCGTGATATATTTCATGGAGGAAATTGATAAGGAAATAAGCGAAATGAAACTGGCTGTTAACGCGCGCGCCAGGATCTGCTCAGAAGAGTTCTTGAAGAGATTCTAAATAAAACCTTCCCACATGAGTATGACTAATAGAAGCATAAATTAATATTGTTTAGTGCTATAATAATGGTGAATTAGTGTAATTTTCCTTATGACTGTTATATGTACGTTTGTAGATATAAATTAATCCAGTCCCTATTGAAAGAGTCCTAACTTGTACCATAAACTTTAACCTGTAAATTAAGGATATTGCCTGCATATTAGTTAGGTTTGAAAGGGTGAACCTGTATGATCATGAACAATTACTCAATATTATAAAAACCTGCCTGATGCTTTTATACTACTGTGTCTGAAAGGGATTATGTTTTTTAATTTATAAGCAGTATTGTGTTAAGTATCTAAATATATCAGAATTATGATAGCTTAATATTGTAAACATTCATTTTTAATAATAAGTTATAGAGTATAATAATGAAAAAAGAATTCCAAAAACTTAAAGGCATTTAAAACATTTCTTTTTGACTTGTAAATGATTGATTGTATTATACATTTTAATAAAATATTTTTAATAATATTGTCTTTTTTTAATAAAATGTTTATATAAATGGAACAAGGCCAAGTGGATTTTAATAGGATGTTTATTTAAATAATATCAGTTACTTATATTTCTTGCTATAACAAATAATTTTACATGAAACAATAATACATATCTTATAAATTTACACTCAGCTATTACATCAACTATAAAAGAAAAGAATGCTCAACTTGACAATGAAAAAAGCATAGAGCAGGACCATAGGAGCAAAAAATATAGCTCATACATGACAAAAGTTGAGCAAACTATAATGTTGTGGGAGGGCCTTATCACAAATCTGAAGCTATTAACTCCTGCACAGGATGATAGCATGTAAACAATAAAACAAAGCCACTGATTTTAAGGCCCCTGAATTGGATACGGACCCCAACATAGTTAAAGCCTTGTACAGCCACCTAAATTATTTAATTACCCCCTTTAGTATTTGCAAGTATGAGAGCCACACAATCAATGAAGGTGTACACAAGTGGCTTACCAGTTTTGGCAATATCCTTATTAAAAAGTTGATTATTTAATTTTACAAAGGACTTTAAATTGTTTTTAAACTGTCATGGTCACTAACATTATTATTAACATAAGCGGGATATTTACCATGTTTATTCATTTTTCTGAGTTCCCGATATTTCGGCGCTGTTCGAATATCAGAGCATATCAGGGCGGTGAAGAACAAAGACACCCAAAAATCGGCCATAGCTCAACATCTTTTGGAATCAGGATCGAACCACTGGATTGAGTTACATAACCCTCAGGTCATCTCGACAGAACGCCACTATATTCCTAGACTGGTTAGAGAAGCTATTGAGATTACTAAATATAGGAACTTCAACCGGGATGATGGGTTTCAACTGTCGAGAGCCTGGAATCCAGTGGTTCAGCTGTGTAAAAACCGAAGAAGTGCCGAAAAAAGTTCGCGAGCGGACACAGTGAGTTTCGTGTGTCGGGAACAGAATCGAGTTGCGAGTGACAGTGGTAGCGGTACTGAGTGCAAAAAACGAACAAGAAAGAGGGTAGACCGTTTTGTCTGCTCATAAACACCCACCCGCAGTGACTTCAGTTTATCCGTGATCATGGTGCTTGCAACAGCGCCGAAATATCGGGAACTTAGAAAAATGAATAAACATGGTAAATATCCCGCTTATGTTAATAATAATGACTTTAAATTGGTAAGATACTTTTAGGTCACTGGAAAAAGTGTCGTCCATAAACCACGTATCGCCCCCTTCTCACTTTCTTTACCCCCATGGTTTACGGATGACCCTATATGTAGACATTTCAAAGCTAGGTCGTCAATATTCCTTATTCCCCAAAGTATAAACTGTTACTATATACTAAGTTTTGTTGTAAAGCAATCATTTCATGAATGCTACAGCTTGACATTCAAAATTGGAATAATTAAATTGCAGATGATATTCATACATTTTCGGGACATTTTACAAAGATAGATTAGTGTTATGGATACAATGTTGCAATAGGATGAGATACTTTTGTGTGCTCATAAGACGGATTTTGGAACCTCCATTTAATTATTATTCCATGTCTCACCTTTGTGCTCTGCTGTGCTGATACTACGCCTTAGCTGAATTGAAAGAACTGTATAACATAGGTAGTTTCAATTCAGATACCCCGCGTTCAGCCTGATTGCATCGCAATGCAAAGTTGTGGTTTAGCTAACGTTCACAGGGCAGTTACGCCATTATTATAATAACATTTATACTTGATTTTGCAGTTTGAATAGGCTCTAAAGCACCTCATCCACAAAAGACTGAAGAGATTATTCTAGCATGGGCTACAATATTTATGTTTCATACCCTTTATTCCGGCCACCGAGAGAATGCGTTCCTGACTAGGAACTAATAAAGTTTAAATTCGTCAAACACCTTTTCTTTTGTACTCAGCTGACAGGTGTCAGAAACGCATTCTCTCATCGGCCGGAGTTTAGATTAAAGTCGAATTATTATTCACTGTAGTAATCTGACATGTGCTGGCTGTCACTTTGTGTAATAAAATGGTCATATTTATTGTAATGGTGATCGTTTAGTTTAAGTAATTGATTTATAAAGTGAGAAATAAATGTATAATATATGTATTGTATAAGTGTAAAAGTCTAGAATACAATACATATTTCCATTATTTAAAAATTTGACAGCTAGCATCTGTCAGTTACCTACAGTGAATTAATAATTCGACTTTAGAGGAAAGCGCTGAACCGACGATGAATAATTTGTCCGCGAATCTATGCAATAACGCACACGTAGGACAAATAGACTGCCAGGGTTTCCATACATTCTATCATCGCCGCCAAATTGTCCATCGTCAACTCAGCGCCTAATTCGCATCTTAGGTAAAATGAGTATCTTGAGGGCGAAGCGTTCAAACGTATTTCTGACAAGGCACACGATGTTTTGTTTACATTGAAGTAATCTCCGCAGTTATTATTAAACTATTTATATTCATAACGGAAACGCACACATATTGCTTTCAAACAGGACATACCGCAATGAGGTAAAGCATCCGGGCGTTAAAAGGAAGCGCTAAGGTAGCTCGCGAAATTCAAATATTCTCAAGTCTACAAGTATGTATTTACTTTTATTTTTATTTTATTTTATTTGGGAAAATAAACGGTTACACATTACAACATTATGGTATAGAACATAAAACTAAAATAGGTGTATAAATGTATAACCAACATTTTCCACATAATATAAAAAAGTTAAACAAACACGAAGGACGTGCGATACAAATAACATTGAGTAGAGAGTATGTTTAAATATAAAAGAAAACTAATCTGAAACTAATACAAAAACAATAACAAGAGAAAGAAGATAGTATAATAGAAATTTTGATTTTATTTTAAGATTGTTATTTACCTAATTCTGCTATAATTTTAAACGCAATTCTTATAAATTTTCCAGCTGAATCAGCAAAGAATTCGATATCTCGGAAAATCTTATTGAACTGCATGGTAAGACGCCGCAGGGGTGCTCGCGAGCCTGCGTTTGATCGACAAGAGGTTACAGCAAACAGCGGTCGTGCGCGCACCCCTCGACATATAGATGTTCTAGGTAACACATAACTTATTCTATTTTATTTACAGAATTATAGTCATTACATACTTGTTACGGACGCGAATCATATTTTGATCAACATACAACTTGCCACTGACCAGCAAATTGCAAAAAACCTAAGAAAATTTGAAAATCGTGGGCTGCCCTGGCGTTTTCGCCTTAATTCGACACATCGACAATTAGAAAGAGACTATGACACAGGTATGAGTGACAGAGATGACACTCTACAACGACGAACTTGCGCTCATTCTGAACAGTGAACAAAACTGAACCATCATGGGTTGGTGACGCTGAATCGGATAGGTATAAGGGTTGTTCATTTATTACGTAAGACAATTTCAACCACTTTCTGACCCCGTTTTCCTTACGTAAGGGGGAGGCCCCTTACGTAAGGAAAACTAAAACTTGGATGAATCCCCTCCTCCCCCTTTCTACCTTACGTAGGATCAGTATCTACCAAAAAGTAGCATAAATATAAAAACTCATTGGTTTGTGTTAAAGAAAACTCACTTTTGTGATCTTATGTAAGAAAAACCACCCAACCGCATGAAAAAAAAAAATTGCGACTTGTTCGGACCCTCCCCCCTCAAATCTTACGTAATAAATGAACATTACAGCCCCGTACTAGTCTCCAGTCCGTCGGTGACGCTGAATACTGTCTTTTCTTTAACTCGATGTGCCGTATTTACAGGCGGGTACTGCATATTCGAACGTCAAGCTTCAATGCTCATTAATTTGACAATCACAACATTATAAAATGTTCTAGGTATCTTTTTTTTTTCGTTGATCTGTAGACGAAGCACCGATATCGTATCTCGTTTGATAACAATGATAGTTGGAGTGAAGCCTGGAGGGGTGACTCATCTTTAAAAAAAATAACATTCTTTGATAGATAGCCTTGACTTTTATTTGCAACTAGTTGACCCGATAGATAATATTTCAATAGTTCATAAAAAATCTCATTAAAAAAAAATGTCGTAAATTTTTTCCCGTATTTGAACATTTTACGGGAACTTTTTCCAACTGTTCTTTCCATTAAAACCTAATTCCTATTGCGAAAATTTAAAACATAAATTGCCAAATCGGTCCAGACGCTCTCAAGTTATGCGCTTACCAACGAATGGCTTTTATTTTTTTATTTATGTAAAGTATTTGATGGAGTTGACAACCGTAGTAGTATTTTGATGTGCGCTCAAATGAATGAGAGAGTATCTACAATTCACGACCATAGCCAGATTTCCAGCATCCACAGCTCCATATTTTGGCCCAAACTGCTACTCTGGGTATGGCCTTGCATTAGTGCAGAAGTGGCGATACATATTGTGCCGGTGATTTCAAAGTTACCTTAGGCTTTGAGCAGAAAGGCGCACGCGACACTATTGGAACAATTTCTATAAAAAATTCATGGCAATTGTTCTACCAGAATCGCGTCGCGCATGTCTGCGGGAGCCTTTACCCCCGATATATATATATTTTTTTTTTTTTCAAGTTATTTGATTAGCTGTTATTAGGTCTCTCAATAGCAGCTAACATGCGATTTGACATATTTACAAATCAGGGTTTTACAAACTGGGGATAACTCTCATTTATTCAACCACACATAAAAATACAAAAAATTTGAATCACAAACAGAAAAATTAACAAGTTGCGGTAACAAAATAAAACTGCTTCATCTACAGGCAACATTAAGAGTAAAAAATCTAACAATAATCTACTATACTCAGTTCTTGGACTTGGCAGTTCTTAGCGTGAACCCCTCGCCTTTGAAGGCGGTGAAGGGCTCTGAGGGTGTGTCGTCCTTGGCGCTGGGCGGCCGGGAGTTCCTGATGAACTTCAAGGTTCCTATCACGTAGTCGTAGTCTGGGATCCCTCGGACGTAGGGCTACATGTAAAGGAAGAATAATACATGGTTTGAAAGCAATAGTGGATTTATTATACAGATAAGAAAAATAATTAGGGACGTTACAGATGGGGCGTACTTTCAGCGCTAGTATGATACGCATACTACTACATCAAGCTTATAAAATCTTTTTGCATTTAATAGTCCAATTCCTCAGGAAGGTTATAAGGTTATTTAACATCACGCTACGACCCTTAGGAGCCGAGCAAAAACAAAAATAAATCCGAAAGAACCTTAAGCGAAAACAAAGTTAAGTGTCGGCGGGCGATGCGATACGGCGCGGACAGCCGGTGTATTCTGTGAAAATCTCACTGTGAAAACTTGAGCGAAGTGAGCTGTCTGGAGTTGTCACTCTACCTAATGCTAGGGATTGACACTATTGACTACCTAATGCTAGGGATTGACACTATTGACTACCTAATGCTAGGGATTAACACTATTGACTACCTAATGCTAGGGATTGACTATCTAATGCTAGGGATTGACTATATAATACTAGGGATTGACACTATTGACTACCTAATGCTAGGGATTGACACTATTGACTACCTTATGCTAGGGATTGATACTTCACCTAAGTTTTCTACATAAAGCTTATACTAGCTTCTACTCGCGACTTCGTTCGCGTGAAATTTCTTGCTCCCCCGTCCCACCCCGTCGCATCTCATCGCCCGGCCGCGCTATTATATTACTTCGTCTTCGCTTAACGTACTATCTGACTTTTTATCTTTTTGCCCAGCCCTAAGGGTCGTAGCGTGATGTTATATAGCCTTCCTCGATAAATGGGCTATCCAAAAATAAAATAATTTTTAAATTCGAACCAGTAGTTCCTGAGATTAGCGCGTTCAACCAAACAAACAAACTTCAGCTTTATAATATTAGTGTAGGTAACATGGGTGTCAGTGTACTGGAAGCCAACCACAACATAGTTGGGAAAAGGCTAGGTAGTAGGCAGATGATGGATGTTGGTGTTTTAGACTTCTCCTCTGTCAACCCCATACAAGATAGGCGAACGTAACGAGCAGGGGCGTTGCTACCGCCGTATCTGCCGTATCAATGATACAGGGCCCCCGGGCTACAGGTGCCCCCGAACGACAATTCATAAAATGTTATCCACAAACTCAAATTCAATAATACCTAATTAGCGAAAAAATATAATAAATATGAAAATTATCTTTAAGAATTTAAAATCCTTATTTTGCTGTGGAACTCCCTCGTCCCAGTACTTTTAAGTTTTAACTTTACTTATTTTTCAACACACTTGCTTGTAAAGTGGCTCTTAATGAACCGCTTTTAGGTTTATAATACAGTGTATTAAAAACGCGTGCTTTTTACTTTACGTTACCGCGCTAGTGCTGTAACGCCACAGATACCTATTTACTAGTCGGATAATTGCGCTTTTTTAATCTCATCAAAGAGACTTCCATAATGCTGGAGCCATAATGCCATATTTCTTTTTTTTTTTATAGTCTAAATTGTCCTTGGTCCCAAAATGAACTTAAAATTTACCTTAAATTGTCTGTGGTCCCTCCCGGAACCAAACGAAAAAGACCCTGACTGGCGTTCTATTATTGCGGATTCTCACTGAATAAATGTATATTTCTCTATGCCAATAGTACTTTCTAATTCCATACTAACTAAACTACAATTTGACATACGACAACACTATGATCAATCTAAACATTATTTTGTGGTTGTTTTTTTATTTAAGTTCTTTAGCGGTTTTGCCAGTGCCAGTGCCCTAGTAGCATTTTCCGTTGGCATTTAGTTGGGCCACCTTCAGAGGTATGTGGCCCAACCAAACGCCAACAAAAATGCTACTAGGGTGGTTTTGTTTTTCCGCGCGAATCGCTAGTGCGGCGCGCGGAAAAACAAAACCAGCGGCATACAAGTGTTTCTTTTCTCGGAAGTGTGTTGAAAAACGTCGTATGAAACGCATGTGATTGATCATTACACTCTCGGCTTCCTTATCGCGCTCGCCTACGGCTCCCGCGAATAATACTGCCTCGAGCGCAATGAACAACTATTGTTTATAAGCGAGTGATTTTGATTATTTTTTTAAAAAAGAAACATTACCCTCCTTTTGGACTTCTTCGCAGACAGCGAAAAAGGGCCCCCAATTTTGATACAGGGCCCATTTATTTCCAGCTGCGCCACTGGTAACGAGTTTACTCAGAAAGCGAATAAACTGTACGATTTACGATACATTGCTACGCGCAAGTGCGTGCGCATTCTATGCTAATATTGGCAATCATGTCAGCGCCTCACTTTTTCTTTTGCAACTGTTCATCGAATAGACTGACGCCAATAATAATACTGTGTCTATCAAATGCATGTTGAAAGAATTTTATCGGATTACGCAAAAATTGCAGCAAATGTGGCTATGTGTAATACCCGGTTCACATTATTCCAATCCAGCGATTGAATCCAGCGCTGGATTGCTTACTGGAAAAATGTAAACCGGCAGTGGAATGCACTGAATCCAGTTAGCATTCCAGTCCAGTAACTGGATTGGCGGTCTAATTTTGAATCCAGTGCGACCAATACAGTGCAACTGGAATAATGTAGATGGCCAATCCAGTGCCATTCCAAACGATTCGAAACTGATCTCTTCTTGAAATCATTGTCACTGTAGTGTTCACACTTCAACGGCTTCTAAATAACTGGAATAATGTAAACCGGGCATTATTTTTATTCCTGCTCGCCCATTCCAGCGCCACTGGAATAGTGTAGACGGCCAAACAATGAACAGTGAACACGCATTTTTGTTTTTTGTCTGACTAACCGTTGACTGAAATAATGTAGACGATATGATCCAGTCTAGCACTGGACTGGATTGACGCGCTGGATTACTGGAGGGAATAAAGAAAACTACTTTTTTATGACTTTCCAGTACACGATTTATCAATTAAAAAATTTAGTAGCTTGACTGCCTACACTAGCCAGTACATACAGAGTAGTAAAAGTACTGTAGGTATCCATCAGAGATACCTACCTCAAAAGACTATTCCAGACAGCAATCTACATAGTCCTCAAATGACCTGACCAAGAATATGTCCGGATTTTTATATACACATTGACATTGATGAATTTTATATATTGACATGAATATTTACTTTGAATTTTTTTTTTATCATGGTCTGGCATTTAGAGTAATTTATGCGTCATACCCAAATGTCTATTCTTTGGTATTGTTCGCCGAATCGTTGAGCTCCTTAAGTTCTGAGTTGAGCTGCACGATTACTGACAAATGCGTGCACTGATTGGATAGGTCCACTTAATCTTTGTGGTTTTTCATCAAAAGATCATTTCAAACACCAATCTACATGAGTGTAAATAGATAAATCAACATTATACAAGGAAGTTTTGATTTTTACTAATGTTACTTCTGCCAAAATCGGCCCTATAACGCTTTTTATTTATTGTTAATTTCATAATTGTTACCTATGCTGCCATCTGTGAATTTTTTTCAGGACTAATTATAATTTGTTCGAGTTGAGACCCCATGCCCAAAGCAACCCGCTACCTGCCAATATGTAGGAAGGAGGACATTTTAGTTATGAAAAGTGAAATGTTTTTAAATTTTCATCAGCGAGGAAAAGAAGAAAAAAAGAAAGAAAAGAGAATTAAAAGAGAGAAAAAAAAAACAGAAAGAGAAAAAGAGAGAATTTTAACACTGCGGTAATGCGGTATAGAATATTGCAGTTTTAGGTCATCGCCATCTCTTGACAGATAAAGGAACTTGTGTAATTTTTGTTGATTTCTGAAAAAGTGTGCTATTTAGAGACATAGTTTTATTTTTCCTATAAGCTTCTATCACATAGAATAATTTCAGATTTTTCGCCTGCGCCTGTTACTACTCCATACAAGTTTAGACGTGATTAAAAACTTGCCTACTAAAATTATGTCAATTTACGTCAAGCGCTGATAAATTTGACAGGACTAAACTAAAATTTATCTTCTGTCCTTTTCATAATGAAATAGAAAGAAATAGATGCACTGAACTTAAATTTAGTTTAGTTTGTGAACGAGGGAATTGGCACCAGTATCTATAAAATGTCCATCTGAGGGCAAGGTCAAGGGCAAAGGAATGATAAAAAATATAAAAATGTCCATCTACCCACCTGTCTAGACTGCGACGCCGATGGCTCAGAATCGCTCTCACTGACCGGCTTCTTCTTTTTACCATCCAGCCGGTTCCCTTCGCCTCTGAAAGCGATGAAGCCGCTGGGTTCCGGCATCATGTTCGACGGGTCCTCGTCCATGCCCGTGGCGGCGCCACTTTCGTCGCGGGGTATACGCTCTTCTTCTTTATAGCCTACTGGCGGGGCGAATTCTACCTGTTGGGTTAAATTATATGGAAATAGAAATTGCCTGATTGTTTCCCATACTTGGGTCATTTAAGGATGTTTCTCGCAACCAGCAACAAGCAACACTTTAGCATAAGCATATCGAAAGAGGGCACAGGCACCTAATTGGCGCAAACATTTTCTTACACAATAGGGAATATGCACGTAATTCAGAACTTATCCATTATTTAGATAAACATTATGTAGAGGTCAAAAAACTTTTTTTTTTTTTTTTTTGTTATATTGCTTTACTTTTTTCACAATATTTTATGTTGCGTTTTTTGGTGAAACGGAACACAAACTCAAAACGCGTCCGACAATGCCGGAAGTGACGAAAAAAAACTATGTGAATAAAAATCTATGAAATCTCACCAAGGTAAAGGTAAGAAGTAAGTGCGATGTCTGCTTGAATAAAGCACAAAAAATAATTTAATTTATATGATTTGTTGCTAATCCAATTTTATTAGTCTGGTCGAAATCAAACCATTGCTCTAAATGTAAAAATGGATCTACGACGTTGAAGAGAAAAAAAGTATATTTTTTTGTATACTTTATTTTTATTGAAAAATATAGAGTATTTTAAGTCGAAATAAAGTATATAAGTAAGTATGGTTGGCAACCCTAACTGTAGTAGAAAATTGTTTTGTTGGAGTTACATAATTTTTTTGAGCAACAATCGGTAGTTTTTTGGGTACCTAAGAATGTATTTTAATTATTTAGTGAAAAAAAAAAAATACATGGATTTCCCCTATTCTAGTGTCCATTCATGATTTTATGGATTGTTTAGAATTATAATGTACATTATTATTATTAGCGGAATCCTAACGAAGGAACAAGTAAGGTATTATGAGTAAATAAAGTAAGGATAAAACAAAAAGTAGGTCAATTATAGTCGTTCTTGGTCAACTGGCCAGGAAAATCACTGCTGTGCCCCAACAAACATAAGTCTAATATAACAATGTTTTTAGGATGATGTTGAAACTCCCTCGTTTCTGTAGTACCTCGGGGATGTTTGCCCAATCGTGTATAGATGGTTTCCATGCAATCATCAGGAAAAGCATCGCTTGTGAGGAGGATTCGGGGGAGTAGCAATAGCATCCCGAAGGTCGTAGCTGAAGACCCGAGAGCTCCTGCGCTGAGGCATCTCAGGCATGTCATGAAATGCCTCGTAAGTACATAACTCACTAATTTGTTTGCTATTCTTGAATTTGTTACTAAACCTAGTGTATAAGTTGTAGTATCTAAGGTAGGTATGCACAGACCGCGGCCCGCATGCGGCCCCCCGGCAATGTGCCAGTGCCTTGCCAGCAAAATGCCATGAGAGGTTGAGACTCTTTAACCGAACTTTCCTGTGGTTGCCTTAAGCTCCTAACAGAACTTAATGCCTCCAGCCAGGGCGTAAAACTTATAAACTAAACGACTGCATGCTAAGGGCACCCCCTGTCGGGTACGAACCTCGGCTTAGGGCAGCGTCGGAGGGAGGATGGCAAGGGACCGTCGGTGGCTGGATAAAATCAGAGTTATGATTATTATCAGGGGGATTTAAAGCTACAGGCTCAGCTATAGCGCGTGCTGGCGCTTCGCTTACAAGCAAGGGTCGGGGAGACGGGTGTTTCGCGCGGGGCCACGGCGGCGAGGTCGGAATGACACTGTGGGAAATGTTGCTGAACTTTATTTATTTTTTTAGGTTTCAGCCAAATGTTAAAAAGATTGTAAGCACAACGCAGTGCCACGTCTCAACTAGTATATTATTTTTATTAAACTTTTGGCTATTTTTATGTTTTTAATTTGTGCTGGTGGCCCGCCATTTATTCATCATTGCATCTGTGCATCCCTGATCTAAGGTGTGTACTAACAAAAATGGTTCTTGTTGTCCCAAATAAAACAATTTATTATTATTTTAAGCATAATCAGCCTATAATGTTCCCACTGCTGGGACATAGGCTTCCTCTCGGTAAGAGGGAGAGGGCCGTAATACATCACGCGAGCCCAGTGCGGGTTGGTGGATATCACATGTCTTCGAATTTTTGGTTCTAGGACATGCCTGTTTCCTCCAACAAGATTACGTGGAAAGTTCGAAAAATCACAAAAGGGATGATGATTAAAAAAAAAATTTTTGTCCGTCATTTAGATTGTTAAAAAATATTGGACACGTATTTTTTTTTTTTTTACGTAATCAAAACATTACGGCGATACATTGAGTTCAAATGTGGCATGTCGTCACTTCTCAGTAGATTTCATACGTAGCTGTGACTAGGGCTTTCAATACCGGTATTCCGGGATCCCGTAATACCGTGATCACGGATTTATTTTGGCCTTTTACAATACCGGTTTTGACGCCCCAATACTGTGATTACGGTATTACAAACATTAGATCTGAAAATTATGTGATCTTATTCTCACACTTGTTTTCACTAGCGCAAGCGTCCCGCGGTTATCTTAAGCTCACCCTTCCGCGCCTGAGACAATACCCGAAATCGAGCTGTATCTACTTATGTCGTTTTTGTTATGGTCAGTCAGTTTCACAAAGGCGACGGGATAACGCGTATATCTATATAGTGTGTATCTATTCAAATACGAAGTATTTTAAGGGATAGGTACACATTTAGGTGGTAAAGAAGCCATGGAAACGTTTTTATTTTAAATCTGAGTATATTATTTAAGAAATTAAATAATTTAAAATATATATGGATATGATGATTAATTATCAAAAGGCACCAAGCTCGTGCCGCCAAAGTCACCGCGTCCGGGCGCGTCATTCATAGAATAAAAAAAAGTAAGTAAAGGTAGTTTTGCAGAATTTCCCAAGCAATTTTAAAATTATATTAATTATGTAAAAATATAAAACAGATTTAAAAAAAAAATGCGCTGCTATGGCTTTTTTACCACCTATAGATGTTTCTTTCGAAAACATTTTGTGTATACACCTTAAATAGACTTTGTTATTGTGTAGTGTTAACTTGTGACTGTGAAGATGTGATGTAGTGGTGTTCTAGTTTAATAAGATTACCGTCGTAGCTGCCTCTTCATGTCTTACCCAAAAAGTTTTCATTATGTTCCTAATTCCTAGTCCTACCTAAATACCTAATCAACTAATATCAAATTTTTGTATAAGAGAGCATGTTTAAAACGTATTTATTTTATTATTTTCAATAAATAAGAACAGTAAAGACTGATTTGAAAATAAAAAACACGTATTTTATTGGTTTTATTAACGTCTTAATTGAACATGCGTTCAATACCGGATTACCGTTATTGATACCGGGATCGCGGTATTGACTTTTCCAATATCGGTATTGATACCGGTATTGAAAAAAACCTAGCTGTGACGTAACGAGCCCTCGATCCCCAAGTTTAATGTGTTTTATCTGTCATTTTTAATTAATACGATAAAGCAAAAAATACGTGTCTAATATTTTTTTATTATCTGATTGACGGACTAAACAGTTTTTATTTTTTTTACCCAGGAATCATCCCTATTAAATAGAATACAGTTTCAGTTTCAGTCCGTTTGTTGCCCATCTGGAGAAAAAAAAAGGAATGTATGATGTAGTATACTTACATTCATATCGCACTCTATGATAATGACAGCGTTCCCTGGCTTTGTCTCCAGCACACACAGCTCATACACCTTGGAGTTGTACTTGATTGCGATCACGTCGCCGTTCGTCAGGCACGAGAAGTTACGTAGACAGTTCTCTAACACTGAAACAGAAGAATTGTTAGAAAATACATAATTTTCTGGTCTACATACATTACAGAGTCAACTGGTGTACCTATTGTAAGCGCTAAAGGCCGCCTATTGTATATTTTGTATTATATAATTTATTTTTGGAAATACTTTTTTATAAAAAATAAATTAATAAGACCAACAACAACAACCCTGACAAGCTCTATCCACTCTTGGTCTGGCTGCTCACCCTAGACCCATTTCGGCAAAGTAAACTCTACCGGCACAGACCTAGAGTTCGGAGCGCGCAAGCCCCACCCCGACGTCAACGTAGAGTTACGGCGGTGGGGTTACTATTATTATTATTATTAAGTAGCGTAAATAAGTTTAAGCACATTAATTTTTTAAATTTGTAATCCATTGCTAGACGAGAACAACTGCCACCAACCGTTATGCAGTTTGGCAGACTTTATGTATGTTATTGTTCAAACAGATATTGAATAAATAAATAAAATAATAAAAAAGGTAGCAAAGCTAGTAATGGTCCAAATATAGGTACTGGACAAACTCTTAACAGTATATTGGTTCTATTAGTTGTTGTTGTTGGTCTTATGAGTCTTAGTATCAATAATAAGTAGTAGGTTCATGTGCAGAGGCCAGCATATCAAGCTACACGAAACTGTAAAATTTCCCCAAACGATTTTACATTTTAAACTGTTAATAATAAAGTTCAAAATCGAACGAGAAAATCTGACAGTTTTAACTTGATATGCTGGCCTCCGTACTATCGCGGTCACGGACATCTGAACACAGTAAGGACTATTCCTGCTTGCAGCGCTCGGCCGCTATAGTAATGCTTACCTACGCTCATTGGTCAATAGCATAACAGCATCAGTGTTTATGTAAAATAAAAAAAGACCGTAAAAAAACTAGCCGCCGCACCCCCAGTTCGATAAAAGCGTAAGTAAGAATACGTCACTTTTTTTATTGCAGTTTCGTATAGCGCAGATAAAGATACACAATGCTCAATTTGTCCGTTAAGATCTGAGCATGTCTTTAAAAAAAAAAAAAATGACATTTGTCGCGTCATATAAGTTTCACATTTTTTCAGATAAAAAGGTCCGTAAACGTGTGTAAGACTTAAAATATTAATTATTTTGTATACACGACAATTTGAGGTATGTGAAATATTGTTGAAAAAAAAAAAGCTTGATTTTTTTACTGTTTAATGGTATATAACAAAAGATCAAATGCTAATAGATATACCAGACCAAACAGTTTTTTTGCTCTCCTGTAAAGTTAGTATATTCTTCTTACGCCTTTGTCGCACTGGGGGTGCACAATTGCGCAGTCAGTCAGACATCTGTGGTCATCGTATGCATGGGATTTAATTTTCAAAGTAGTCAGATGTCCGTGACCATACCTACATCAAGGTATACAAACAATACATACCTGCTTTAGGATTAGATATATCTAAAAAGTCTTCAGATAAAGGCTGGAACTTTGAGAATGTGGCGACCGGTAGAGACACACTCTCTATTTGAAGCAGTGCTCCTTCTTCTACCACTAAGTTGGTCATCATCTAAAAGTATCAACATGATCATTAAGAATAAGAAAAGAGTAATAGAATAAAGATGGCAGTCCCAATCAAGGAGGATATTACACTTTGGAATGCAACATCTAACTTCCCCTTAATTTTATTTTACATTTTAATAATACAAATAATTGTTTAGTTTTACTTGGAAAATATTTGTCATAGATGGGATGAATATAATTATGGCAACTATACTCCATTTATTATAACATTAGACAAATAACTGTTCCCACTCTTTCGTTATTTCAATTTAAACGTTTAATAAACTCCGTTATTTCACGATAAATACAAAGCACTGTAATCTATTTACCATTTACATTAAAAAAAAAAATCTAAAGTGCAGTAATTTCAACAATATTACTGAATAACTGTCGTTATTTAGCCGTTATTTGTCTAATGCTATAGTAAATGGAGTATAGTCTTGTATAGCATCTATCGTCGCCTTAAGAGTGAAAACCTCGGGAATGCAATTTTGGTCGTTTTTATTAATTTATTGGAAAGAAAACCTCGCAACGCACGACCATACTCCATTTATTATAACATTAGACAAATAACAGTTCTCACCCTTTCGTTATTTCGATTTAAACGTTTAACCTATTGACCGCTTGGTTTTATATCAATTGCCGTGCCCCCAGCGCCCAGCTCGTAAATCTACAAATAAATATCTACGACAAATATGGTCGTGCAATGATATAAAAAACACAAAACGAACATAGGTTCTCAGTCGTATAAATACGACTGAGGCGGCACGGGCACGAAAACATTTGTCGTATTAATCCGACCGAGGCGGTTAAAAGGTTAATAAACTCCGTTATTTCACGATAAATACAAAGCACTGTAATCTATTTACCAATTACATTAAAAAAATAACTCTAAAGTGAAGTAATTTCAACAATATTACACAATAACTGTCGTTATTTAGCCGTTATTTGTCTAATGCTATAGTACCTAAATGGAGTATAGTTTCACACAAAAAAAGTTTAGTAACCAGCAGTGCTATTCTGTAACCATCTCACCGTGAAAACTTAGGTGAAGTGAGAGTGAAGTGAGCTGTCAACAGCGTCAATCTTAAGCATCAGGTGGAATTACACGTCACTTCAAGCACACTTCACCTAACTTTTCACCGTGAGATGTTTACAGAATTGCTCTACTGTAACGCCATCTATGACGAGTTCGAAAAACTTGCAAACGGACATACGAGTTTTTCAATTTGCCAACACTTTTTTTTTATAAATATTATGTTTAGGACTTTTTTGATGATTAAAACAGTATATCGATTTTTATTCTATAATGTTTCATTGTTACACATGTAATTGGGATGTTTATTAGAAACCAATTAAATTTATTTGTAGACAGTAATAAAAACCGTAAATATAAGTCAAGAGACCCCGCTAAATTGAATATTCAAACTTCTTGTAGAAGTGCATTGAATAAAAAGAATACCTATAGAATGTCCATCAAAGTTTACAACCACATATCACATCTGTTGAGAGAACTTCCCTTATTTAAGTTTCAAAAGCAAATGAAATCATGTTTTTTTTTTTTTCTAACTAGGGCATCTCAGAGTGTAACCACGAGGGGTTTCTACTCTTTAACCGGACTTTCCTGTGGTTGCCGTAAGCTCTTAATGAAACTTAATGCCTCCAGCCAGGGCGTAAAAAAATTATAAATTAAACGACTGCATGCTAAGGGCACCCCCTGTGGGGTACGAACCTCGGCTTAGGGCAGCGTCGGAGGGAGGGTGGCAAGGGACCGTCGG
Source organism: Dryobota labecula (assembly GCA_947523025.1). Taxonomy (NCBI): domain Eukaryota; kingdom Metazoa; phylum Arthropoda; class Insecta; order Lepidoptera; family Noctuidae; genus Dryobota; species Dryobota labecula. The sequence continues at coordinate 6,676,929 of OX383303.1, read as the reverse complement.
TGGCTGGATAAAATCAGAGTTATGATTATTATCAGGGGGATTTAAAGCTACAGGCTCAGCTAAAGCGCATGCTAGCGCTTCACTTACAAGCAAGGGTCGGGGAAATCATGGTTAATAGAGAACTGTTTTTATACCTTAGGTGAATTTTTAACTGTAAGACTTTATCCATATAAACTATGTATTGATCTATTGTATTTGTGAACTTGTATTCCATTTTTACTGTATCTAATAGTAAATTTTCGCATGCCTGCTATAATAGGTGAGATGTGTAAAGCACTACTTTCTTGTAACAGCCATTGTACCATATCTCTGGCAGAAAAAATGATTCATGATTTACAGCGCCGGCCCTGGGGTAGAGCGAGAGGAACGGTCACTCTATGCACCAGATGGCAAGGGGAGCCAAAAAGTCAAATGCGAAAAGCAATTACAAGCGCAAAATAAAATTTTGATGGCACCTTTTGAGAAATTCAATAAGTGTTGATATTTGCAATAAAAGTATATTTTGGAAAATTTGGGCATTATTATTTATTTAACACTAGCTGCGCCCCGCGGTGTTACCCGCGTACAATACATCATTTTGAGATAAAAAGTAGCCTATATGTAAATCCGGGGTGTCAGCTACGTCCATACAAAATTTTATCAAAATTGGTCCAGCCGTTTGAGCGTGAAGAAAAGACAAACATACAGACACACTCACAAACTTTCGCCTTTATAATATTAGTGTGATTAAACTGAAGTAGAATTAACATGAAGTATAAACGTCGACCAAAGGGCGCCGAAAGACAATCTAGCTCTAGACTGATCAAGGACTTGGGCGGGCGCTGATGATTTAACTGCCAGCAGCAAACCATGTTTTTAAAGAAAAGCTTCCAAGTAGCTTATAACGCTTTTATGATAATAAAATGATATAAGAATAAGATTTGTATCTTATGCATCTGAAAATGTATCCAAATTGCACACTAAAAGACACATATTTGAAGCTGTAGTAATAAAATTTTACAGGGCGCAGTTTTTTCTTCCTCCTGTAATGTCCCCTTTTTCGCATATACGCGGCTTTCACTCTAAGGCGACACTATGGTATTCTTTCAGAGATAAATAAACACATTCATTCATTCTCCAGCTAAAATTAAGTAATTGATTGAAATATCCAAGTCTGTCTGAATGAGCATGGTTTGACAAGGTAATATGCTAATTGTTTATTTCAACTTATTTCAAGGCCTATATCTAGCATTATCATCTCATTATCCACCAGGTTGTTGACCTCATCAATAGCAGATTAACTAATTTGGCTCAAAAATGCTGGTGTATTTTTTTAAATACATTACCCAATGCGGCAAATAAACTCTTCCTTCATCAGCCACAAACTCCAACACACCACAATGGGTGACCCTTTTTGTTTTTTTATTTGTCAACTTGAATATCATGGGGTACTCAATATTCAGCCTTGTCAGCTGTTCCAATGCTGAAGGTGGCATTATGACTGAAAGAAAAAAAAAAAAATACATTTCTTTATTGATGTTACCAAAAGAACAACGACACCACATGATACATGCTTAGACAGTATTAAAAATTCAAGGAGAACTCATTATAAAAGTAGCTATAATTATCTTTACAAATAGGTACAACATTTTTGTGTAGTCATCAAAGAGTTTTCTATTTTTTGCACTTATTAACTGTTGGTTACCATCCAGCAATGATTTCTTTTAAAATGCAGTGTCCGGGGATGGATCCCCTCATAACTCAGACCTTGGAATGTGATCATGATTGCACAAAGTCTGAGTAATATGATTAGGATTATAGTCGTGCCATATGTCCTAGTATCACAGATAAGAAGTATACAGAGAAGCATCTTACTTTTCCCTCCTCTTTCTACATCTTGTCTCTCATTTCCAGGCAACATAGAGACAGAATAACACTTGTAGGTCATGTTAAAGGGCCTGCTGATTTCGTGAAACATGTTGAACCCAAACTGAAACTATAGAAGTGTACGTTAAGCAAATAACTAATAGTATTCAATCCACCAATATACCTGCTGACAAAATTTACCATTTTAATTGATTATTGAATATCTGGCTGATTGAAAAATAAATGCAAATCATGCAATCCACACTCAAAACAATTCAAGTCAACCTTTGTTGTGATTTGACACCTTTGTCAAATAAATGGAATAGACGAGAAAGAAAGACAGTTTAGACAGTTTTAATTTTATTCTTCTATGGTGGTGAAATAAGCGAGACAGGCTGATACAGCCTTGGTAGGAGCAAAAGAAAGAATAGAATAACAATGCTTTAACATAAAAGAAATCACGCAGTTGCTTCAACGGATACGGAACACAAAAATTAACAGATGATAAATGGTTGCGTTCTGTAAAATTTAGTTAAAAAAAGCAAATCATACAACACAACTACACTGGAACGTATCGAATGTATTTACTATTCTGATTCCTTGATGAAAAATATAAAAAAAACAGCCAAAAGATTTAAAATAAAATTAAGAAGGGCAATAAAAGGGAATTGTCTCCCAACTTTTAGTTTGATAAGTGTATCACTGACTTCAAGGAACCAGTTCTATTTTAAATTACTCAGAAACATACAACATGAACGCTTATTTTTTAATGAATAAAAATAGGTTTATTGATTTCTACTCGAAGTTATGAATGAAATCAGAAAGAAGTTTTAATATAGTAACACTAAATAGGAACGCAGCCAGAAAACGCAATGCTCATGCTTTCTTTTTCTTACATTATCTGCCATTTCATTCATTTGTATATGTGGCAGCCGCGGGTGTAGATTGTTCGTCATATTTCTCCGAAATAGCAAAACTTAATAACCCCCATTTTATCTTAATGTAGTATTTATAAAATTGTGAGTAAATTCGGGATTCACACGTTCCCCTTGTTAATTATTTTTATCGCGTTTCGGTCGTTGTCATTTTCTTTACGATCATGAACGCCATGTTGATTGTCAAAAGTGTTTTCGGATGAGACAGCAGTGAATTGATTTGTGAAATTTTTTCAGAGTTGGTGAATTCAAACGGTCGCTTGTTGTCCGGTTCGTTTAATTTAGGGCGTGAGGATACGCAACGATGGCGCAAGTATTACCAATACGTTTTCAGGAGCATTTACAGGTGAGTACGCCCATCAGTTTATTGGATTTGCCGATAGCGTTTCCCTTGAGGAAGCAATTTATCAGTTTACGTCAGAGGGATGTGTTGGGGTGTATGTGGTGCATTCCTTTGTATGTTGCGGTGGTTATGTGGCGGTTATAATGGCATTGCGCAATTATCGCAGTGACAGTTGCCACCCCCTATCCGCCGAGGCGCCGAGCTCACGGGACGAGCGGCCGGTATTGATTTGTTCCACATTCCCTTTGGATCATATGGTCTGGGAGCCAATGCCAAAATTTCGTTCATTCAGGTCAAAGTTAGTAGTTTACACATCCTACTAGATCACAATGTACCTACATTTTTAAAAAGTAAGAGAAAATATTGCCTCGTCTTTGTATTATTCAGACTAAGAATAACTGCTGTTATTGTGAACATACATAACACGAATATTATAACAAATGTTAATCCAATTAGAATCTGATCAAAGGAAACCTAATTAGACTTGGACATTTGGTAGAAAACATTCAATTTTATTAATAATGCTGGATAATTATACAAACATTGTCAATTTTAATCTATAATTAGTCACCACAGCTGAGTACCTACAACAATTGATAATAGAAACCATTAAACACATATCCCAATTAATAAAATTAATGTAATATTTGAAAGCACTCAGTCATAATAATGACTTTCAAACAATATAAATTGTTCTTATCTTATTATCATACAAGTCAAAGGACTAGATTACCTTCCAGCAAGGGTATTCAAAAGACATTGAACTTCACAGAATATACACTAGACATTAAAAATTAAAATAGTTAGAGCATGTTACTGAAAGCTAAATTAGGGAATCCCCTCAGGGCGTAGGGTTGCAAGAAGTGCCAAAATGTATCAATATATCGGAAAAAAAAGGTATATATCGTTGAAATTTTCTCAAAAATATTTGTACGTTATGATATAATTCTACTGTGTCTGTTTTTTAATAATATAAATACCAAACTAGGAACATCATTACTGATTTAAAATTGTAAATTATTAAAACATTGATTTAATTATTCAAACCTATTGGCAAATATTTTGAAAGATGTATTAAATGCTAAAGATTTTCATAGAAGTAAGTAGTTAATAGATATCATGTCCAAATAGGATTGTAGAAAAAATATTGATTTATCAATACATCAATATAAAAGTAATCTTAAATTATTAAAACATTAATTTTAATAATTTAAGATTACTTTTAAGCCTACTTTTTTACGGCTCTGTTCTAGCGATTTTAGTCAGTGGCAACAATGGTGTGGCTATTGGAAATATGTTTTATTTGATACATTTTCGATACTTGATAATTTATATAGATACATATATTGATGTGTCGAAATAATAGATATCACCAAAAAAAATATTTATATAACAAACGAAAAATATTGATGTATCGATAAATCAATATTTTTTCTACAATCCTATTTGGACATGATATCTATTAACTACTTACTTCTATGAAAATCTTTAGCATTTAATACATCTTTCAAAATATTTGGCAATAGGTTTTATAACATTAAATCTATACTTTTGCAACACAAATCATTTTTAAATGGCATCCTTTTACAAAATCTATAGATAAAGAATGTCAACTTAAATAGGATTCCCCAGTTGTGACAAAATAAATCAGCATTATACTCTTACGCTACTGATTATATTAGCATTTCTTAAATCTAAATACTATGACTAAGTATGTTAATCAAAACACAATTATTTATAACTGTAACATTTATTATGTATGTGAAATGCAAATTTCACTACCAGTCTACTTTAACCCTCGGCATGCCTTGTGGTAAAATGTTACACGGTATGCCTGGTGGATCTGTTAGACCTGGATTTTTACATGACTATATGTCGTACTAGCTATGATAATTAGCTATGGTAACTACTAGGTGGTATATAAGGGTTGGAAATAAAGAAATATTTTAAATTAACCACTTTCAATAATTATTTCTGCAATTAATCTGAGCTGACGTTTTTAACAAATAAATAGTTTATTTTTTTCTCTTGCAACATAGAATACTTATCAAAACAAAAGAGATTTCAGAAATGGTCCTTGAACATGGTTAATAATAAAATAATGAAGCCTTAGGACATAGGCACAGGCTTAAAGTACACTTCTCACCTTAGCCTCCACATATACCAATACAATACACCTTCCGCAAATACATAAAAGCCTGATGTTATGTCATGTGTCAAATTTCATGATTCAAAATATGCCACAACAACTACCTTATTTTATGAAATGCTTCAAGTGGTTCATAACGCCCAGCTACTGAGAGTTTTGGTGCATAAAATTCAAATTTGAAAGAAATACAATGGTTTATGAGCCTAGGTGGGTCTCTCAGACCCTACCAGACATGCTGAGGGTTAAAACACCAATTATTATTATGTGACAGTATCATCACAAAGTAATCAGTTGAGCATCCCTTCTTGGTCTTAGTACCAGCTTTAAAAGTATCCAGCTTTTTAATAGGCTTTTAATTGTTAACATAGAACCTCAACCATAAATAGGAAGGCAACCCTGCACCCTAATTGCATAACACACTATCAATCACAATCTGAATGATTTTGAAGCATATTGTTAATCCATTGCTTCATATGTTCGAAAAATTTGTCTGCTCAACAACGTAAATAACTCAATGAATGTTGTTGAACTGTCAAAATGAAACCAATTCCTACATCAGTAGGAATTGGTTTCATTTTCAGCGGCCATAATTTCAACACTTGACTTTCCTAAGCAGAAATATTTAGGACTGATGTATAAGGTGTATCTATTCAAACACGAATTATTTTAAGGGAAACATCTTTAGGTGGTAAAAAAGCCATAGCAGCGAAAAAAAATTGTTTATCTAAATGTTTTATGTTTTTACATAATTATTATAATTTTAAAATTGCTTGAGACATTTTGCAAAAAACCCTTTACTTACTTATTCTATGAATGACACGCCCGGACGCGGTGACGGTGGCGGCACGAGCGCGATGAATGATAATTAATCATCATAACAAGTAATTTTAAATTACTTAATTTTTTAAATAACATAATAATATAAAAAAAAAAAAAAAACATTTCCATGACTTCTTGACCACCTACAGATTTCTTAAAATATTTCGTGTTTGAATAGATACATCGTATATAGCACTCAACTACCTAAACTACCACTAACTACCAAAAACAAACAAAAAACACATCTTTTTCCCATAGGGGTAGGCAGAGACTACAGAACACCATCTGCTATGCTCCTTGTGTACGAGTTTTCTTTCTACTACCACTAATAAAATACAATTCTCTTTGCAGCTCACAAATGTGGGCATCAATCCAGCCTCCATATCCTTCAACACGCTCACAATGGAGTCGGACAAGTTCATCTGTGTCCGCGAGAAGGTGGGGGAGACTGCGGAGGTGGTGATCATCGACATGGCCGACCCGACCAACCCCATCCGTCGGCCAATCAGTGCGGACTCTGCCATCATGAATCCGGCCAGCAAGGTTATTGCACTGAAGGGGAAAGCAGGAGTTGAAGGTATGTCAGTTTTAGTTTATTGTTCATCTTCAACATTGTCACTCAGAATCATTCTTTAGTGGTTTTTAAGGTTTTAAAGTTGTGTTGCAAAAACGTGTTGCTAGGTTCATCAGGATCTTGTTGCGTAACATCAATCTTAGCCATGGACTAGCCGTTTAATGGTTTACAAACTCCCGCGTTATCAATTTAACTATACAGTACCTACATTGATTTACAGAATAAAATAAACGTCTGAAGCATCCTAATTTGTAATATTGTTAAAAGTTCTAATGTACCAGTTACATGACTGACAGTATTATTCCAATTTATTAACAGACATGGTACTCCCGTAATGAGAGCTACCAACCATTTTTGATGACCTAGTTTAGTACCATCTTACCCTAGGTCTAGGTCAATACACCCATTAATTATTATTGTATTTTATCCACCTTTCTATCATCTAATAATGATAACAATTTGAAAATGTGGTCTACTGACCTTTAATGAGAATCGATTTTGGATTTATAGTTAATTATTATGGTAAAAAAAAAACAACATAATATTTTTTTATGTAATCTTCACACCATATTGCTTTGAACTGAACATAACAACAACAATATCGTAAAGAGAACCGCCCCCTCTTCGGTACGTCTGATATCACAATAAAATATATTGACGCCTACCAGAACACGTCATTTATGCGGCGTTTACCCGACTCTGTGAGGGACCATTTATTCCTAATGAATATTAATGATTTTAATTTAAGAACAGAAGGATAAAAAGGTCAGTTTAACATTCTGTGATAGTACTGGCTTAAGTTGTTTTCAATGCATGCCCTTTCGGGTGAAGAATAGGCCACGCCCTCTCCGTTTAATGGGTGTTACGGAAGGAGATTGTATATCAAAAGAGGCTGCGGTAGACGGCCAGCAACATGTTCTTAAGCACCTAAAAACAGACGTCAGCGCCTAAAAACCTAATTATAAATATAACCAGAAGCAAATTCAGCGTCACGAGTAATCTCGACTCCATCGTGAGTTCGTAGTTTACACTGTGGGGTCGCTGTGGCTATTGTAAATCCCAGTCTAATATCTGTTAAAACCACTGTCACTGTAATAGGTACTTAGCTACCCACGCCATTCGGCGAATTTTCACAATACACAATATCTCAGTACTTAAATCCAACACAAGAAAAGTTGATATCTTTTGACGAATGTATTGACCATGTTATCGCCACTACACTATTCGCTGAAGCCCTAAAAGTATTCCAGAAGCAAATAATTTAATCGCTGTAAAGAAAGTTCTACTCGTAGATATGGATATGACGCAGGGATATTGTCAAACCACTCGATCGACTGCCTATCTGACCTCCACAGCCCAGTTACTGAGTAATACGATACCCCTTGGTAAGACTGGTTGTCAGACTTTCGGGCTTCTGACGACCAGTAACTACTGTCAAAGATCCACTTATGACAGTCGGGACCAATGGCTTAACGTGCTTTCCGAGGCACATGTAAAGATGGTCACCCATCCACGGACCTACCGCAGCAAGCGCAGCTTGATCGATCGGCTGTTATTATTAAGCCACAAGCTAATATCAGACTGAATTAAAATTCATAACGCGGTCCATAGCACGCGATAAAGTGTGATAGAATGGGATGAATGTAATTGATCCCTGTCTAGACTAGACTATATACTATTAATAGTCATAATGCAGTTTATTAATAATTATAATTATACATGTATCGCTTTCTATGCTGCGTCGTTTAGTGGCAACAAAGGATGAATGTGCATTGCGGTCTTCCGCCTTCCTTATTTTTGGAAACTTTAGCACAAAGAATGAACTTTGATCTGGGACTAAACATGCGATAACTTGCACAGAAGTATGCAAGTGGAATGCAAAGGATGAATGTGCATTGCGGTCTTCCGCCTTCCTTATTTTTGGAAACTTTAGCACAAAGAATGAACTTTGATCTGGGACTAAACATGCGATAACTTGCACAGAAGTATGAAGTGGATTGCATGTTTTGTGACCATGTTACCGACAGTCAGAAGTTACATAACATAAGTATTTAAACTCAGGCCTTCATCCCATGGACCCCCATGGGAAGATGGCGTGAGTTTTGGGCAGAAACTACAGAACGCTATCTGCTACGATCATACTCCTTTTGATTCGCTTACGTTCGTTCCTCAATCAGAAGTTGCGATAGCAAAATGGCTTGCAAGCTACAAAGCTACTTTTGCACAAAAGTAGCTTTGTAGCTTGCAAGCCATTTTGCACAGCTACGCAGGCGTGTGTATTTCTGGCTTTTATTTCAATGTTCACACTCATTGTGTTCAGCCAGTAATTAAAGATAAAAATTTTGGCGTCATTTGATCGCGTCATTAGCTTGTACAGACAATCCTATCAGTTACAACAAAAGTAAAAAGTCAAATCACACGAATAAATAATCAAATAAACGTAAAGTCGTTAAAAAACAGAATTTGTATGGGATTTATTTCGATTGTACACAAAAATCTATTGTTTTTATCAGTACCGTTGGCACAATAATAAACACTACTTTGGACGTGTTTATTCAGTAAAGATAAAAATGATAAAATGTTTAAATTTATCAATTCATGTTTTGTGCTGTCGAATGTGAGAAATATTTCATACAAATTAATTTTGTTTTGACAGATTGTTTTTGTTACATTGTTTAAGACATATACCCTGAATAGGGTGGTATTTTGTCAAAATAGAATGCTTTATAATGGTCACTAGGCCACCTATCTCTCAACGGCTACTCTTATGGCTACCCTTGAAAATAAGGGTAGCACTCAAGACATTGATTGGGTTTTGTAATTAATAAGTCAACGACAGTGTCTGTTGGATAATACCAAGGTAATACCTATAAAAAATGAAAAAGGGAAGAAAACCAAGTAGGTCAATTGTATCGCTGGTCGAGTATATCAATGGAAAATGTACCTATTTGGATCATGTAATGACGCACAGCTTCAATTCCAGAGTGCTAACTTAGGATGCCAGTAACCTTGGGCATTTTGCCATATTTGTCTCTCAAAAAAATTCAAACCTCAGCAACGCCTATTTGTGGCATACTTTTTGCTGAAATATCTGCTTTAAAACCTGGATTTTCAATATTCGGTAATCTACATACTCGAGGTACAAGTATTTTATAAAAATAAATGTCGCCTCCATTTATGTAGGCGTCACAATAGTTTCATTTTTTTTAAATGAAATAGACCATTTCACGCAGATATTTAAATGACTGCGCTGTTTTCATTTATTGATTGCATCACGCATAGAGACGACCATTGCAGCGGTCGCTGTGTTCTGGCAATGACTCACATGTTTGTGTGTATACGGCTTTTATATTCTTGGCACTAAACGCGACGGCAAACGGAAGTGACAATAACATTATACGTATAATTCTATAAAGTTGGAGTCGATGCACTTCTGAAGTTGTATAACGAATGAGATACCTAGATGATGTGGTCTCACTTTTATGTGTTGCTAGTTGAAGTAATAAAACCCTACTTCGCTTTGACCTTATTCCTGTCGTGTCGCTCCCGAATCTAAATATCTTCCATACCTACCGAGAAGTCGTATAATTTCCCCCTTCGTTATGGAAAAGGTTAGTAGCCATTTTCGGCTGGACTATGTCGAAATTTGATACAGCCATTTTGTGTCAAGTGTGATAAAAAACCATGACGTACTTACCTACTTTGTCAATACGCGAAGAGCAAGTAGTGACGTACATAACAGTGGTACTAGCAGCATCTCTTCCAATAAGGCACAGTTAGTTGTAACTAATTTTTAGAACTAAAACAGTTCTATATGAATGAGTACTAAAGACATACCTAATTCACAAAGAAGCCTTCTAATATAAAGAGAATTATGGAAACGTTTTTCAATCTTGACAATGACACCCACCCACGTATTCCAATATAACAACATTTTAACATCGTGTACTTTATCATTACGCGATGCAAGTAGTGACGTTCATAACAGTGGTACTAGCAGCATCTCTTCCAATAAGGCGCAAAGTTTAAAGGTCAGAGCGGAGGCATGTTGGCACTAACTATCGCGCATCACCGCTCCTGCCTCAGTTAGTTGTAACGGGTCAATTCTAAGGATGAACAGTAAAGGCATACCTAATTCACAATTTCACAAAGAAACTTTCTAATAAAAAGAGTATTATGAAGCCTTTTTAAATCTTGACAATGACAGCCTATGTTGTACTTGGTCAATACGACATTTGCAAGTAGTGCAGTATAACAATGATACAAGCAGTACAGCCGGCATGTCTTCCAATATTGCGCAAAGTTTAAAGGTCAAAGTGGAGGCAGGTTGACACTAACCATCGCGCATAACCTCCCCACTGCTTCAGTTCGAGGCGTGGGCATTGACTTGTATCATTCTGCTTAAGTTGAATGAAGGTACTTTGCAAGAATGTACGTATTGAATCCCGTTTCATCTGTACTGTGATACTATAGGAGAGCGAGCTGTCAGAATTTCTAAAAATCATTACAATTGCGAAAAGCGTAGGCGATCCTCTGTCGGTTCGGCTTGTTTTCCCTGAACTCGCGAAACCCATTTTAATGATATTTTGACAGGGTGGTTCTAGTAACCTGGATGGATAAAGGATATCGGGTTTTTTCCGGAAATTTCTCACGCTATCCGATCCTTAGAAAACTATAGAATATACCTTATTATTTCGTCATGAAAAATAAGTTTAATGATCAGAAATTAAGATTTAATTACATTTAAAAATCGGTCCTGGTCTGACATAGGCTAAGATGAAGATAAAACTCTCAAGTCTGAAATTAAACTATCTAAAGGGCTCTTACATAACGGATTTTCTGAAGTGATAATTGTTATTACGTCATCAGCCTTGACCTCCGTTCGAAGTTCGATTGGTCTCCAACGTTTGGCAAACAATCGACTGATATACAGCCCCATACTTCGAATGAGGTAGCATTCAAAAGTGAAAGTGTCTATTAAATAACGTTTTGTTTCCAATAAGTCGTTGGTTGCTCTTAAAATCCAAAATGGCTTCGCGTGTTAGCGAGTCGTCAAAGATATGCAAAGGCAACTTTTTTCGTTATTTACGCATTTCTGGTATTTACTGACGAACGATGAATGTCAAATAGGTACATATATCGCATAAAAAGATAGTTGCAGTGCAGTCATCTTTAAAATACAAATAGAATTCAAGTCAAATTGTGTCCAGCACATCACAATCTCTATTGTTCAGTCCAACCTGTGCTAGGCACTTCGTATTTGAGACTGTCGCGGTCTGCCGGTCAACGTTGTCGTTAACTTTTTAAGTTTTTGCGATGCCTATCACCTCCACTAGGATTAAAGAAATGATAGCTATCCTACGATACATCTTGCTTGAACCAGACAAGATAGCATAATACTAAACTAGGACTTGAACAAGCCTTAATAACATACTGGGTCTGCATATGAATATAGGCCAGTCGATAAAAAGCCCTGTATGACATCATTCTATGATGTAAAAGTTTATAACAGTGCATTTGTAGTGCTAGACTGTTAGGCTGTGTTCGCATTGGCAAGGCACCATTAAACCCTTTTGACTTATGGTTCTGACCTCATTGGTAATGCGGCGTTCGGATTTTGTTTGTGTCATCGTCACCTTACCAGTCCAGGCGCGACCTTAATTTGTTGCATAAATAGATGTACAGTATATTGCTTTCTTCAATTATTATGAGCTGCCCTAGAACTCAAAACGGTTTATACCTTTTGGAAAGGATAATTCATTTAACTAATAGTTACTAAACTAAACTAGCTATATGCCCTTATAAAATATGTCCTACTAGCTTTTGCCCGCGGCTCCGTAATTGCGTAAAAAGTAGCTTATGTACTTCTCCATATCCCAGGCTATATCTCTGCCAAATTTCATGACGATCGGTTCAGCGGTTTAGTTGGAATACATACCAGACAGACAGAGTTACTTTCACATTTATAATATTAGTATGGATGACACATTCGGCAATACTATAGATTCTAATCAGCGGAAAAAAAAAAAAAAAAACATCGGAATTGGATCAGTAGTTCCGAAGATAACCCCCTGCTTACAATATCTTTATAATATTAAAAAACAATCATTTTCTTTCTTTCCATTCTCAAAACTTTAAACTTTGTTAGTTCAAAATTAGAATTATGAATGACATGAAAGTCTTGCCATAAAACAAAGAAATCGCTCCTTATACCATAGCTATATAATCTAACAATAGGTACAGCACGCATAATAAATATATTCCCACGACCATTAGTCAATCAATGGAGGTTGTTGACCTTTTGACAGCTATATATTATTTTGTTGTATACCTAGTGAACTAGTTTGGATTTATTTTTTGGGTTATCATCTGCTAGAGAGCAGTGGTAGCCCAGTGGTATCGACCCCGACTTACGAGTTCGAGGTTATGGGTTCGAACCCATCTCATCACCACTGCTCTCAAAACGGTGAAAGAAAACGTGAGGAAACACAGAATAGTTGTATATTCCAATATGGAAGTGGTGGTAGTTGAGTAAACCAACATTGGTTTATGGAACGTATTCTCATAGATTATCGTGAGTAACTATCCAGTATTTTGGTAGTATATCAGGCTAAAGCTGTTAACTGCTGGACATAAGCTTTTTTTTGTCGGGTTGGAAATCCTCATGGATGTCCTCCGCCCTGGGGTGGGCAGAGCGGTCTGTCAGACACTCACTGTATAAAACCAACCCGGTTTTCCCTCGCACACTTTCGCCAGGGGGCTGCGGGTGCAGATGCGATTGCCACTACCCCGGACTGGTGAGGGCCTGCGCGCTGCGAGCCCCGTCCCGTAGGGGGAGTAAAGCGAACTCCGTTAGGTACGTCTTAAAGAGGCGCCCGTGGAACACTACGCGCCACCATTTTGAGTCCTGGTGTGATGGTGGACATAAGCCTGTCCCAAGTAGGTTTAAACTATAGATATCATCAACTGGTAGTTATTATACTGGATATCTTGTATAAGATCATGACAGCAGCGACTTCCTGTGCATTGATAATTTTATTCTGCAATCAGAAAATTTGCGTGTCTTATAAGATGATTAATGATTTATTCCCCTAAACTTTATTTGGCCGATCCATACGGGGAAACCCATATTTTAATTTGTCGCACTTTTTGGTATTTCCCGGATCAAAGCAACAAATATTTACGAATTAATAGGGACGATGGTGCCGATTCTCTTGTACACCGAACTAAACTAACTAAACTATCACTAAAATTCCTTACTTTTGGCTATGAGAATCTTAAAGCTATTCTGCAAACAAAATTCTCTAAATTTAAAAATAAGTTTGACACAACTAAATCGAATTTGACAATCGTGACTCCACGTGGTATTTTTTTTTTGGCTTCGCAACTTTGTACTTGTTTGCCTATGATTTTTTTTAGAGCCGGAGGCGTGCATAGGGGGCAGCCGCGACGTGTTTTTTATGGAATTTTTCACTTTTGGAAAAAAAAAAGATTACCTACATGTAAAGTAATAGGGGTTTAAGCGTTTCTAAAAGGGGGTCGAAATTTTCATTATTTTTGCGATAGGACGCACCATTTTGGAGATATAAGCAAAAGAAAAGAAAAAATATATAGGGATAAACACGAAATATTTTAAGTGATACACCTATAGGTGGTAAAGAAGCCATGGAAATGATTTTTTTTTTAATTCTGAGTATATTATTTAAAAAATTAAATAATTTAAAATTACTTGATATGATGATTAATTATCAAAATTCACCGCGCTCGTGCCGCCACCCCACCGCACCGTTCGGCGTCACCGCGTCGAGGCGGGTCATTCATAGAATAAGTAAATAAAGGATTTTTTCGCAAAATGTTTCAAGCTATTCTAAAATTATAATAATTATGTAAAAATATAAAACAGTTAGATAAAAAAAAAATTCGCTGCTGTGGCTTTTTTACGACTTAAAGATGTTTCTCTTAAAATATTTCGTGTATGAATAGATACACCTTAACAGTACTGGTTTTGCACCAGAAGTCGAGGTGATTGGTGTGAATTTTTAGTTCATGAAAACTAATTTTATTCCACACCTTTTTAATCGCGATTAAAAATAGTCAGATTTAGTTAGAAAATCTAAATTTTAGTTTAAAAACGTCAAATTCAGAATAGCAAAATTACCATTTTCACTAAATTTAAAAACTCAGTACCATATTAGAGCTGTCAAACTAAAATATAGTTAAGTTGTATCACTTTAGTCAATTTCAGAATAGGAAATGGTCGTTTGACAGGAATAAACTAAATTTTGGTGATTTTAAGTCAAGTTTAGAGAATTTTGTGACAAGAGAATCGGCACCAATATTTGGTAATTTTATCATAACATTCATTAAGTTTAACGACTTCTTATCGTCTTAATAGCTATATGAGTTAAGTTATAAGATGACCGTTAGTAGACATGTAAAATACAATAATCACAAGCAGGGTAGGTATACTCAAAAGCAACTGGACAAAAAATGGTTGAGGGCTTCCTTCACCAGAAGAATGTCAGTCGCGGTTGGGTCCCAAATCATTGATAGCAAATATACTGTCTGTGATACTGTCTTGAAAACAAATACATTATGAAAGCAACATAATTTTTAAGTCCACCTTCTGGTCTACTTACCCTTCCTTATGCTATAGCTCTCCCAAATTGCTTCACAGTTTTCTGTTTGCCTTCCTCATTGATTCAACTGCTAGTCTGCTACTACCATTTTTCACAAAATAGTAAAATATGATGTTAGGCCAGCCCGCTTTCCGGCTCTCGACCAAGTTTTAACTCACAAAAACTTTCGTACTAACATGTTTTTTTTTTTTCTCATTCGTATTTTCGATTAATTTCCGCTACAAAGCGTTACAAGAACTCATTGTCTTTGGATTACGTAAACGCCATACGGAACTGGCGTGCACAATTTACTGGCTCAGACCCCGTAACACGATATTATCTGGAGCGTTTAATGTCAAACTGCAACCATCGTGCCGCCTTGTGGATAGATGCAGAAGCCCCATCAATAACTTGACAAGGAGTGCATTCGCCGTTTTATAGATTTCCCTCGAATGATCGAAGAGTATTCGATTGATTATAACACCTACTATGATTTAGTACATCTTACAGCAAATCGAAACTACTTACCTACATGAGATTTTGCAGAAGTTTTGCTGACATCATGAGACTTGGGCCAAGGTTTCAAACAATTGATAGGTGACTTCTAAAACGATCTGCGATGAAACACGTTACGCTGGCTTAAGGCGAGGTTCATCAAGTTAACCTTAGGAAATGTAATTTTAATGTCATTTTATTTAGAAACGGTAATGATTAAACACGTGAAAAAATTATATGTTGCTTTTGAGACCTTTTTGTAGGTACGTCGGGTACTCGTTACATAATTTGATAAAGTACGCTCTGTAGAAAAAAATCCAAATATACCCTTCTTTTGTAGATTAAAATCATTTTATTTCAATATTATACCACATTATGTATTGAAAATTACATCAAAATAAACGTCTATGATGACGTAATGTCCGTCGGGTTTAACATTGTTAATATCGTAAAACATATCATTTTCAACATAAAATTAACGAAATTCACGGCACAATTTACTCGCGCCATCCACCTCTCGAACAAAAATGTACGCTCGAAGAACCTCGCCTTAAAGGTAGTCATTTGACAATCGAATACTGTAGGTAATAAATGCCTCATTTTCAAAAAAGCTTCCGTCTGTAACTTAATTGCAAATGGTTGCATATTCAGTCCCCATCTTGCGCACACAAGCGCTTGTTCGGGTCTACTGCATTTGAGTTTATCGCACATTTTGATAAAGTGGTCCTTCTCCACTTATCTTCTCTGCGATCGTCTGGCACACAGTAGAGAAAGGATAGTGAGATAATATCGCGCCGTGTAACTTGGTAGGGGCGTCCGTGACTCATGAAGTGACCGAATCGACTTTTATTTAACGATCGTATTATGGGTGAGCGAGCAATATTTTTATCTGACGCCTAGCTCGATTTTGTATGCATAGAATTTTAGCAGCATAAAGTTTAGGTGTGGGCGTTACTGGAAGCTACGGAATAATATTTATTTTTCGACTTAAAAATTGCCCTGTAATATCCCCATCTTTACGGGGATATTACAGGGCAGGAGTAAAGTGGTTGATGTGGCGATGCTTGGGGGAGGCCTTTGTCCAGCAGTGGACTTCATTCGGCTGAAATGATAATGATAGTGACAGACAGGAATTACATTTGAAAAGTAATATTTTTTAATAGGTTTAATTCTCCCAAATATCAGATTTAGTTTCAATGAACTAGTTAGCTGATAACAATTTAAATTATAAACCATGAAGCCCATCATTAGTCATCATCAATTCATCATATTTCACATAATTATTATTTTATTACACAGCTACGATACATTACTTTTTATCAGATTTAGCAAGGACCTTTGATATCCATTTTAAATGTTGACTTAATACATTTTTTATTTTACATTTAGTTACTATATCACTGATGTTTAACTTTGTTAGTCTTTGAAATTCCAAAAATACAGTATATCCAAATTGACACAAAAGTAAGGGCAAATTGAATGTAAGTAATTCGCTTTCCGAAATAAAAGCAAAGCAAGTACGAAAATAACCGACAGATTTAATAAAATCGTTACCAACTCTTGAAGGGGAGCTAAGAGCTCTCTTCGTAAGGTGTTCGTATATTGCACGCCCACATAACGTCAGCACTCTCGCACTTGACACGTAGGTGGTACTCTGACGTATGGGTGTGAAACACTTTGGAAATTTAACTGTACGGAAAAATAAAAGGGAGTTTATAGTTTATTGGTTTCGGAAGGATTCGGAACAATTAAAAAGGACTACTGTACGGGCCTGGGCCTCAAGTCTGCTATTACAATAGTGTCAGAATGGTCTCTTCATTGTGAGTTTTTGACAGATTTGCCATACAAACACTGTCAAATACTCACAATGGCGAGACCATTCTGACACTATTGTAATAGCAGACTTGAGGGCCTGGTGCGTGGACTGGTATCATAAAGTAAGATACTGAAATACGCATCTTAGTAACAAATAGAACACTGATATATACACCGTGGCATTTTAGTCGTCTTATAAAGACAGCCCACTTCATGTAACCAATGACTAATAATCATTTATGAAAAAAAAAAAAATTTTTTTTTTGAACATTGAATTTTAGATTTTTATTTGTTTTATTAATTATGACGCATGACATAGTTTAAAACACCCTATTACGAGTGCAGTCCGAGCCTTGTGTTACAAGGGTGCCGCGGAATGGAGCGGCGACATCTTTATCAGAGTTCATTCATCCTAACGCAAAAATGTGATTCTTACTATTACAACTTAAACTTAATATAAATCCATTCTGCGGCGCCCTTGTATCACAAGGCTCGGACTGCACTCGTAACAGGGTGTTTTAAACTATGTCATGCGTCATAATGAATAAAAAATAAATAGGTCAAAAAAAAAAAAAATACATGAATGTTTCGTAGTCATTGGATACATGAAGTGGGCTGTCTTTGTAAGACGACTAAAATGCCACGGTGTATTAATAATCATCAATGATTTTAGTTAAACCTGATTAGACAGGTATCGACAGATTATAATTGCTTATAATAGTTTAGATTGCATTTTAACCCGACTCTCTATTTGAACATACTGTCGGTCAATTTGAGAATTTTCGGCAGATTTGTTATTGTCACAGTCACATAAGTACTTTTATTGATTTTGGTAAAGGTAAGTAAATTAATTATTCGTTTTGTTTCATAGAACAATTCAATAAGTTAATTGCGAATTACGATGAACATACATTAATCCAAATAATTTAATTACATTATACGATTTTTTTTTTTTATTGCAATTGTCTTAATTGTAATTAATTTAATGGCAATTACTTTTTTTTGTCAATTAACGAGTTGACTCAAAAATTCATTGATTAACGCCTATATTCCTCGAAGGGTGAGTCAGATATGTGACTCTTGAAAATTATCCAGTCATATAATACTGAAAATCTGCAATACACCTGCAATACCGTTCCTCCTTTGTCATTGCCGCATACCCACCTACATACTACAGTATAGACCAGCCTGAAACTATCTAATGGGTACTAATTAATGTAGGTCAGTGCTTCAGCTAATGCTCCCGAAGCACTACGTAGAAGCTAATGCTTATCTTAGTCGTCCATTAAAGTAAATACTGGATCGAGTAACTTAAGTCAGGGAACCAAAACTAATTTGTGAAGAGGTATTGTTTTTCTCTTTAAAATCATTCAATCATTAAATTCGGATATGATATTACTATATTATACTTCTGATCTAATGAAATGATATGAAATTGTTTCTGTCAATAGGATATCGGAATAACTTTAACACGGCATATTTAAAAAGAAAAATAGCCTAGATTGAGTCGACATTTAATATCTGACTACCTCAGAAGAAATTACGAAATAACTCTAGTATTTTTTAAAGTCCAGACACTAAATATCAAAAATATCGTAACAAAATGCAGGACAGCACCCCTAAACCTGTGCCAGCAGACGGTAGTAAAATAGTCTTTAAAAAGTATGTCGAATTTTGCACGTAATTACAAAAGACGACTATTATTATGTTCTGGGCCTCAAGTTTGCTATTACAATAGTGTCAGAATGGTCTCTTCATTGTGAGTTTTTGACAGATTTGCCATACAAACACTGTCAAATACTCACAATGGCGAGACCATTCTGACATTATTGTAATAGCAGACTTGAGGCCCTGTTTAAGTATTTATTGTTCAATTGCTCCCCATACCTCTGAGAAGAAATGGCTAAACAAACTCAACGCCTCTTAACTTAAAGTCCAGAGACTAAATATCAAAAATATCGTGTAAGAAAATGCAGGACAACTACCGGAAAACAGTTTATGTAAACCTGTGCCAGCAGACGTTAGTAAAATAGTCTTTAATAAGTATGTCGAATTTTGCACGTAATTACAAAAGACGACTATTATTATGTTCTGTTTAATTATTTATTGTTCAATTGCTCCATCATTTTCTTTTAATCTATCAAGGGTCCACTATTACAAAAGGTTTGGTTAAGCTCTACGCTATGCCATTTGGGACTACTACAAAATGTGTCCTTTCTCTTAATCCAAAACGGTAGACAGCCAACATCATCAATCAAAACTGTCAAGTAGTTTAGAGGGTGTTATAACTAGCCCAAAGAAACAGCTGTGTCCAAAATTATAATACACATTTTGGGCTTCTTGGTGCTGTAATCGGATAAAAATGGTGTTACTGTGTAGGGGTCATCTTTTAGGTCAAAAAAAGTTATTTTGTACTGGTAAATTTAAAAGAATAATGACGAAATATGTGGCGCAGTTACTGCAATTAGCTGACTCCCCTTTGCTCAAATGGTTGAGGTTATTTTTACTAACAAATCGTATGATTTTCATATTTTACTAGTTCTGGGTAGATTTAGAATTAAAAAAAAAAAAAATATCGGACCCATAAGTATAGTCCACTTGGTAGTATACACACAACTTAGAAACTAGTGTTAGTACTTACATCTACCAGAAAAACAACAAACTACTAATTGCTATGCCACAGTGGCATGTTGGTAGGTGTGGTGGTAGGGAGGTATTTAAATAAAATTAAAAATTATAAAACTCTATCGATTCGTATTCTACATTTGTACATTTTAAAGAATAATGACGAAATATGTCGCGACTCATTCATAATTATTTGTTTTTAAAGTATCTGTAAATTATCCTTATTTACATAAGACGACACAATAATGTATTCACCTTTTCATACCCTTTTGAGGATTTTTTTTTATTTTTTATTTCTCTATCTTACATTTATCATTACAGGTTCACTCAATGCGATAAATGCGTCTATATAAAATAATTGTTAATTAATATTAAGTACACCTATAACTTATTATAAACAATGCATTTCTTGTGAATTCACTCAGCAAAAGAATAGGTCCGTCCCACTAGCAATGAGATTTAGCGTGCGAAGTGAGCGCGTCAGCGGCACCTCTCTTAAAAGATTGGTGCGGCCGCGCGGCATCTCCAGTAGTGGCGGCTGCCGTCTTCGCCACACGTACCCGTCTTGGACACACAGAGTCACCTGTCCTAAAATCATTGCATTTTGGACCTTCCCCTTCAATATTTTAAATATACAGGCTGGAATTTTGTAATGCCACCTGAAGGGAAAGTACTCTTAATACTGTATTTCATTTAATTTATCAAGTTTTTTGGAAAGATTTCATCCTTATAATTGATCCTAACGATCAATGCAATAAAAGTACAGGATGTAATTTTTACAGATTTTTTTCGGTTCGATTCCCGGGTGTGGCAAGTGAATTTCCGAAAATCTTTGAATGCAGTTTTCTTTCTATTCAAAAATAAAGGAATGTTTTCTTTGAGTAAAATTTTCTATCTACAGTATTAAGAGTACTTTCCCTTCAGGTGGCATTACAAAATTCCACCCTGTATACGAGGTCATTGCAAGATCCCTTCTAACCCTCAGCTCATTGTATCCTACCATACCTTAAATAAATACATCCTACTCATTTAAGGTACATTTAAGGTACATTAAGTTATATTTACCTTATAATTCATACCCATAACCATCAAATCATTACACACAATTATCACCCTTAACAACCTCCCCAAAAGATTAAAACTATAGAAAATCCTTTCACATTGCCAGCAGCTCAAAAGACCCTGCAAATCTTCAACATCGAGATGAAGTCAAAGATGAAAGCTCACACAATGACTGAAGACATTGTGTTCTGGAAGTGGATATCTTTAAATACCCTCGCGCTGGTGACCAAGATGTCGGTGTACCATTGGTCCATGGAAGGGGATTCCACGCCTGTCAAGATGTTTGATAGGCATTCGTCGCTTGCTGATTGTCAGATCATCAACTATAGGACTGATCCGAAGCAACAGTGGTTGCTGCTTGTTGGTAAGTTGGACTTTTTATGTTATACCTTAAATTCTCTGAAAGTTTCACAAAGGTTAAGAATATTGGTAATAAAAAAGTTGTAAAAGGAGCAAGACGGCCCAGCTTTAGCAACATTTTGACAACCATAAAAGTTGCCCATCAAATAAATGATCGTTGCAGACCGCTACTGTAGTTTGTAGACCTCATTAGTTTGAGGTTCAATTTCAGATCAGACAAAATGTATCTATACGACTATTAACATGTTGTCTTTTTAGGGTTCCGTACCAATATAATAAAAAGGAACCCTTATGGTGTGACTCAGTCTGTCCGTCTGTCACAGCTAGATATCTCAAGAACTACTAATGTTATCAACTTGAAATTTGGAACAGTTTTAGATGACGTTTGCCCAATAATTTTGCAAATGAGAATAAAATAAAAATAAATGTTATTTTTTTTTTTGCAACAGACTGAACAGGGGTCTTAAAAATTCGAAGTGGGGCTACTAGAGGGCATGTAGGGTATAATACTCCATTTAAAGTTTTTTTTTTTTTTTTTGAAAAGAATACTTTAAAATACTCTAGTGTAAAGTTGCCAAAATGTCGTTTGGTCAATATTGCTTTTCAAGCGTCGATATGAAAGAGCGCTATTCGCACATTCTCAAACATTTCTTTTTTTTTTTAGGCCGCATATTTTTCGACATTTAGAAAGAAAGAAAGAAAGAAAAATATTTTATTTGGGACACGCACAAGAAATACAAACAGTAAAAAAATAAAACTTGAGCATTTAAAACTAACAAAAGTTACATTGTAAATCTGTGCGAGGCTAAAAAGGCCACTATCTCAGCATAATGCTGCGATATTTAAAAAAGAAATACCGCGGCGCTGGTACATTGGTACTGGCTACATTTGACGAAATTTAATGATTTTTGATGGTATGGAACTATCGGTGCGCGAGTCCAATTGGCTCTTGACCGGTTTTTTTTAATATTGGCCTGTATTTAAGTCAATCATATAGTCCACCTTATCGATTTCGATAACGGCAACCCTTAGAAATCAATTCCTTGCGTGTGCCCTTAGATGGCTCGCTAGACCGAATTTAGTTCTGAACATCTGGTCGCAACTAGAACAATAATGTTGGCCTGCAGTTATGTATGTGGTATTTACCTCGATAGTCGCATAACAACTGGTCCAAATCTTTTGCATATTCCTACTACTTTAGTCTCTGTCCTGTAAAAAATGACAGCCATATTACTTCTCCTTTTCACTCACTCGATATTCTAAACATATCTTCCTTCCTTCTCAGGTATCTCAGCGCAGCAGAATCGCGTCGTAGGCGCGATGCAGCTCTACTCAGTAGAGCGCAAGTGCTCGCAGCCCATCGAAGGCCACGCAGCCTCCTTCGCGACTTTCAAGGCCGAGGGCAACGCGGAGCCTTCCACCCTCTTCTGTTTCGCCGTCAGAACTGCCCAGGGAGGAAAACTGCATATTATTGGTGAGTTTTTTTTTTGTTATCTGTTCTGGCGTATTTCCGCGAAGTATTGCTCAAGCTAGGTAAAATCATCTCCAGCCAGCCAGCAGAATACCGGACCCGTGGATGAACGTTGAACTATACCTACTCGTGGAGGTTATTTTTACTCGACGAAACACAAGCAAGAGGTTCTCAATTCGATTCGTATATTTCTTTAATAATACATCGGCATGAAGTGCGATACGTGATTTACAGGGATTACACTGATTCCAGATTTGGAAACTTCCCGTGAAATGTTGAATGAGTAATATGAGAATATTTTTTTAATAGTTTTTATGTCCATTTCTGGTATGTTGATATTCCTTAGTTATTAAATGTAAGTCAGTAAACGATGACATCAAGCTATGACGTAATTATCGATATTCTAGCTAGACTACAAAATCTCATACAACTTGATGAATAAATAAATACTGCAGATCGCTCTTGACCTAGAAACCGCTATCACATACACATAAATGAATTAGATTTAATGAGAACACAGAAGATACTTCATTAACTGCACTGTTTAATTTTCTAATTACTTTCACATACCGAAATGAACAAAATTTTCAGATTCTTGCCGTGGTTTGCATAAACCAATTATTTCAAGAATAAGGATGGGCTGTCTAACCCAATTTTCATGTTTCCTTCCCCACAGAGGTCGGCCAAACACCAGCAGGCAACCAGCCCTTCCTCAAGAAAGCAGTCGACGTATTTTTCCCCGCCGAAGCACAGAACGACTTCCCGGTCGCCATGCAAGTCTCCCCTAAATATGACGTCATTTACCTGATCACCAAATATGGCTACATACACATGTATGACATTGAGACTGGAACCTGTATCTATATGAACCGGATCTCGTCGGATACGATCTTCGTGACGGCGCCCCATGAAACTACTGGAGGAATTATTGGTGAGTTGTTTTTTTTTTTTTTGTTTTTTTTTTTGTGTCAACTATTGACGTCGAGGTAGACCGTGGCGAACGGTGGTGAGACGAACTGATCATGTTTTCGGGGCGAACATGGTCAGTAAGCACATCACAAGAACTTATGGAAGTAGGAAGGGGAGGCCTTTTCGACCAGTGAAATAAAATTAAGGCTGACTAGAAAAAGTCAACTATTTTCAGGCT
The DNA here is from genome assembly GCA_947523025.1 of Dryobota labecula. Lineage (NCBI taxonomy): Eukaryota > Metazoa > Arthropoda > Insecta > Lepidoptera > Noctuidae > Dryobota > Dryobota labecula. Next base: position 6,652,671 of record OX383303.1, on the reverse strand, counting down.
TTCTTTTTTTTTATTCCTGGCTGTAGTCACTATCTTCGCTGACCTTTTGACTCGGTAAGCTTCGACTGTTCAGTACTTAGAGCAACTTTCAGTCAAGTGTATTTGCTCCTGACCCTTGTCCGCATTCATAGAGTTTCAAGCCAAAGTAGGTTTTATCACGCGCCTATTTTATATGAAAACATACGCAAACCTACAATAAAGGACTACGCCCACGAGAAAGCCATAAATAGTAGATTGTACATCAAGTGCATAAAACGCACCATTTTACGCGAGACGTTTATCCATCCGAGCGAGCTTGCGAGCGACTATGGATATAAAGTAGAGTGAAAAATGGGTTTTATGGACGAGTTGTACACTCTACTTTTCACTTCGATTGCGAGGAAATAAAACAGCAACATGTAAATATTGTAAATTTAATTAACATTTAAAAAATATTATTTTTCCCGCCCGAACTTGACATAACACCTGACACCACGGTGGCGCGACTGGTTGCGCCGCAATGGTGTCCTGGTGAAATATAGCCCTAAGTTTGGGGAAACACACATAATAAAGAGTTCCGTAGTTGGAATGAATTTATCCCAAGAACAAACTTAACATTGTAGTTAAAAAACAAGTTCTCCCATACATTCCAACTGCAAATGTATGTTTGTACGCATAATCTTGAGAGATTTACCTAACATAAAACCTTAAAAAAAATTAAAAAATCAATACTTCATATATGTTTTCCTGTTTATATATATTCCTGTATAAGTACTATTATTTTCTGTGTTTTTTTTTTATATGGTGGGCTCAATAGTTTCGGAGATGAGGGGAGGCGGGGAATGGTCATTTTTCTTAAATAACTTATATATAGATAACAAGTTACTTTGATTGAATAAAGAGGGATTAATTTTAGTTCCACAAAATCATTATTAATAATTTTACTTTATATTTATTTATTTTATTATTTATGTAGACACAGTTAAATACATAGAGATACGACATAATTATAATTTCAGTACAAAGGTTCGTTGTATTTCGTTGTTGTTAAGTCCTAATACATATAATACAATAAACCCAGACACAAAAGGAAGCATTTAAATTAAGGTCGAATGCCACTAGGTTATCAAAACATGTTCCAACGTCTGGCGTCTAGGATAATATCAAAACAACGAGAAACTTCATATCAGTGACGTTTTAATAATAATAATGTTTATTTATACAGATGTGTGCTCAATGATTCATGATTATCGTTATGTTTTCCTATAATTAGTCATTATCGATGGAAAATGTCTACCGATTAATTAGGCCGATGAAAAAATAACTACGTATACCCAAAGTCTCTAATTCAGATAATTTATGTAAACAAAGAAATGTCACTGTCAAAATGACAGGACAGTGGTGCAAAACATTTTATCCTTATTATTTTTATGTAAATAATCATCTATGAAATTAAAGTGAATTAATTATAAGGACTACGCAAACAAAATACCGTTGTCAAACAATGCTATAAGTAGTGTGTCGGAGACACGGCCTATGATCGTCATAATCGTCCCTTTTAAGTCCACTGCTAGACGTAGGCCTCCCAAAATCCATTTCCACTCGAAACAGTTTACAGCCATTGTCATCCAAAATGTGGCTAGATATGCTACAATATGAATCTATGAGTTGTAATATAAGTGTTGTTGAAGATGTAAAAAATGTGAAAATGTTTGGATCTCCTGCATTGTTACCAGTATCATAAAATATTTTATACCAGAAAATCTCCTTTTTTTAATAACTTTGTTTAAAACCGAAAATTTACAAAAATAATTACGGTATTATTATTTTTAAATTATTATTTCATAAATTCAGTACTTAAAAGAAAATGGAACCTTTTTTTTCGCCATTTTATGTGAATTACCATTACGAAGATATTTTGTTGATATGTTATCCCCTTTGTTTACATAAATTATCTGAATTTGAGACTTTGAGTATAGTTTTTTTCATTGGATTTTGTGCCATATGGCGTTTCTACTGTATTAATCATTATTCATCTTGTTCGTATTGATGATTCCATTTATTTGTTTAAGGCGAAAGAGCCAGGATAGCTGATGATTTTGAACCAAATTGCTTATTCGTTGCTTCATATGTTCGAAAGATTCGTCAGCTCAACAACATACGGCAATGAATGTTGTTGCACTGTCAAAATGAAACCTATTGCACCTATGAAACCTGTTAACCCAGCGGTCCAACTGGCTTCTTAGTCGGTTTAGAGATTTCCAAGTGGACCATGCCAGGGTTGTGGGTTTGTCCGAAAGGGATACCGTGGCCCTGTCACACAGGTAATTGATGGAACACGGGTGGGTTTTAGTCAGTAAAAATCTGACAATCAATTTAAAAAATTCCTGTTGAATAAGTGTCTTTATGCTGTTGAAGATCAAAAAAAAAAGGATTAAGTCAGAAATGAGTATATAAGGGGAAGTTTGAAAGTGGTGCCGACGACAGAAAAGTTGAAAGGACGTCGTTTGGCATGGTATGGGCATGTGATGAGGAGGGTGGAAACGCATGTGACGAGGAGAGTGATGAAGATAAATGTGGATGGATGGAGAGGGAGAGGAAGGCCCAAAAAATGTGGATGGATTGTGTGAAGAATGATATGAAAGCGAAGGGAGTGGATGATAGAGTGACGGTTGACAGGGGGGAATGGAAAAAGAAAACGTGTTGCGCCGACCCCAAGTTACATGGGACAAGGGCAGGAAGATGATGATGATGCTGTTGAAGATCTATAACGAAATTGTATACACTGTTGTAATATTTAACGCGTTTTTTTTTTCTTATGTAATCTAATATTCTTTTTTAACATTTAATTCAAATACAATTTATTGTTCATGAATAGATGACTAATGACACTCCCGCTCCGTCCAGAGCGGGAGAAGTTATTTGATAATTTCCCACCCAAAAAAAGAAAAGGTGGGCCATTGTAGTTGGTGGCCTACTGAAAGAAAAAAATACCTTTATTAGCGGTAAACATGACGCAAAGAAAGAACACAAACATGGAAAAAACAAGTTGGGGAAAATATGCGTCACAGATAATTTGTATTTTATTACCAGATCATCTAACTAAGATTATCAACTTTGATCTAAAAAATAAAAATAAAGTATTCTGAAGAAACGAATGCTTTGCGTTTGCCTCCTAAACAAACACTGACTCGCTAAATAAAATATCGGGGCCTTTTATTACATGGCGTTCGAGACAAGTCATGCTGCATTCATTAGCGACACTAATACGTATACAAATATAATATTAAACTGCATATTATATGCAAGTAACCATACATAGCGTGAATGACACAGTGGTGAGGCATGACTATAATATCTATACAAATAAATAAAATTGAAGTGTCCGTTTGTAATGACAAAATAACATTTTACTAAATGCATAAGAAAGTATTTACGTAAACAAACAAACTTTTGACGTGATAACGTCTAATAAATCGATGAACGCCGGCTGCATGCACGAAAAAGGATGACTCATTGTCCCGTTACACTCATTGTCCCGTTACGCTCATTGTACGCTTGCGCCGCATCAATGTTTTTTTATGACATTGTCACGTTAAACTATCGTCCGTAAACCAAGTTTACAAACAACTAATTATTATTATTATTTTTCGAATAAAAAAATAACATAATAGGTATTTTATTACTTGTTAAAATGGCGAATTTTCATTTTTATGTCGCTATAAAATAGATTTGGACCAATCAATAAAACATCCTCCTCTTTCAGGCGTTAACCGCAAAGGCCAGGTCCTATCAGTAACCGTAGAAGAAGACTCAATAGTGCCCTATATCAACACGGTACTACAGAACCCTGAGTTGGCGCTGCGATTGGCTGTAAGGAACAACCTCGCTGGCGCCGAAGAACTGTTCGTCAGGAAGTTTAACATGCTCTTCACTAATGGACAGTATGGAGAGGCGGCTAAGGTATGTAGTAAGAAACGTCATATTTTTTAGCAAAGGCATGAGTTTTCTCTTAAACACTTAAGGCGGATGCTCCGACAGAGATCGCGCTTAATAGGTTAAAATCAATTGGAAACATATATAAAAAGAAAATATTGTATCTTATTTAAGGATCTGGTGGACTTGCAATCACTTTTAATAACACGATTAGATTAACTTCATTAGATAGAAAAAAATCCCAAAGTGACCCCTTTTCATAACCAATCTCATACCTACAAAACAGACGTTTTGTTTCTTACTTTTTATATAAATGATCACCACGCTTGATCAAGACGGGTTGGCGATTTCAGACTTATCTATACTAATATATAAAGCTGAAGAGTTTGTTTGTTTGTTTGAACGCGCTAATCTCAGGAACTACTGGTTGGAATTGAAAAATTATTTTTGTGTTGGATAGTCCATTTATTGAGGAATATTATAGGCTATAACATCACGCTATGACCAATAGGAGCCGAGCATACATGAAAAATATTATAAAAACTGGAAAAATTATTACTTTTTGCGAGCTTCCGTTGCGTGCGCTGCGTAAACGGTTTAAGTTACGCAAATATCATGTATGATGGAATTGTTCCTCTTTAAAAGTTCTAAAAAAAAGTCCGCGACAGCATATGTCTATCTCTTAAGATTGACTCACTATAACCTTTTTTTACGGTAATCAATTTTTTTCGAAATTAATGCATTATTTGCGAAGGAGTTTTATCAACATAATATTAATCCTTATCCAAATAAATATGTTATTAATCACAAGTATTTAAATGTAAACAAAATTGTCCTTGACATCACTTGACTTCAATCAACATCTTAGGAAATATCATAATTTTTAAATAAGTCCGTAAAAAAACGCAAACGAAGTTGCGCGGGTCAGCTATATTATAAAGCTATACAGTACAGTATAAAGAAGAGTTTGTTTGTTTGGTTGAACGCGCTAATCTCAGGGACTAGATACTGGTTCGAATAGAAAAAATATTTTAGTGTTGGATAGCCCATTTATCGAGGAAGGCTATAAAACATCACGTTGATCCTTAGTTCCGTGTGGTGCCGGACGTAAAGAATAGCTCCATCCCATTTCCTACCATGGGTGTCGTAAAAGGCGACTAAGGGATTTACTAGAGAATGGGCAGCAGCGTTCTCTAATTATTTTTAACACCATACTGCGATCGCCAACCCGCCTGCCAAGCGTGGCGATTATGGCAAACCCCCCCCCATTTGGAGGAGGCCTATGTCCAGCTGTGGACGTCTTTCGGCTGAAATGATGATGATGATGATGAGATCCTTAGGTGCCAAGCGAAGAGAAAAAAAGTCAGAAACAATGCTAAGTGATAACGAAGTTATAGCGCGGGCGAGCGACGGGATGCGACGCGATGGGTGGCCCGAAATTTCACGCGAACGAAGTCGCGGGCAGAAGCTAGTAATTAATAAAAATAATAAATTGTAATGTTCTAAAAAAATATATTTTTTTACATGAATGATTAGTAGTCATTGGATACATGAAGTGGGCTGTCTTTGTAAGACGACTAAAATGCCACGGTGTATATATAGAAATCTAACAAAGAATACCACACAAATACATAATTTCCCAGCTTTAACTCACAAACAATATTCATTCATTATACTCGGGTTAACTAATATAATAAATAGTACCGCCATGGTTGTGGGCGGTGCGATCGATGCTATGACGTCATAGCACCTGTCGTCATTATAAGCCCTACAATAACGTATATCGGCCTTTTATTGGACTGGATCCCAGGACAGGAAAGAAATGAAATTGACGAAGAATAATTAAATATGCAAAAACGGAAAAAAAATCTCCAAGTATTCTCATTTTTCGTTTTTTTTTTTTTTTTTTAATGAACAAACTCACAAATGCCTGCCTAGCCTTTTCCCAACTATGTTGGGGTCGGCTTCCAGTCTAACCGGATGCAGCTGAATATATATAAAATACTGGTATTTTACATGGAGCGACTGCCTATCTGACCTCCACAACCTAGTAACTGGGTAACACGATACCGCTTGGTAAGACTGGCTGTCAGACTTTTGGGCTTCTGACGACCCGTAACGACTGTCAAAGATCCACGAATGACAGCCGGGACCAACGGCTTAACGTGCTTTCCGAGGGACGGAAGAGTCTCGGTATGTAAAAATGGTCACCCATCCACGGACCAACCCCGGCAAGCGTAGCGTAACCTGACGGATCGACCCGTGCTTCTGTTATTACTTAGCCACGAGCTCCTCAAACGAGCGAGCTAAACAAATTCACAAATGCAGCTTCTAAAATAATTTCGATTTAAATGATTCTACAATTTTGATAGTTATCAAACAACAATAAAAGTTTTAAACTGTAACATAACTAAAAGGTTATTTAATACCGTCATTCTTACTATACGTACACAATCATAACAAACATACCCGCATCGTTACGCCGTAGTTCTTTCCGATCGATATAATGACGTCACCGCCACCTGTCCATTGTGACACCGGCCATCGGTTCCGCATCAAAGAACACCCGTATTATAAACATAGGGTTAAAAGATTTCACCATGCGTGACATTTAGGGGCTTTTGTTTATACCAAAACCACATTGAAATGTCGAATACTATGTACGCATCTTTAATTTTGTTCGCGAGGTTTTTTATAAAATAAAAATAACCTTAGTTACTACTTATAACATCAGCTATCTGCCAGTGAAAGTGTGGCGGCATCTACAACGCCACGTGCGAACTACTCATCAAAGACCTGACGTCACAAATCCTGCATCGCGCAGTCAGAGTTTACCGCGCGACTAGCATATATACAACATCTCGACATCAACCGTTGGGCAGTTGCCCACCAGACATGACACCCGGCTGTTCGGAGGATCCTCCCTTTATTATAGAGTATGAGTGAACTTTAAACCCTGTTCCTCGTACCTCTATAAAAGTTCCGTCAAAATCGTCATTTTTCAAGTCCAACCACACTTGTAACCACATTTAAAACAAAAGACTGCTGAGTCGCTGTCAAAAACACAAACAAAACAACGTACGTGAATAATTAACATTTAAAACGTCAACCAATCATAGGAGGTCTCGTTTTGAGCACTCCAACCGGCCAATCATTGTTCTTATTTCATAATAGATAACGTTTGGTTTGCAATATTACTAGAGCGACTCGTGTTTTTGCAAAAACCTTATCTTTTTCTTGTAAGATTTAGAAATGTTTTCACCATTGTCTAAATATCCGTGTCTTCGCAATATCCCTAGGGTGTTCGCGAAAAATCTAATTATATCAAATCATCCTATGACACATAATTATAAGAAGATAATTTAGCGCAAATAAATATATTTTCTTTTGTAACTGGGGTTAAGTTTGAACAGGATTGAACTTCTGATGATGGGTTCCTGCTACTTTTTGATAATCATCAGAAACTAGCTACTTAACTTTTCCACTTGGAATTTTACTCTCAGATCTTTACTAAAAATGAACTTTAGAGTCACTTTCACAGTTCGATCAGACTCCCATCTAAAACTCTACAAACACTCAACCTTCATTCCTCCACCAGGTAGCAGCAATGGCACCTCGAGGCATCCTCCGCACTCCGCAGACCATCCAGCGCTTCCAACAAGTGCCCACCCAGCCTGGACAGACATCCCCGCTGCTGCAGTACTTCGGCATACTGCTCGACCAGGCGCAGCTCAACAAGTTCGAGTCGCTGGAGCTGTGCCGGCCTGTGTTGCTGCAAGGTATGTAGCACACGTAGCAGACATTTAGCGCTTAAAGCAGTTGCCAGAACTTGCAGCAGCTGCAGTAACCTAAATTAAGAGGCGGCAAATTTTTTATTGACACACTTCATTTACATGCAAAATGTCATAGTGAAGCAGTGCCCTGTTTACAAATTTCGATGATAACGGAAATATTTCATTGTACAAAGACCCATATCAATAACTTTCATAAGTTGCTTTAACAATTTTATACAAAAAACTTGTCCATGTGACGATATGGTGCTGCTGAGCCCTACGGTTAGGGCGCTTAGAGAGCTGCTTTCTTGTAGCGAGAGGTATGCTCGAGAACATGGCCTAATTTATAATGCTAAGAAAAGCGAGTTCTTGGTCTTTAAGGCTGACGGTGCTAAATGTCCTGAGTATGTACCCCCGATTCAACTAAATGGGAATGACATATTGCGAGTGTACCAGTTCAAGTACTTGGGGCATTCTGAACCGAAGACCTTAATGACCAACTGGATATTGAGAGGGAACGTAGGGCGCTGGCTGTCCGATGTAACATGGTGGCTCGTAGGTTTGCACGCTGTAGCAGGGCAGTTAAAATCACGCTTTTTAAAGCTTATTGGCAAGTGTTTTACACGTGCAGTCTGTGGACCAACTATACTCAGCGGGCTATCAGCGCCCTACGGGTCCAATATAATAACGGGTTCAGGATGCTGATGGGGCTGCCCCGTTTTTGTATTGCATCAGGTATGTTTGTACAAGCACATGTCGATGGCTTCCACGCTATCGTTAGACAGAAGTCTGCCTCTTTGCTCTGCAGAGTGCGGGGCAGCTCCAACTCCATCCTGAAGACTATAGCGGGGAGATACGAGTCTCCTTTATTAGGTGATGTTGTTCAAAAGTGTATGTCCAACAACAGCCTCGTTACCAAATAGATAATAAGTTTACTAACATAGATATAAGTTATCTTTTTGTTTACTAACCCATAATTATGGATGTTGCTTATCCGAAATAAAGATTTTTTTTTTATTAAGCAAAGTTATCTATAAAACTCTGAGACTTAAAAACACCAAAGGTTAAAGAAAAAATCACAAAGGGCCAGTGCACACAAGAATAGTATTACGAGCCATCCCTAAAACTAGCATCAGACCTAATGAAAACTAAGACATTAAAAGATTGGCCCAACTGAAGACTTGATATAAAGACAAACTACATACAGGATAAGTTTTAAACCAGTGCGCAATTTTTTTTTGGTGGTTCAGTATCAATAATAGAACACATTTCCATTATTTGTTCAATACTTTTTTTTTTTGTCCTACTTGAAATCAGCAAAATATGGATTCAATCTATTCGTAATAAAATCAATGGGCGAGCGCACAGCTGATAGGTACCTACTACTGCGTTCCGCTTCAATGACCGCGCCGCCCGGCGCGGCGCGTTGTGCGACGAGTATCCATTATACCAGTTTCAAAATAAACATCTTTCGTTAACGATAACTTCATTTTTTTGTACTAAGAAATATCAAAATAAGAAATAGGTGTATATTAATAAAACACGTTTAAGTTTAATTTGTCAAAAATTGCGCACTGATTAAAAACATTTCCTTTGTATAGATTGATGTGGATGAGCCAGTGGGCGCATACCAAGACTAAAACTAACAACACAAAAGATGCTGAATGTCAATAGGTAGACAGACGGCTTTAGAAAAAAAAACTAAAACAAAATACTTAAAACCGTTTCGTCCTCAACAGGTCGCAAGCAACTCCTAGAAAAATGGCTAAAAGAAGAGAAACTGGAGTGCTCTGAAGAGTTAGGAGACTTGGTAAAGCAGGTGGACCCGACCCTCGCATTATCAGTGTATCTGCGTGCTAATGTGGCCAGCAAGGTCATACAGTGCTTCGCTGAGACTGGACAGTTCCAGAAGATTGTGCTTTATGCTAAGAAGGTAAGTTTTTATGGTCTAAGTCACGGGTTCCCAATCTTTTTTATTTTGCGACTCCCTTTACATGTTGTAATTTTTTTGCGACTCCCTTGTTTAAGAAGATACCTGCGGGTAAGCTCTAGAATCGTCTAGCCGATAGACTCACTAAAACAATCTAACTAGACTCTACCTAGATTATTTTATACAATGAATACTCCAAAGTCTCTCTCAAAGTCTTTGCTTTGATTATTTTTTGATGTCCGGATGATGATTACGTCAGCAATAAATATTTATATACTTTTCAGATTTTTCTGCAATTTTATTAGTTATTATTATTATTATTAATTTAATTGATTTAGATTTGAACAAAGATGGCAACCCCATGTTCAGGGATTCCCCAAAATAATTGATATTGCTTACTCGCTCTCACGCGGTGTTTTATGGTTAGAAAGAACTGAAATAGGGAAATTACTAACACTCAATTCTCTCTCTATTCAATTACTTTTAGTTTATAAATTCCTTATTTCTAGACTCAAGAATAACAATTTAAAAAAATAACAGGTTAAAAAAAAACAATGTTTACGTAAGCATAGGAGGAGGGGTATGAGCTTTGTTTACGTTTGCTGACAAGGGGGAGGTGGGGGTTCAAAATGACAAAAATTTTGTATTACGCAATACTTGAATGGCCCGTATTTGTTCAGATTAACGTGGCATTTTCCTCTTTCAATATGTACATTTAATTCCAATAAAAAAAAGAGTACACTTTATATTGGAAAAATTACGCGAACTTTCAGAAATATGCTAATTAAAAACCATAACGATAATAAATTGAATATTATATCAGGTAGCCAGGACTAGATTGGAGTATTTTCAATGACTTACCATCTACAAAAGCAATTTTTCAGTTTACTGCTTTAATTATCGTTTTTGAGGGTTCCATACCCGAAGGGTGCCAAAGAGAACCCTATTACTAAGCCTCCGCTATCCGTCCGTCTGTCCGTCCGTCCGTCCATCCGTCTGTCTGTCAATAGACAATAATCGGAGGGTCTAATAGGCTGTATCTCATGAACCGTAATAGGTAGACAGTTTCAATTTTTGCAGATTGTGTATTTATATTGCCGCTATAACAATAAATAATAAAAAATAAATAAATGTAATAATTAAACAGGGTATATACAAGAAACGTGTTTTATTCCCTTCGTGTGCGATTCCAACTCGCACTTGGCCGGCTTTTTTACTCTGTAGAAGTGCTATTGCACATTATCATCCAAAAACAAGTAAACTCCTATGTAAACTTTATATTTATTTAACTTAAATACAACGAATGTCATCCTTTTCTCTCCCGCAGGTCGGCTACACCCCCGATTACATCTACCTCCTACGCTCCGTGATGCGCACCAACCCTGAACAAGGCGCCGGCTTCGCAGGCATGTTGGTTGCCGAAGAACCTCCCCTGGCAGACATCAACCAGATAGTGGACGTGTTCATGGAACAGAACATGGTGCAGCAGTGTACTGCCTTCTTGTTGGACGCGCTCAAGAACAACCGTCCGGAGGAAGGGCCTCTACAGACCAGGTGAGGACTATACTGATAATATAGTTGAATGAGTCATATGTTAAATGATACCAGCCTGTATTGTCCCACTGCATGGCAAAGGCCTCTTCTCGTACAGAAAAGGTATAATAACCGGCACGAGTTGTGAGCACAGATGGGCAGTAGTGGGAGCAAGCTCGCGCATGTAAAAAGGACAAAGCTAAATAAAAATGACACGCGAGAGTCTAAACAATAATAGACGTCAAGGTTCGACTGACGAACCAATCGCATGCACCTCGGCGCCCCCCGGCTTCTTCATTTGGCCAAAGAGACCTAAAAATTTACTACTGCGCAGGTGTCAGTTTGTGCTCACGACTCATGCCGGTTACTATATGAGCATTGATCACCACGCTTGATCAAGACGGGTTGGCGATATCTATACATAAAAACAAATTAAATTGAAGTGTTTGTAATGTCAAAATAACAGCTTTTTACTAAATGCATATGAAATGTAATGTAATGTAATGAAATCGTTTATTCCAGTGCTTTTCAACCTTTTACATGGTGCGTCCCCCTTAATATAGAAAAATGTTTCGCGTCCTACCTTAAAGTCTGTGACTTTAGGTACCTTTTGGTTAAACAGAAAAACAGAATACCTACCATTAACCACAGAAGCTTTGAAGTGTTTCATTCCATTTGGAACCTCTTACTTGTGCGATTTAACGTTTTCATCAATGGCTCAAATAAAAGGCAAACAGACAAATCGCCTAAATTTTTAAAGGGATTTAGTTCTAATCATAAAAAAAATTATAAATTGGATAAAGATAAACAGGCGTAACAATCACATTAATTTGAATGGGTACGCTTGGTCCTCGTCACATTAATGATTTATGTGATTTGTAGGTATTTGTTGATTCGTGTTAACCTAAGCCTTTAATTAACTTTTTCTTAATAATACATATAACATTTTGAACTGGTACGGTTTTATATTTATGAGCTTTATATTTTAAGCAACGGCGACCCTCTTTAAGAGGCTTGGCAACCACCTAGGGGGTCGCGACCCACACGTTGAAAAACACTGGTTTATTCTGTAAATAGGATATCAGAATCAGTTTTACACATGTTTTTTTTTTTTTTTTTCAAAGTCTTATAAAGTCCAGACATAATCTTGATCAGATCATGTGAGATATATAAAGTTATATACGGTACTTACAACAAAGACACAATATTTAAAAAAAAAATGGTTGTCTGTATGTTTGTTCCGGCTAATCTCCGAAACGGTTGGACCGATTTTGACGAAACTTTCACTGGCAGATAGCTGATGTTATAAGGAGCAGCTTAGGCAATTTTAGAAAAAAACACGCGGGTAGTATTAACTATAAATCCAAGTTTCCTCATGATCTTCCTTCATCGATGTCGGTAATGTCCAAAAGTACTTGGACATATGTTGCTGGTGATAGTAATAGGTCTATGTAATTTTTGCTGCGGGTTAGTGAGCAATTTTATCCAGAAGATAAGCCCGATCATTCTTTGCTTTAGGAACTGTTACTTTTTGAACTGATGCTTAATCAAAAATAATGTGATTTGAAGAGTATTCTATTATATTCTACATTATTTTTGTTGGATGGTCTCATTTGGTAACTAAAATATTGGCTTCAGTGGTGCATATTAATTAATAATTAATTAGTATGCAGATATTATACATTTTTATGGCATCCAATAAAGATTATTCTATTCTATTCATATTGTGGGTTCATTTGAATGTCAAGTGTCTGCTGTGATCTGCGACTCAATCATCACGGGGAATAAATACTCATATTTTATACTAAGTAATTGAGTTGCAGTTTCTTATCTGTTAAATGCACAAACAACATAGAAGGAGTCCTAGTATGGGGCAATATTATTTGTCTCTCATCTTAACATAAATGAAAGAAAAGAAAGTAATAACAATGTTTATTTAGTCACAGTTTGTGAAACACAAAATACAAATTACAATTATTATTATTATTGACGGCACGGTTGGCGCAGTGGTTAAGCGATTGACTGCTGCGCTGCGTGTCGTGGGTTCGATTCCCGCACGGAACGAATATTTGTATGACCTATAAGTAGTTGTTCCGGGTCTGGCTTGTATAACATGTGAATTTAAATATTTTTAAACGCACCCACAATACAGGAGAAATTCCCAGTGTGGGGCAACGTTTATTTAAAAAGAAAGAAAATAAAAAGCGAAAATAATGTTTTACAAGAATAGAATACTGACTCTTCTCTTTTTCCACCAGGTTATTGGAAATGAACCTGATGTCAGCTCCGCAAGTCGCAGACGCTATTCTCGGCAACGCGATGTTCACCCACTACGACCGCGCGCACGTCGCTCAGCTCTGCGAGAAAGCTGGTCTGCTGCAGCGAGCGCTGGAGCATTACACCGACCTCTATGATATTAAGAGGGCTGTGGTTAGTACCGACATATTTGGAAATTAACGCTTACTCCGAGCCACCAAATATAGGGAACAAAATTATTGAAGCAGCAGAAAAACTGCTGAAGTGGCAATGGGCCGGCCATATTAGCCGTAGAACCGATGACTGCTGAGGTAGAGACGTGTTCTTGAGTGGAGACCGCGAATCGGCAAACGTAAGGTAGGACGTCCTCAGGCTAGGTGGAGCGACGATCTCCGCAGGGTGGCTGGTAGCAGCTGGATGAGAGTTGCCGAGAATCGAGCTGAATGGCGTGCAATTGGAGAGGCCTATGTCCAGCAGTGGACTGCTATAGGCTGATGATGATGATGATGAGAAAAACTAAGCATTATTGTTACCACCTTGCAGTTAGTTTAGATCGCTTTCACATGTAGTCGACTTTAGCAGCGCGACTGTCGCCCAATCTGAATTTCATATTATAAACAGAAGCGCGGCGCGGCTTGTTCTAAGTCCGCCTGGCTAGCTACCACCATCTTATCTAAGTCTGTCGCCAAAACAACAATGTTAACAGCGTTTGTTGTGTTTCGGCAGTTAGAGGTAAGATAGCCAGTTCCTCTGTGGTTGAGGATTCCGGGTGAAGCTCGCTTCCATCTTCGGCCTTATCATCACTTACCATCAGGTGAGTTGAAGGCCAAAAGCTTCCCCATAGTATATAAAAAAAAATAAAAAAATGTGAATGCTTCTGCCGCACTACTGTCGCGCTGCTAACGTCCTAATGTGAAAGCGCACTTATAGATTAACATTTTGTAGTATGATTGTATTACAAGGAGAAGGGGCTTGTGGCTAAGTAATACCAGCCGCACGGGTCGATCGATCAGGTTAAGCTACGCTAGCCGCGGTTGGTCCGTGGGTGGGTGACCATCTTTACATACCAAAACCCCTCCCCTTCCCCGCCTCGGAAAGCAAGTTAAGCCATTGGTCCCGGCTGTTATTTGTAGATCTTTGACAGCCGTTATGGTTAGTCAGAAGCCCAAAAGTCTTGACAACCAGTCTTACCTCAAGGGGTATCGTGTTACCGTAGAGTTTTATGCTATTGTTTTTAGCATTATCTCACAACTATTTATGATTATAATACTAACAAATAACATTTCACCCACAGGTTCACACACACCTCCTGCCCGCTGATTGGCTAGTCACCTATTTCGGTAGCCTGTCAGTCGAAGATTCCCTCGAATGCCTGAAGGCAATGCTTCAAGCTAACATTCGTCAGAACCTACAGATTTGCGTGCAAATAGCCACCAAGTACCATGAACAGCTGACGACCAAGTCTTTGATAGAACTCTTGGAAAGCTTCAAGACTTACGAGGGATTGTTCTACTTCTTGGGATCGATTGTCAACTTTAGCCAGGACCCGGAAGTGCATTTCAAGTATATTCAGGTTAGTTGGTCATTGTATTTTGATTTGTTTGTTATAATCGAATAGCCAATGGAATACCTTGAGTAAAAGGACATCACTTGTGTTGCTTTCAACGCGAGATACAAGAAAAATAATTATTTGGGTCTTAAACTGAATGTGATGAGCACATCCTAATCGCGTTCAAGAGCTGTCAATATCAACAGTCCATCAAATATAATGACACTGACAGCTCTTAAACGTGGTTTATGTCCTGATTGCGATCAGTTTCATTGGTGAAATTCACCCTTACAGATTTTTTCATCAGATAGTCTGATCCGGCTAACAGGCGTTGGAGCCATTATTTTGCTTGAACATTCAACACACATCCGATTCGACTATCGGATCGGACGTGTGTTGAATGTTCAAGTTAGGAAGCCGGATCAGACTGGCGGTATCAACAACGCCACATGCGAACTACGCATCAAAGACCTGACGTCACAAATCCTGCATCGCGCTATCAGAGTTTACCGCGCGACTAGCATAAATACAACATCCCGACATCAACCAATCGTTGTTCAGTTGCCCACTAGACAATACCCGTCTGGTCGGAGGATCCTCCCTTTACTATAGAGTATGAGTGAACTTTATACCCAGATCCTCATACCTCTAAAAGACTATTGGATCCGACTATCTGATGAAAAATCTGACGTGTATTCCCAGCCTTATCATTTATTGAAATTATGCTGGGAGTAGGAATGGAAAATGGTCTTAAAACACCCACCCTTCACAACTTTCTAGTATTTGACATGGGAACAAAAAATGGCTCAACAAAATTCTCAGATACAAATCCTGTTATAATATTCACTTGAAACCTCTTTCTCCCCAGGCGGCCTGCAAGACCGGTCAAATCAAGGAGGTCGAACGCATCTGCCGTGAGTCAAACTGCTACAACGCAGAACGCGTGAAGAACTTCCTCAAGGAAGCCAAGCTGCCCGACCAGCTGCCTCTCATCATCGTGTGCGACCGGTTCGACTTCGTGCACGACCTGGTGCTGTACCTCTACAGGAACAGCCTGCAGAAGTACATCGAGATCTATGTGCAGAAGGTGAGTTTATTGGCTATTGTTCAGAATATTACAGACTGGAAGATGGTAGTGTTGGAAGTCCACCCACAAGGTGGACCGATGACCTTGTGAAGGCCAAAGGAATCCGCTGGATGCGGGAAGGACAGAACAGGTCGAAGTGGCGGTGCTTGGGGGAGGCCTGTCGTGTAGTGGACATCTTTCGGCTGTAATGATGATGAATTTTTCAGATTAAAAGTGTTTGTGAAAACCTACTTGCAGATATAAAACCATTTATCATTCTGAATAAGAATGAAATTTTAACTTTAGCTGAAAAAAAAAATTAAAAAACCTACCTAAACGAGTTTCATGGACTGTTTAAAAATCCTTTTTTTTTTTTCGTGTAACAGGTGAACCCATCCCGTCTGCCTGTCGTAGTAGGAGGTCTATTGGATGTGGACTGTACAGAAGACATCATCAAGAACCTCATTCTGGTGGTGCGAGGACAGTTCTCTACCGACGAGCTAGTGGCTGAGGTTGAGAAGAGGAACAGGTAATCATTACCTAAAACTATGATTATATTCCTGTAATGAATTGTTTTGAAGTCAACCCTCTGCTTTAAGACTCAAGTCATTTATTCAAATTAGGCTGAGAATTAGCAATTTTCTAATCTCAAAAGTACATAGGACAGTCCCCCAGCACGCCCTCCTTTCAACACTTCCTAGTGCTTTAGCTGGGAAGAAGAAGTGGCGCAACAAACTGCCCAGTAGCACAGCTGTCTGTTCAATTAGAAAAACTTGATTCTATACAATAGTAAGTATGCAAAGTAATTGATATTATGAGACAGAACATTAAATTAAATTATTTGCCATAATGTCAGCTAACACTCGCCAATACACAAAACTATACTCAAGCAAAAGACTTAAAATGTAAACAAAACTGCTTACATGACTGATCGAAGAGATCTGCATTCATGATCAGCTAGTATTAGAACTGGTTGCAAGTTATACATACTGGTTATTATGAAGTAAGAGAAGATATATTTTACTTTAAAAAAAATATATCTGAAATAACTATCCATTCACCAATCTTTAGCAAACCAGGCAAAAAAAAAAAAACGGCAAAATTCAACACAAAATAATAATAACAATAAATAGCCTTTATTTTCCTCCAACTGTTTCAAGATATAATACTAATAAGGTTTTTCTTTTCCCAGGTTGAAGCTACTTCTGCCATGGTTGGAGACTCGCGTGCACGAAGGCAGCACGGAGCCAGCCACACACAACGCCCTCGCTAAAATTTATATCGACTCCAACAATAACCCCGAGAGGTTCCTCAAAGAAAATCAATGGTGAGTCATATAGCAAATTATAGTTTGACCGATCCGCTGTACTGCGTTCACGGGACGGCAGTGCAGGCCGATCATTGAAAGAAAGAAAATATATTTTAAAGCACAGACCAAAAGGCATAATGACACAATATAACATTTATGGAAGTGTTTCATTCGTCAACGCTCACGGCCGGCGTCCCGCCTCCCGTGAGCCGCGTATTCATAAGGCGCCTACAGCGGTATCGGTCAAACTATTAGTATTATTGGTTTTACTCTTAGGCCATTCTCACATTACGATACTTGTGGGATGTGATACTTGAGTAGAATACTGGTTGGATACTAGTTCGCCACTCGACGCTCGCATATTATGCTACTGAAAAATGACTAAAATGATCATTTGTGCTAACTCGTTTTTTGTGGACGGACGTTATGTCAAGCGATTCCAGTGACGAAGAAGCACTTGCGGTTTTTCTGTTTTATAGAAACAGAAGACGTCATCGCAAGAGTAGAAAATACTGGATTCATCCATATATTGAAAGAAACATAAATTGTAGACTTTTTGGCTTTCGCTATACGGCATACTTTATCAATAGGTATAATATAACGGATGTAATAATGCTCTTAACGAAGCCGAAAGTAACTTGTTCTTCCCGTTATTATAATAATTAAAACCTTCTGGTTACGGGCATATTGACGGTCAACACAAAGTTCCAACTTTTTTTAACATGATTTTAAGAAATAAGTTTTAAATGTTATAACTTAACTTTAAAATCTCCCACGACCCCTGTACCGTTGTACACATAAGCACAATGTTATGCGTGCGAATTTTCACACTAAAAATAAATAAAGAAAGAAAAAAATAATTTTATTGGGACTCATTTAGGAAGATCACATTTTAAACTAAACATACTCATAGTAACACTGATAAAAAATAAAATAAAAACAAAAGTAAAATGAAAACAAAACCTGTTCGGGGCCAAAAGGCTCCTATCTCAGCATGATGCTGCGACATTTAAAAACAAGTGTCGCAGCACTGGTATTCTGATGGGCCCGAATAAAAGTTTGATGTACAAAATGCATAGACGACGGCTTCGTGATGGGTATTTTTACACCCTATATTTAGTTTCCAACCCTGTTGTGCAGGTACGACTCGCGCGTAGTAGGTCGCTACTGCGAGAAGCGCGATCCGCACCTCGCGTGCGTGGCGTACGAGCGCGGCCAGTGCGACCGCGAGCTCATCGCCGTGTGCAACGACAACTCGCTGTTCAAGACGCAGGCGCGCTACCTCGTACGGCGCCGCGACGCTGACCTGTGGCTCGAAGTGCTGGCCGAATCGAATCCCTTCAAGAGGCAGCTCATTGATCAGGTAAGAGAACCACATCGATCTGTCACGAAAATACAATTTTATAGTGACCAAAGTCTGTGTCGCAGCAGTAGGAACTGATTGTGCTCTGGCCCGCTGGATGCGGGCGTGCAGAGCGTGCACCGCACAAGGGCGGCAAAAACAGTCTTTATATACTTTTATCATGTCATAATAACGACATCTATTGGCCAGTTTCGAAAATAATTTAAACCCGACGACGACGTTTCGGTTACCTCACAGCTTCTGTGGTCTAAAATATAATTACCTAGATAAAAATATTTACTTATATCTAAATCATGGATGTTGCGAATATTCGCATCCGCATCCGCAAAAATAAATGCGGATGTAATACAAGTTGCGACAAGAAATTCAAGAAATACCAGAAAATGGTAGCACTGAAGCTATACTCTGATTTTTTTAATTATAATGCTCTGATTTCTAACTTCACTTACTAAATTAGTAAGTGAAGTTAAAAAAAAAAAATAGGAGCATTATATTTAATACTAATTTTCATTCATAAAAATGTTAATAATTACTATATCATTGTTTTAATTCTTCATCCATATACTATATTTGATAAGATCTTAAACATCCGCATCCGCGGATGTGAAAAAATCGGCATCCGCAACATCTCTGATCTAAATGTATTATTTTTTTTGTAAAGTATTTATTTTATGTTCTCACGCCCTTATAAGAAGATGGCTTGAATTCGATTTGATATTCGGAATCGCAGAAGTAGTCCAACGGATTGAACGTTATTGAACCCGTTCCAGTGATTCACAGATACCGAACTCAGCATAGAGTCGTACATGGGGGGCGGCTCAATCGTTATTTCACGCGGTAGTTCAAAAAGATAGCGGCGGGCCTGATTTTGCTCTTCTTCAAGCTAGCCTCTTGCAGTGGATTGAAAGAAATTGCAGCAAATTTGATCAGTAACAAGCTTTAACTTACAGCTAAAACAAGAGCATAATGCTCAAGCATCGTTTCCAGCTTTCTTCGAATCCTAACTAAAGCCCCTAATATCAATTCCAGGTGGTCCAAACAGCGCTCTCAGAAACTCAAGACCCTGAAGACATCTCCGTCACAGTGAAGGCGTTCATGACTGCCGACCTGCCCAACGAGCTGATCGAGTTGCTAGAGAAGATAGTGCTCGACAACTCGGTGTTCTCCGACCACAGGAACCTGCAGAACTTGCTTATACTTACTGGTAGGTAACAAATGATTCAATACAAACTATTATATTGTTTAGAAGATCTAAACGGTCACACACACACATGAAAAGCGTTGCGTAAATAACGATTGAACTCAATATCGTCGACTATGAATACACGTAGTTCCCAAAAAAACAATATTGCCAATTGTCAGAGAAACCTTTAGAAAATAAAAAATGAGACTCTTAACATTGCCACTCAACTTTGAACCTTATGTTCACAGCAATAAAGGCGGACCGCAGCCGCGTGATGGAGTACATCAATCGTCTGGACAACTACGACGCTCCCGACATCGCTAACATTGCCATCAACAATGAGCTTTATGAGGAGGCCTTCGCCATCTTCAAGAAGTTTGATGTCAACACCTCTGCTATTCAGGTGAGAATCCTACTATATTCCGTCCACTTAGAGATTGCTTTTTTGACACATGTCAGTTACATACAATCGTTTTGTGTTTTACGAATTTAAACTTTATTAGTTCCAAATCTTGTACAGCTTGCTAGGTGTCAAAAAAGCATTCTCTCGGTGGACGGAATATAATAGTATGAGATATAACAAATATTGTGACGAAGTTTGTCACACCTTAACGGTTGAACGGATTTGGGTGAAACTTAACACACAGATATTTTGCCTTTACACAGGATGTAAGCTTTTTATCCCGAAAGTCCGTTCCATTCCCATGACATGACGTAACTTTTTCAAATGATGTTGTATTGGGACCTTCACGCGGGCGAAACCGCGGGCAAAAACAAGTATAATACAGTGGAGTCTCGGTAATTTGGCACTTCAATACACCCATACGTCCAGTAATCCGGCACAGTATTAGTTTTCATTTTTCGTATTGCTAGGTCAGTTTCCTTGGAGATAGCGCGAGTGCGCGCCAAAACCGTAAACACGAGATTGATTTAGATTGATTTTCGCTGATAATTTAGTTTATTACACTTGGGCAGAAGAAAACGGAGTTTCTACACGAAGTGATAGTTCTACGTGATCAGATATCTACGTAAGAAAGATTTTAAACAAGGGCTGGTGGGCAAAAAACGAAAGATTATAACGGATTATTTCAAGAAACATTAAGTTGATTGCATCTGAAATAAGAAATATACACACATGTTCCAATATTTGGGATTATTTTCCCATATTCCGAATTTTCTACTAATCCGGCACCCTTGTGTTTGAATTAGTGCCGAATTACCGAGATTGTACTGTATAATCGCCCATTATTATACACAGCTTTTTTCCTATGAGGTGTAAAAAAGTTAAAAGGCAAATACCATTGATTGGTACACATCAAATTCCTCGAAAAATAAATTATGAATAAAGCGCTTTTAAAAGTAATACTTGCATGCGATAATCGGCTGACGAGTTTTGTCTACCTAAAGTACTCGTAAATGGGCAGTAGGGTAGTGTAATCTATTGCTAAATAAACTGCCTAACCCTTTGAGGAAGATAGGCGTGATGTGTTCTGCAATGAATCGCTAATAACTTATTTCTGTGTTCCTTAACAATAATTGCATTTTTATCATCCCCAGGTCTTGATTGAACAAGTAAAAGACCTGGAACGCGCCTACGAGTTCGCCGAGCGCTGCAACGAGCCGGGAGTGTGGTCACAACTCGCCAAGGCTCAGCTCCAACAGGGACTGGTCAAGGAAGCCATTGACTCTTACATCAAGGCTGATGATCCTTCGGCATACATGGATGTCGTCGCCACAGCCACTACAAGGGAGTCCTGGGACGACCTCGTGCGATATTTGCAGGTATGGATACACCTTACGTCTACCCTATTACGTCATCATAATCTGCCTGTAACCATAGGTCTGCTGACCATAGATGACTTTAGGTATGATTCCTAGGTAAAAAAACGAAAAACTGTTTAGTCCGTCAATCAGATAATAAAAAAATATTAGACACGTATTTTTTGCTTTATCATATTAATAAAAAATTACTTAGATAAAACACATTAAACTTGGGTTAGTGGGGGCTCGTTACGTTACAGCTACGTATAAAATCTACTGAGAAGTGACGTCATGCCACATTTGAACTCAATGTATCGCCGCTATGTTTTAATTACGTAAAAAAAAAAAAATACGTGGCCAATATTTTTTAATAATTTACATGACGGACAAAAAAAAATTTTTTTAGTCATCATCCCTATTATATACGCCCCTGAGTACAAAACTTTACCATCTTCTACAAGCAAACCTACGAATTCGCCCCACCTAGACAAAAAGACAGAAAAGGTGGTCAATTCACCTTACTAATCACACACAGACACACAACACTCTCCAAAGACACACAGCATATCTCCTTTGTATATATCATTTAATACTCTTATTTCTCAACAGATGGCCCGCAAGAAGGCACGCGAGTCCTACATAGAATCGGAACTGATCTACGCGTACGCGCGCACCGGCCGACTAGCTGACTTAGAAGAGTTCATATCGGGTCCCAACCACGCCGACATTCAGAAGATCGGCGACCGATGCTTCGACGATAAGATGTACAACGCTGCCAAACTGTTGTATAATAATGTCAGCAACTTTGCTCGTTTGGCTATCACACTTGTGTATTTGAAGGAGTTCCAGGGTGAGTTATGGAGATTTTGTTTTTTGTACCAAATCGGAAATCAATTTCAAAGCTAGTGCAGCCTTAGTGTGATATTATTTCGGTTGTAAAAGAAAGGGCGGATAGCTGTTATGTCTAGAGTTCGATCTCAACGTATTTGAGAAAGGATTTATGATCAACAAGAATTTTATAGTTAATCCATTTATTCAAATCTTCTTAGCGTATCGATGCCAAAATATTGCCACGCGAACTCCGTTTTGTAATTTCTATTTATTCAAATGAGAATTAACACTTTTTGAAACTGACGTTCAAATAGTGCTGTTTCTCAGTGTAATTTGAATAGATAGAAATTACAAAAGTCAACCCACCCAAAACTTTCGGCATTCACCACTTCTAAGTGTTTCAGCTGAGAAGTATAAATGACTTGGATGAATGTAGTAAAGTTCACCTCTTAAGAGCGTGTACAACGGTCCACTAGCTCATCAAAAATATTATCTCGTGACTGAGAAGGAATGATGAAAAACGCCTCAATCAGCAGCCTCGGTAAGAGTGTGTCTAGAATTTTCTAATTCCTTTTAGTTTCATATTGAGACACGAAGCAACAAAATACGATATCTGAATGTGGCCGCTTTTCTTTAGATCGAATTTTGTTGCTTCGTGTCTCAATATGAAACGTTATACTCCTGTGACATCATGAAGGTGTTCATAGCACAGAAGAAATGCATTCGGGCACTGTACGGCATGGATTGGTCGGAATCCTGTAAACCGATTTTTAAATCCAAGAATTTACTAACTGTTCTGTGCATATACATTTATGAAGTAGCTAAATTTGTTAAATACCACAGTCATCTTTTCACCCCCAACAACAATACATTTAAACGTAAAATGACCCACCTGCCCTTAAAAATGCCTGTTCCTAAGCTAGAACTGTTCAGAAAGAACTGTGCCTATATGGCACCTCTAATATATAACTCTTTGCCCAAAGGAATGACTGACCTGCCATATAAAAAATTATGTTGTGCCATGCGAAAATGGTTAGTCGCGGAGAGTTTCTACACTATCAAAGACTTTTTGAATAAAAGCACATGCCGATTTGGTGTCCACTAAGATACTGGTTCTTCGTCTTATTTCCTGTTACTTTGTCGTTAATAATAATTTCAATAATTTAAGTAATTGAAATCACTATATTTCTAATAATTGTAATTTAAATGATTCTCATAATTGTAATTCATATTTTCGTATAAATTGTATAATTGTAATTTTATTCAAGTAATTGTTGTAAATTAACTATAATTTTGCATGCCCGTAATGTGGGTGAAATATGTCCTGTGCTATAATTTAATTAAACATCATGTAACCATATTTCATGCAAATAAATGATTTATTATTATTGTTATAAAAAGTATTAGAAAATTCTAGACACACTTACCGAGGTTCGTTATTGAGCCGATTTTCATAATTCCTTCTCAGTCACGAGATAATATTTTTTTATAGGCGTGGCTAGTGGACCGTTGTACGCCCTCTTAAACAAGCTCAATATTGACTGTTTTATTGTACATCGGTAGGTGCCGTGGACAGCGCTCGCAAGGCCAACTCGACGCGCACGTGGAAGGAAGTGTGCTTCGCGTGCGTCGACGCCGGCGAGTTCCGGCTGGCGCAGATGTGCGGCCTGCACATCGTGGTGCACGCCGACGAGCTGGAGGACCTCATCAACTACTACCAGGTGAGGACACTAGGCCTTTGCGGAACGGACTCACTGATCCCGATCATTGAAGTGACTCAAATTTTATCAGAATACCAGCGCTGCGGCACTTATTTTAAATGTCGCAACATCATGCTGAGATAGGAGCCTTTTGGCCTCGTACGGGACTCTGTTTTTTTTTTTAATACTTTTGTGATTGTGTGTTTATTAGTTTGTGATCTTCCTGTGCGAGTCACAATAAATAATTTTTCTTTCTTTTCTTTTTCTTTCTTTTCACTATTCCTAATAAAAAAAACAGGACATGATACATGTAACAAAATAGTTAAAATAAGGCATGCTTTAGGATAGTGTCTTCTGCAGTCCTAATTAGATATGTTTTATCCAGAAACGAATAAAAAATTATAGATCTTTTAATGCGTACACAAAACACAACACGCATGTACATTGTGATATGAATAAATAATGTCTGCTTTTGAATATTATAATAATTTTATCTTCAGTGTCTGATTGCAATGTAATTTTATCTACCATTTTTCTCAGCAACAATAAGTAAAACTCTTACCCTACTCCACAGGACCGCGGCCACTTTGACGAACTCATCAGCCTACTGGAAGCTGCTCTCGGTCTCGAGCGCGCGCACATGGGCATGTTCACCGAGCTGGCCATCCTGTACTCCAAGTACAAGCCGGCCAAGATGAGGGAGCATCTCGAACTCTTCTGGTCGCGCGTTAATATACCTAAGGTGAGTGACTTGTTTATTTCTACCTATCAGAAATTCAGCAGTTTTGATGATGAAATGAGGCATTATCTTTAGAAGAACTTGATCATATATCTGTTATAGTTAAAACGTTCATAAAGTTAATTATTGACCGAGATGGCAGGGCACTACTGTAAAAAGGATTGCGTAAATAGTCTTCATAAGTTTATGTAGTGTTTCCTTTCTTGTATTTCTATAAAAAGTTCTACATTACAGGTCCTACGCGCAGCTGAACAAGCCCACCTATGGTCTGAGCTGGTATTCCTGTACGACAAATACGAGGAATACGATAACGCAGCCCTGACTATGATGCAACACCCCACCGAGGCCTGGCGCGAGGGACACTTCAAGGACATCATCACAAAGGTAAATAGCACCATTCATACCTATCTCTGAGAATGTTTAGGGCACGTGTATACCGTTGGAAGATATTGGCAACTGGCATCCGATGATTCATATTCATAAATATTATATAATTATCATATTCAGGATGTAGCCAAAACATTAAAAGAGAATATAGTTTTTTTTTTCTGTCATTATTTTTGGCTACATATTTGGTATACATCATGTATTAGGTAAATAACATCTTGGTACCCAACAACAACCTTATTGTTACGAAAATAAAGATGACTGTGATTTTGACAGACTTGTCAGTAGCAGCAATCCAAGAGTAACCTTATTGTATAATAACCGGCACAAGTCATGAGCACAGATGGGCAGTAGTGGGGGCAAGCTCGCACATGTACACTTTCGGCTAAATAAAAATGACGCGAGAGTTGTACAATAATAGACGACGAGTATCGACTGACGAACCAATCGCATGCACCTCGGCGCCCCCCGGCTTCTTCATTCCGCCAAAGAGACCTAAAAATGTACTATTGCGCAGGTGTCAGTTTGTGCTCACGGCTCATGCCGGTTACTATAACAACAATAAAGATCACTGTGATTTTGACAGAGGTGCAATATCCGAGATAAAATATTTGTGGACTTTAGTAGTAGTATCTTTTAAGGTGTTAGTGTTCGACAAATAGTGACATCCAACTGTTTACTAATAAGACATGAATGCGTTCTACAAAAATTCTTACCAAAAAGACGAGAGTATTCTATGAATTTTACACATTCTTTTAATTTCAGATAACTTGTTACACGACTGTCTTCTGACGAAGATCAACTTATTAATCAGATCAATAATATCCCACAGGTCGCAAACATGGAACTGTACTACAAAGCCATCCAGTTTTACCTCGACTTCAAGCCTCTTCTCCTCAACGACCTGCTCCTCGTGCTGGCGCCCCGCATGGACCACACGCGCGCCGTCACCTTCTTCACAAAGGCGGGCCATCTGCAGCTGGTGAAGGCCTATCTGCGTTCCGTGCAGAGCTTGAACAACAAGGCTGTTAATGAGGCGCTCAACTCCTTGCTCATTGATGAGGAGGATTATCAGGTATGGTGTGAGGATTATGGCATATTTATTCATATTCATATCTTTATTTGCATGTGTTACAATATAGCTAAGATACAATTATGGACCCTTTTGGGCACAGCAAAATGTATAAAATTAAAATAAAATTAAGAAACAAATTAACAATCAATATATAAAAATAAAAAATAAATGTTATTAAAATTAAGTAAGTAAATATAAAATTTATCTCAATGAGATCATTTAAACATAATTATATCATAATATAACATTTATCTATCTATGTATCACATGTATCTACACAACTAGTTTGTGTTTATACCAGCCTATAACTATCCCACTGCTGGGCAAAGGCCTCTTCTCATACAGAGAAGGCACAAGCATTGATCACCACGCTTGCTCAAGACGGGTTGACGATTTCAGACTTCTATTAACTATAAGTCCAGGTTTCCTCATGATGTTTTTCCTTCACCGATGTCAGTAATGTCCAAGATAAACTCAAAAAGTACATATGAATTGAAAAGTTACATTGGTACTTGCCCGGATTTGACACAACCTCATGCATGAGAGGCGAGGCCTTAACCATCGGGCCATCACGACACATCATTTTGTGTTTATGTGTTGTTTAGGAAAATATTTGAAGTAACACAGTCTAGTGTGTCTGAAGCATACAAATAGATTTTACTAACTTTTTAAACTCAGTTTTGTACACATCACTAAATTAACGCGATATTTTTTACCATCGTCTACTTTGATTTGTTTAGTATTTTGTATAACAGTTTGATGATTTTGCTGCAACAATTGACAACCATTACCGGAGCGAAGACAGCGTGAAAATAGCAAAAATGCTCCTCAAATCGATGCATTACTTGTTTCCACACATATCTAATGCATTCGTTTGTATTTCAGGGTCTACGAACTTCGATAGACGCGTTCGACAACTTCGACACGATCGCACTCGCACAGCAGCTAGAGAAACATGAACTCACCGAGTTCAGAAGGATCGCCGCTTACCTATACAAAGGTAAGCAGTACTTATGGAATGTCTTGTCACATTACAGTCACACTTTTCAAATAATTCATGTCAATCAATCAACTCAGCCTATCGCAGTCCACTGCAGGACATAGGCCTCTCCCATGCTGCGCCACAACACCCTGTCCTCCGCCTTCCGCATCCAGTCTATCCCAGCCACCTTTTTGAGGTCGTCGGTCCATCTAGCTGGGGGGCGTCCCACACTACGCTTGCCGATACGCGGTCTCCACTCCAGGACTCATCTGCTCCACCGGCCATCGGTCCTTCGACAAATATGGCCAGCCCACTGCCACTTCAGCTTGCTTACTCTGCAAGCTATGTCGGTAACTCCGGTTCTCTTCCGAAAAATTTCATTTCTGATTTTATCCTTTAAAGAAACTCCGAGCATAGCCCGCTACATAGCGCGCTGAGCGACTTTAAATTTGTGAACCAGCCCGACTGTCAGTGTCCACGTTTCGGCACCGTATGTCATAACGGGCAGGACTAATTACGGGGAGGAGGAATAATTCATGTGACCAAAGAAAATTTTATTCCAAATTTAGCTTTTGCCCGGGTTTTGTCCGTGTCCGACTATAGGGATTTTTTTACTTTAGAACTTTTATATTTCTTCCTTTTTGTTGTGTCACTTCTTCCGAGCTACATCACTAGGAAATGGTGAAGGGGAAGGGGGCGCTTTGAGGAAGTCTTATGAATTTGGGCGGATTCTCAACCTAATCTAAATAAGTCAATGTGATTTTATTGTTAGGACACTTCATCATCATCTTCCTGCCCTTGTCCCGTTGGGCGCGGCGCAACACGTTTTCTTTTCCATTCCCCCATGTCAATCGTCACTCTATCATTCATTCCCTTCTCTTTCATATCATTCTTCACACAATCCATCCATATTTTGGGCCTTCCTCTCCTTCTCCATCCATCCACATTTATCTTCATCACTCTCCTCGTCACATGCGTTTCCTCCCTCCTCATCACATGCCCATACCATGCCAAACGACGTCCTTTCAACTTTTCTGTCACCGGCCCCACTTTCAAACTTCCCTTTATATACAAGGACATAAGGACATTTTTGTTAGGACACTTATGAACCAATATTTTGTGTCACGCAGGCAATAATAGATGGAAGCAGAGCGTGGAGTTATGTAAGAAGGACGCTTTATACGCCGACGCCATGGAGTACGCGTCAGAGTCGCGCTCCGCCGACGTGGCCGAGGAGTTGCTCAACTGGTTCCTAGAGCGAGACAACTACGAGTGCTTCTCCGCCTGCCTTTATCAGGTAATGAAATCTGCTCAAGTCAAGGTCTTAAAGACTTACAACCACAGCAAAGATGGCACATACTGGAAGTCAACCAAAGAAACTAGTGTTCCCACATGTAGATGGTGCTATTCACTAGAATAGCAAACAATAATAATCCACCCTAGACTACAATCATCTAATTATGGCTAAACAGCCGATTATATATAAAAAGGTGAAAAGAAAAATAAAAGTCAAGATCAATAGACCAACATTGTAACATGTCATGATAAGCTGCGTTCACATAACCGCCCAAGGCAAGGCTTTGCGCGTGAATTTAACATACTAACTCAATAGTCAATAAAACATAAAAACGCGTTCTCACGGGGCTTTGTGCCGCGCGGATTGTGAACGACACCTTGGCTATCTAGATTGATGTATCAAAATAATCACCACCCGGCGAAATCACATAGCACAGTTTACATTTATTTAAACCTACGATTCTGGATTCTAACAATTTACTGCTGAGTTTATGTACAAATTGAGAAGACGTTTTAAGATTAAAAAAATGTTTGGTTCCAGTGCTACGACCTGCTGAAACCTGACGTCGTCATTGAACTCGCATGGAGACATAACATCATGGACTTTGCTATGCCCTTCCTTATTCAGGTAAATACTTACTGATCATCATTATCATTTCAGCCGAAAGACTGACCACTGCTGGACATAGGCTTCCCCTAAGCACCGCCACTTCGATCGGTTCTGTACTTCCCGTATCCAGCGGATTCCTGCGGCCTTCACAAGGTCATCGGTCCACCTTGTGTGCCTCAAGAACACTCTTTGACCAGTGCGTGTTGCCAGTGATGACCTATAGTACTGAAACGTGGTCGCTCACAATGGGCCTTATTAGAAGGCTAAAAGTCACCCAAAGGGCTATGCTTGGAGTTTTCCTACGTGATCGAATCAGAATTGAAGAGATCCACGGAAGAACCAAGGTAACCGACATAGCTCGAAGAATTGCCAAACTTAAGGGGCAATGGACAGGGCACATTGCTCGCAGAACAGATGGCCGCTGGGGCCAAAAGGTTCTGGAGTGTCGACCGCGTACCGGAAGACGTAGCGTTAGAAGGCCTCCCACAAGGTGGAACAATACTGAAACACCAATATTATTTACAAATCAACAGTGTTTTGTTCTAGTGAGATACAAAAACAATAAAATACAACTGTGAACTTCGTGCTGTAAATTACAGTTAGTTTTCAGCATATTCATTACTGCCATCTTTGATTTTTTTGAAGACTATGTCGTTCTTTCAGCATTACCAGACATTGTTACATCAAACATAAAAAACTACACCTAAAATAACATTTGTTTTTCGTTCCAGACCGTCCGCGAACTAACAACAAAGGTAGAGAAACTAGAAGAGGCGGACGCTAAACGCAGCACGGAGAGCGCAGAACACGAAGCCAAGCCCCCCATGATCATGGAACCGCAGCTCATGCTCACTGCTGGTATGTCCTCTCCCGGTAAACTAACTTTTATATAACCTATTGTGCACAGGCTTTGATCAATAATGCACCATAATGAAGAGTATACTGCTCCCAAATAAAGTGTAATGTCTGCTATTACTGCCATAGAGGTAACCCCGCAAAGCTATACAATGGTGCCGATTCCTTTGTTCACAAACTAAACTAAATTTAAGTGCATCTTTTTCTTTCTATTTCATTAAGAAAAGGACAGAAGATAAATTTTAGTTTAGTTGTCAAATTAATCAGCGCCTGTCACTACTCCATACAAGTTTAGACGTGATTAAAAACTTGCCTACTGAAATTACGTCAATTGCCTGCATTATAATAATTATTATTATTTTTAGGTAATCAGTCCATTTTAACCACCCAAACCCATAGTTCAATGTCTTTATTTCCATATCCGGCAATAGCATATTGCATAGTGCGTACAGCGATAATCGTCGGTTGGTGCCTCATTTAATTAAAAGCGTGTAACGGGCCTCTGCGAGATGGCTTTGGCCCCTCGTACGCCTTCCAAAGATCCGGGACCTCAGGGTCCCGAGATTTGTCAAAACATAAAAAATAATAATAAATAATCTTTATTCATATAAAACAGACTATAGTACGCGTATTAAGCGTTCGACACACGAGTATGCTACATAAATGCGATGTTTGAGTCGAAACAAACACATCTACATGACGTGTAAAGTCGAGAATTGTGAACTCCCTTATTCCGATTATCAGTCACTCGAGTGTAGCGTCTGATATATTAGCTTAACTTTGCTTACCATATATTATATTGATCAAAAAACATTCCTAACACGTATCCCCCGTTCCACAGGTCCATCAATGCCGTACGCGGGCGTAGGCGCGCAGGCGTCTCCTTACGCGTACGCGGCGCAGGCGCCCTCGCCGGCGCCCTACCACGGCTACGGCATGTAGGCAGGCGCCCGGGGGCCCGCGCTCTACCGAGGGGCCGCGCGACTGAGATGCGCGAGTGGCCAGCGTGAAGAGCAAATGGAGTGATAATATGAATCTAAATGTGCATAGACACCATTATGATACAGTTATAATTTGGAATTGAATCGTCTGACGCGACGTGGTATCGTCCAATGACACACGGTTCGTCCCCCATACAACTATCTCTCGGGTGCTTTAAAGAAGAAACATCTGTATTATCACTTCATTTGTTTACAAGTGTGGACACTGTCGTAACCACGTCCGTGTGTGTAGGCGCAGGAGGCGCGGCCCGCTCATCCTCTCGCCTGTGACGCAGCTCTATGCGCTCGCGACCGCCCCCTGCCGGCTTCGCGTAGGACTTATGAACTAGCCTAAGTTTTCTACTCAAAGTGCGGGTTATTTTTCTATACGCCGAGGCCTAACGTTATAGTGTTTCCTTTGCGTCCCCTGTAAAAAAAAAAGTATTACGACAGACGGTCGGAAGTGCATAGAGTATAAATTAATAAAAAAATTACGCGTAGTTTAGCCGTCGGGCCGATACGTCAAATAAAATATTGTTAGCCTGTACAAATTATATTAATATATTTGATTGCTAAATAGCTCTCATTACAACAAAGTGCTTTATTTTTTAATCGTGTATGAGAGTTATATAGATATCATGGAAATTGTCGCTTGCGATTAATATTAACTGTGTTTAAAGCGGTCACTTAAACATTAATATGTTAACGCGATTAATAATCGAATATTAAATGTTCAGCAATCATGTACCTATTGTGTAGGGTTGTAACGAGTTGCAGGCGAGATGTCATTTATTTTTTATGCAAGAATTTCCATCATTCATTAGCTAGTTATTTATAAAGACATTTCTTTTTCTTTTCATCCTAGTTATCAAAGAAACGTTTGTCGCCTATATATGCAAATACTCTGTTAATTCGCTTTACTCGTTACATCCCTATATGTATTTAAAATTAGATAAAGTAATATTGTAAAATACTTGGTGTACTTGAGTATAGTTGCAGTTGTCACTGAATTAGAGCGACCAAGAGTAGTGTGTCATAAGGTGCTAGCAGACGTCCAAATGTCACACTCGACCGGGAAACGATTGGCCCGACCACGTAACAACTGCACTCACCAGTCAGCCTTGCAAGTATTCGCAAAAAACGATATTTGGATGTGAAATTAAGACGTCTTTACGTATCTATATCGCCACTAGGTGCATACGACATGTAATATACGTATATGTACATAGTGGAATACGACGACACCACAGATAATTAAATTTATTAAAATTAATCTTCGACAAATTACATTTGAAATTAGTAATTAGTGTAAAATCCCTATAATAATTTTTTTATTATGTTATTAATCAATAATTATGAGAATCACATTCTTTTTGTTTGCAAAAAAGTTGTGGAATATAGAATCTATGCATGTCGACTGAACAGATTTTGTTTTATCCAGCCCAGTTATATGTCGTGCAATAATTCGGTTAAAACAATTCTACAATACTTGTAACAAGATAGAAAACTTCAATATATAATGATATTGTTATATGTATATAATGATTTTGATTCATATGAGCCAGTTGATTAACTGAAATATTACAGAGGCCGGTTTCCGAGTTACTCTACGGTAAATGAAATATTTTCTAGATACTAGAGTTTAGGTATAGTTTAGGCGGAATTAGTGGTACGAAGTTAATTTGTGTAATGTTTGAACGTGCGAGTTTCGAGTATACGCGTGATGCTACACTTTGCGTTGTCGTTGAGACATGATTGATGCCTTCTCTAGATAGTTAAGTCATGTAGCCGGCAACAGGCACCGGCGACACATTCACTTATCATTTGTAGAGAATATTTTTATTGTAATGAGCGGTGCCCGACTCTACATATTGTTACGCCGTAACTTTACGGTTGCGAGTTGCAAATAAAATATAATCATTGATGTTAAATGATTCATTCAAATCATTCCTATCATTAACAATCTACGATCGATATGGTCACTTATCGGTAATAACGTTGTTAAAGTTCGTTTATACTTTCTTTTGTAATAAAACAAATTTTATTAACTTAAAATGCAGAAAGAAAGTTCATTGTTTATTATTAGCATTGTATTTATTCATGTATGATACTGTTTCCCTGAATTTTATTATTGTAAGATTATATTATATGAATAAATGAAACTGAATTTGATTTTTATCGACGTGCACTCTAATTGTGTAACACACAATCAATCGCTATCTGAATGGTTTTGAAGCAGATTGCTAAACCATTGCTTCATAATGTTCGAAAGATTTGTCTGCTCAACAACGTAAAATGCAATGAATGTTATTGAACTGTCGAAATGAAACCCATTCCTATTGATAGTGTGTTTCGCAATTACCCCTCTGTTCCTATAACGCACACCAGCCGTGCCACCAGAACCTATAGCACAGTATAAATATTGTGCCTATAGATCCTGAACTCAAAATTACGGTATATTGAAAACATTATACACACCACTACCTGACTGGAATCAAACAACCCCAAAAATTACGGAATCAAATATTCATATTGAGATTTTCAGCGTTCGGTCGGTCTCAAAATGGTAAAAGGAACATACAAAACAACTTATGTTGTTACTTCGTCTGTCTGTCCGTTCATCTATCACAGCTGCTTATTTCAGGAACTACTAATAGACTTGTTTAGAATAAAAGTAAATAATGCTCGACCGTCTGTTTAACAAGTGAAAGAATTATAGCATAACTACTGTAATTTTCATTGCAACAGGGACCTTCAGGTTCCAGAAAAGTGGAAGCCAATAGCGCAAACAATGTCATCGACTTTCCTGAAGGGTCCACTAGCAATATTATGGCGGCATGATTTATGAGCTCTTTGAAAAGTAGTTGGACTCGAATGTGTAAAGTTGGTGGTTAGTTGTTTTTTGTGTATCTAGGATAGTCGGTAATTAGTCTAATTTGCGTCCCCATGGATCCCGTTCCCCTGCGGCCAGCCCCTAGATACGAAGCTGGCACCTATGGATTGGAGGTCCAAGGGCACTTACCCAGAGTGGTTCTCTGGGTTAGAAACTTTACTAAAACATTAACTTTTGGTTAATGGAAAAGACGGAACTGCTTTCAGGCGAAAGACGTCCACATAGTGCACTGCTGACACGTGGATTGAACTAGACGGAATGAACGTCCAAAATACCCCTTCCTCATTCGTCCCAACCATGGAATTAATGGTTGTACGTAGTACATATTAATTCCATGGTCCCAACTGAACGCATCCACAAAAGATCAAAAACTACAAAATTAAAAACGTCACAACTTCGTCATTGAATCTGACAGTGACAAATTGAAGTTGTCAAACATTGCACACACTGACATTTCACATGTGCACAGACTTAATTTTCATTCACACAAATACAAAGGATCGTATCGGTATTTTGTCACTAAAATGACATACAAGCGAAAAAAGTACCACGTTGGTGACACCCATCTGAAGAAAAGGTGGAGAGTGAGAAATCGGAAGAAGGATCTTGACCAAATTGATGTAGATATAAAAGAAGGTACGTTTTGTTTACGAAGGCTAATCCGTCACATGCTTTGTGTCAGATTTTGAGGTTAACTTTTTGCGAGGTAGGTCGCTTAGCAAACATTTAAAATCTATTGATTTTATCCTGAGCGCTTCTCATAACGCAAAATTATACCACAATCTTCTCAAAATTTGTATTAAATTTGATACAGCGGTGGTTAAACGTCGTAGAGAGTCAGTGTTTATAACCAAAATATTTGTTTTCAGAAAACGCCGATAAGTTATTAAACCAAAGTGTGGATTTGGACCTGCCTGGCGCAGCGCAGCACTACTGTTTACATTGTGCTAGATATTTTATCAATGATCAATCTCTAAATGAACACTTTAAAACAAAAGTCCACAAGCGAAGGTTGAAGGCTCTGGAACTAGAGCCATACAGCATTGAAGAGTCGGAACGCGCGGCAGGCCACGGCAACTTCAAACAGGCAAGTAAAAGAAAAATTGTCACACAGAACACTGAAAAAACTGATGTAGATGGTGATGCAATTATAGAAGATATAAGTCCAAGTAAAAAGAAGAAAGTAAATGATAATGATTCGTAGAGGTTTTACTAACCTGATTAAGGTAAGGGATTGTAAAATCCTGCTAACAAGACATTCTGCTCTATTCATAAATGGTGCTAAAGCAACTGAAAATTTTGTTTACATAACTCCACATATTGATTTCCCTGAAAAAATTAAGCAAAAAGAAGTTTTACAAAAAGTACTTCAAAGAAGAAAAGCTGATAATGACCTGGCCAAGGTAGAAAACCTTTGGAGAGTGTATGAAGACCTCAATGGCAAAAAAACAGAATATATTAAGCAAAAGGATGAAATATCAAGAGAACTTGGAAAGCTAATTAAAAGTGAACCAGACAGTGATGCAACAAAAAAACTTAAAATGCAAAGTGATCTCATCAAAGAAAATATAAAGAAATTAAAAGTTCCTCTATGGTCAGCGGAAGAAGCTGCTATGGTGGAGGCTTTGAAACTACCAAACAGTTTACATTCTCGCACACCTGACAGAAAAAATGAAATTCTATATACACATCTTTCACAGCCACAGAAAAATAAAAACCATCTTTACATAGGCAGAAAAATGAACATTATTGACTTCAAAAGCAATGAAAATTACTACTTGATTGGCAAAGGGGCTATATTTGAACTTGGGGCAAAATTTTACTTCAGCAAGATATTGAAAGATAAAAAGTTTGTACAGTTCTCAAACCCAGATTTTGTCAAAAGTTTAATTATCGAAGGCAGTGGAAAAGATCACACTAATCCTGATACAAGCTTTATATTACATCATACTGATGATTCTAAAGTGAACATTGACAGTCGTTTGCATCTTACTGGTGGAGGCTCTCTATGCTCCTTCCTTGCATACCATGCTAAGAATGTGTTGTATGCTAAAGTATTGCCTCTAAAGTACTTCACAATGGGCAGACAGTACATACCTGCATCATCAGAAGAACACAGCTTATTCCATGCTAGCCAATCATCTGTTGTAGAAATCTTTGGAGCTACAAAAACTGAGGAAGACCAAGATAAGTTTCTGGAAGAACTAACTGAGACCTTGAAACTTGCATACAGTAAGCTTGGATACCATTTTCGATTGAGTTTAGTTTCCGCTGATAAGTTATCTATGTGGGAGTCACTGAGGCTCTCTGTTGAGATGTATTCAACATCCTTGCAAGGTTACGTAGAAGTGGCCAATGTGTCTTTGAGCGGAGACTTTATCAGTAAAAGGTTGATGTTTACCTATGTCGAAAATAAAGAGAATAAATTCCCTCTTCTAGTTTCAGGTACAATGTTGAATGTACCGAAGTTTCTAGCCTGTGCTTTGGAGCAAGATGCTCCTTTTACTGTGCCTGAGTTTGTTAAAATTGAAAGATATTTATATACTGATACACCACCACGAATACCATCAAAATGGGAGAAACCATCCTTATTTTGAGCCATACTTTTGGCTTGTACCTACTCAATGTCTTACCATCTTTGAATGTTTGTGTTGAATATTTCTTTACTGTGACTGTTGACTTTTGTAAAGTGTATTATTGCTATAGATAAAATATTATTATGAATAAAAACTTCAAATTTATTCAACATAGTCAGTTATTTAATTTTCTCTTAATCTCAAATCAATTAATGTTATGTTCAAATCGTTCTCAAATACATCTCCCATAGTTTCACTTCAGTTCCATATCGAATTCAAATTCTGTTCTGGTCCATTTAGGCATCAGAGGATCGATTGGGGTCTCCTGTGTGATCTCGATTATCTTCATATGTCCAGATTTGGTTACCAGCACTATGGTATGGGTTCTGGAAGAATAATTAAGTAGGTAGGTATTATATTTAAATAAAAACCCTGTTGATTTTTTAAATGTCGCAGATCGATTGCCGTTTCGTCTGTTTTATAAAACCGTTAGTTGTTTTACGAAACAGCGGACCCTTTCATCATAAGAAGCCACAGCAAACGCTTATTGTGACTGCAGCAAAGCCATTCTGCATTATGTACGTCTAATCTTGGGTACAAACGTAGCACAATGGTGCCAATTCCCTTGTTCACAAACTAAACTAAATTTAAGATCAGTGCATCTTTTTCTTTCTATTTCATTATGAAAAGGACAGAAGATAAATTTTGGTTTAGTCCTGTCAAATTAATCGGCGCGTGTCACTACTCCATACACGTTTAGACGTGATTAAAAACTTGCCAACTAAAATTACGTTAATTTACGTCAAGCGCTGAATAATTTAACACGACTAAACTAAAATTTATCTTCTGTCCTTTTCTTAATGAAATAGAAAGAAAAAGATGCACTGAACTTAAATTTAGTTTAGTTTGTGAACAAGGGAATCGGCACCATTGGTAATCCAGCTGCACGCGTCGTTTAGCTGTTTTACATAACGGAGCTGTTTTGTAAAACAGCTAATTAAGCAAGCAGCAATTATCTGCGACATAAACAGCACTCCACATAACCCATTAGTAAAGTATTCAAATTTTAAACCAACGTGATAACTAAACTCAATGAAACGGATATCCGATAACTATCCGGCCAGATACCGGATATAAATATATTACGAAAATTTCATAAATAAAAACGATCGACATAAAGCAAAGCGCACATTACAGCCGCATTGGGCCACAGTTCAGCGCATATGTCAATAAAAATTTAGTGCGATGGTACTGTGCGACAAAAAATTATAAAATAAAAACGTTATTCCTCTCAATAAAATCTTTCTACATGGGTTATGTTGAATATTTCTGAATAACATACCTGGTTCCGTAGTTTCCTTTCGGAATGCATACAAATATAGAGCTCAGCTCCTTATACAAATTCGGACGCTTAGTTTCCAACTGTGGATCCGGAAGGTGTCTGAAAAAAATGTCCTTACGTGATATACAGGATGAATTCATAAATACGGATCAGTGATAAAAGGTCATTCATTTGGGTCATTGTAGAAAGAAAAGTCTGGAACTTTTACAGGTAGGGAAGCGAACATACTCCTCATCCGATTTCAGCAATTCAATCAATTTGTCAAGAAGCTCCTCTTGCATGCAAACTTTATTGAATGTACTAAGGATTTGCATTAGTTTATTTTTGCCGGCGTCCACTTTCTTAAGCGGTTTCTCTGGCAGAGTGTTTCCGAACCCGACATAGGCTTCCTTGTGGGTAGTCAACTCGTTATTCGCGTTGCTGTATGATGATATTGTTGGGCCAGCGCTCCTGGAACAATCATTGTTTTAACTGGGTTATGATACGATCCAATTTCTGGGAAATGTTAACAACGACCCTCACTGCTTAGTGACGGACTAAACACGTCAGAGGCCCTGGGGCCGCAAAACTAAATAAGACCCCCGGGGCTTCTCAGAATTTGATGTATTTGTTGTAAAAGTATTCATTAATGATACAGCGGCTGACATAACAATCACGTATTTACAAACAAAGTGTGTTCGAGAATAGAGTACATATTATATGTACGCAATACCGGTATTCAGCTAAATCTGGTAGTTAGACTGGAATAGCCAACACCAATATAGTTGGAAAAAAGTTAGACTATATGCACTAAAGTACAGATGATGAAACCAATATTTTGTAACAAAATTTTGAGTGTCCATGGAGTTTCGTGCCCGTCCTTATCCATCCGAACCTACTACGTTTTGGAATGGACAACATACCTCCATCTTTCCGACGGACCGACTCCTTGACAATTCAAAAGTGCTGAAATAAATGCTTTGAGTTTGAGTTCATGCACACTACTAAAAATACACAGGAGTCATCACACCTCACGTTAAATGTCCTCCTAAAACAGAACATTAATTTTGTGGTCGCAAGCGCAATTTTAGTCTAGACAGACTATCTATCTACGCTTAGTTTGCATACTGACGGGGCCTTCAACTCCAAGCTGCTTGCCTTTTGGATTTCAATAAAAAGGACTGCTCGAAATTTGACACTGGGCGGGCCGCCCCTCATCTGTAGTCCGCCACTGTCTAAACAAAAAAAAATCTACATACGTGAATTCCGCTGTTACGAAAACAAATTCATTGCAGTCCATTGCAAAATTCCTTTTTTCTTCAATATACTTTTCAACAGGTTTTTCGCTCTTAACGTAGTCTGTAACTATGCTTCCTCTGCCTGTAAAAAGATTGTTTACCTAACATTAGTTTTTCTAACACAAACCCTGGCCTGGAACTCCTCACATAATTTGCTAATGTTGGCCATTGGCCAAATAACAGGCAGACCAGACATTTAAATCTTAGATTACAATATTGGAGTAGACAGTAACTTTTTCACACACACGAGAATTGACCAAAGGATCCAACACATTCATTGATACAAAACTACGTCCGTCCGTTCGTATTGGTATATGAACTATTTAAATAATTATGTTAGTCAAGTAAGTGGGAGCGAACTTGACTACCTAACGTATATAAGCATTGATGTATAAAAAGAGGAAGATAAGGCAACGAGAGAGTAAAATAAAAAAACGTACGTCGACATTAAACGTAGGTACATAACGTACATACGTCGTAGAGTTTCAAAATATTTGTTGATAAAAGAGGTAGTTTTGAGATATAAAAATCATCAATTACTTCTTCATAGTCGATGTCTTTGAGCTTGTCACATTCTATGGTCATCAACGACAAACTGGTCAACCTGTCTTGAAGCATGATGCTCCTTGATTGGTTTCTTTTTCTTTTGAATTTGCAGAAGGAGCGTTCCCCACCGCAGTCAGTTAGCCTCATGCATAAAAAAAGACTTTACTTAAGGAAATGTCTCCAATTTTGTTTTCTTTCAAAAGATGATATATTCCTAAAATACTACTAATTCCTTGACATGAAAGTCACAAAAAAGTCTTTTGTGATTTTATAATGCTCGATAGTCGACTCAAAGAAATTGTACACACGGCTACCTATCAAGCTATACATTTCCAGTAGAAGCTGACCTCTCATTCTACGTAAATCCTATACAATGCGAGATCAGCTTATACTTAGCTTGATATGTAGCCGTGTGTACGACTAGTGTAGTGAGACAAATGAAATAATTCACTAATGATTTTTCTTTAAAGCGGTGTGTAATGGTTGGTGATCTGACAGGAACTAGGGTGGGCCCGGGCTTCGATCGCGGGGCCCTGGGCACTTGCCCAGAATGCCCACTGGAAAAGAGGGGCCTGTCAATGTATGTAAGTGTTTAATCTATGCTTGAGTAATGAGTATCCTACCCGTAGAAGATATTCATTTCGTATGAAACAGCTGGCTGAAGAAAATTTTATAGGTAGGTAAAACCAGAAAAGTTATGCGCTTCGGTAATCTCCGTGTTTTCTGGATTAGCACGAACGTCGCGCCACAGACTAACGCGCCACAAATCCAAAGCTTCTAAGTTTTGTACTATCGCGCTAAATATGCTCTTATATAAGTTGTTTTCTCTTTGTTGAGTTACCTACTTCGGTTTCAGGTCATCATCTGTCACTCAAAAGTATCGAAAAGTTTTTTGGTATAGGTACGTAGAGTTGTTAATCTATAATGTTGTTATGGTACAAAATAGGCAAGTATTTCCACGGTTTTAACAGCTCTATATTAGGTCTCATCATCGTGTGTTTGTTTTTCCGAAGATAGTTGATGATTCTCGAACTGCATAATTTTCTTGGGATATCGGTAGCTAGGTAGGTACTTTGAAAGTGAATGCTTAGGTACTTACTCTTGGCTGTAGGATTTATGGGTCCTGCCAAGTTCAGCAGAACTCCAAGTTTCTTACGAGTGGGCGCCACGGCCAACCAAGTACCTCCTTCAGTGACTTTTAAGTCGCGACCTGTAAAGAGAAACGTTTCTTTTACAATTTAGATGATGATAATACCTATATCATACCCGAGCATAAAATAATAATAACTATATTCGTACCACCATAAAATATCTATTAATACTTTAGGAGAAAATTGCTTTTGAAACTTGCGTAAGTGTAAAATATTAATGCTCGTGACTATGCGTTATAAAAAACATGGAACTCTTCGACAAAAAAGATATTATACACAACCAAATTTTTCTGCTATAACTTGATGAGCCATATTTTCGGCCTAGTAGTGTATGATATTTTTGTATGATCGAATCATCGAACACCGTCATCGTGTGTTGTTGACAGAAACACTTAGATAAGTGGGCAAAATATCAGCCTTTAGATCTTAATTATACTTACCCAAACTTTACCTACTTGTGAGATGAAATGGACGAGATGATTTTTTTAAGTGTCGAAGATGATGATATGATGTATTATACAATGCGTAACACCTCCGTAAACGTTGGGATCTTCCTTCCATGGGCCCATGCTTTGTGTTTCCCGAGTATAGTATTCATCCCTGTTAGATACCAGAACTAAACTGTAGTCGCTCTTAGTATCATGGGTGCCATTGAACATAAACAGGATGCACATTTTTTGTACCTAAAAAAAAAAAGAAAAAAAGTGCATATCATACGGAATGTAAGTATAAGAAATTGGTATATTTTATCACACTTGGTAGTTCAACTGTCAATGCATATACCAGTAGTTACTGGTTCAACTGGCAATGCATATTCCAATAGTTAGTGGTCCAATTGCCAATGCATATACCAGTAGTTAGTGGTCCAACTGGCAATACATATACCAGTAGTAAGTGGTCCAACTGCCAATGCATATACCAGAAGTTGGTAGCTCAACTGCCAATGCATATACCAGTAGTAAGTGGGCCAACTGGGAATGCATATTCCAATAGTTAGTGGTCCAATTGCCAATGCATATACCAGTAGTTAGTGGTCCAACTGGAAATACATATACCAGTAGTTAGTGGGTCAACTGGCAATGCTTATACCAATAGTTAGTGGCCCTACTGTCAAAAAAAAAAAAAAAAACAGAAACAGAATGAATATACCAGTAGTTAGTAGTTCAACTGGCAATGCGTATACCATTAGTTAGTGGACCAACTGGCAATGCGTATACCAGAAGTTGGTGGCCAACTGCATAGGTATAGATATTGTATATTTGCATGGAATAGAGGAGTGGATTAAAAAAAAAAACGCTGGTTTTAAATTGAAAATAGGAACCTTCTGTATGGAGTCTTGCTCATTCACCCCTATAGGTAACGGAAAAAATTCAACAGAGAAAAATCTAAGTACGACTCACCTTTTCTCAATTGCGGCCGGCTTCCCAATTGTTCTAAACGTTCCTTTGAGTGGAACGTTGATCACGGAGACAAGCACGTGTAACACATGGTGATGCACAAGTGGGTCTTGGTTTATCGATTTTCACGCACGGCGTCAAAAACTAGATTGATATGACGAGCAATGCATATATCAGTGATAATGACGGCGATTGCCTTAGTGAGGAGAGTGCCATCTACCCTGGGGTAGATGGCGCTCTCGTTCCGTGAATCAATGGTGGGAAATTGTGCAGTCCGGCACAACAAATCGTGCGTCGAATCGGAGAGCGCAAATAGACATTCAATTGAGAGTTCGTCCAATCACGGGTCATATACAGAACAATTTGGATTATGTGTTTAACCACCTGCCACAGTGGATCAAATAGTACATACGTCCATTTGATCCACTGCAGAAAGGACTCTACCCACATTATGGTCAAAAATGACACTACAAAGGTAGATTTTTTAATGATGGGAACCAACCTACATGAAGGGGGGTACCTTCACCTCCTACTCTGGATCTTCTCCTCCTCTGGTGGGGATCTCTTTGGTATATACAACTTATTTTTGACCATACTGTGGGTTGAATCCTTTCTGCTAAACATGTCCAAATGAGCTAGTGAAATAGATCTAGTTTATAAGTTGGTACGGTATAATTTAATAGTAAATGATTATCTATAGGTACTCCATTTGAAATAAGATTAGACATTTTTTTAAACCCTTTTTACAGTCCATTCAACCGATTTTGACTTTTATTGCGTTGGTGGCATGACAAATGGCAGCTGCAGAAAAAAGTTGTTATTCTAACCACTTTTTTGCTTTTAATGCCATCCTTATGCCTACGGAATAGAACTCAAAATCGGTTGAGCGGACTGTAAAAATGGTTAAAAAAAAAAAGTCTAATCTTATTTCAACTGGAGTATAGTTACCCACCAACACGTACTGAGTCCAAGTAATGGATTTTATCAAGTAATGTAGTGATACAGGATGACAGGTCCTCTGATACCTGTAGACAATTCGATTTTCGAGTCATGTTAAAATCAGGTTTGAGTCAGCGGGGTTTTAAATTAGCTATTGCATAGTTGATATATCACGCTCAGTGAAGCATACATAGGCTACTTAAAATAAAATTATTTGAGATGTGAATAATTTAGGCTGACATTCCACCATGGCGTTGCAGAGAACCTACCTCCACCAATAACCCTAGTAGCATTTTTTGTTGGCATTTAGTTGGGCTTACAGAGGTAAGTAGCCCAACTAAATGCGACTAGGGAAGATAGGTTCAGGTTGAGTTTATTTATGATAGGGAGGGTCAGGTCACTCAGGCGACCAACATTTATAGAAAATAAAATTACTGTTTTGTTAGGTAAATATTAGGAAAATATTCAGTTTTTTTACTTCCAGAAAGAAAGCAAAAATAAGATTTTTGATATTTTTAGTCTGGCAGTTGGTCATCGGTGTTCCTTGTAATAGAAAATAATCTCAGGGCTTTATTTCATGTATAAACCCAGAATT
This sequence comes from Dryobota labecula, assembly GCA_947523025.1. Taxonomy (NCBI): domain Eukaryota; kingdom Metazoa; phylum Arthropoda; class Insecta; order Lepidoptera; family Noctuidae; genus Dryobota; species Dryobota labecula. The sequence continues at coordinate 6,608,862 of OX383303.1, read as the reverse complement.
ATATAAGTATGATATTTCAGTTTTTTCTACACAAATAATATGAACATGAATTAATGTTATAGGTACCCTAAAAAATGTTCACAATACTGTTGGGTGTAAACGAATGCTTTGCTATTTTTATAAATATTATTATTTGATTGAGTAGGTACTGGTACTAAGTTGGATGATATTTCACCAAACAGTAGTTTATTTATGTATACCGATAAAAAATCTTATCAGTGATAAAGTATTTGCAATGCTTGTATGTACGTCATCATCTTTAGGTAGGTACAAGGTACAACACAACATTTTTGGAGTGAAAATGTGTATGTAATTATCCTAAGTAAAAATCCAAATAATAAGTTGCTATGCTAGAGTTGCTTGGTTGTATTATGCAATTAGATTTAATTTATTTTAATTAGTAGGTACTAGAAGCTAGTATTTACGTGAGAAATAAACACATACCTACCCAAATTTTAAATTTTCGTTGCTATTTCTAAATCAGCTGATGTTTGATTGACATTGATACTGACTCACGACTGTCATTTGGCATCGGAAAACAAACAAAAATGAATTGATTCTTGACAGTGACACCTGACAGTAAACTAGAGATTTTTTTTTTCTTCGCCCTAATCGGGCAGGCTGAGGTCTTGGACCATACCGCCTCGTCTTCAGTGTTCTTAAATAAAAGTAAGGCCAAAGCCTCGTCTACAGTATTCTTGAATAAAAGTAAGGCCAAAGCCTCGTCTTCAGTTACATCCTTCTTGTAAAAAACTAGAGATATATAATGTTTATTGAATGCTCTTGGGGGACCTTAGACGGTTAATCTGATCATAGTTTTGTGAGACTGTACGATGTGCGCAATCAATCCGATCTGACATTTTAATCTAAAATTTAACAAAGATAACCTACGAACCTACGAAAATAACGGATAAAAGTGATGCACGATCTAAGTAGATAAGGAGGTTCCGGTCTTACAGAAAAATAAAGAAGACGAGACGCAACGAACGAGGCTATCTGTGAGGCTATCTTATCTGTGCGAAGCGAACAAGACGTCAATTTAGAGAATGGCAGAAAATCATGGCAAATGGAACGAGTGTTTAGCCGTGTATTTATTAATAATTCTATCTTAATATTACCTACTTTGCTCCATCTATCTCATGCATATCGAAAATGGATTCGAATTTACCATTTTTTAGTCTCCCAGTAAGTTGCATTTATTTATAATATGACGACAACAGCTGTTTACAAAATCTCGGAACATTACAAGATTCGTGATGTTTTCTAAAAATCTTTTCTTTAGTTCGTGGATTCGGAGACTTCAGACTTTTTCTCGAGGATCAAGCCGCAGGAGTGTGCGTACGATGAGTTGCACGCGACTTTACCATCCCACGGTGCTTTGTTGGGCCCTGACGATGTCTTGGCCCAGTTTCTTTCTGGAGACGAACCTTTGGAGGAGCCCGACTTGAACGGGCCTACTACGTTACACTGTGAGATCTGTAAGAAGCGGTTTGATAATGCTAAGAAGTATTATGGACATTTGAGGGTCCATTCCAAGGATAATCTTTGGGTTTGTGGTGAGTGTTCACAATGTTTATGTTAGTTATAACTATTGTTTAAAGCTTTCAAGTACATGCTGTGAGTTCATTTTGTTTTCATTATGAAAACATTACTATGTAATTGTTTTATTACTGTAGTTTTGTACACATTCAGGGGCCCTAAATATCCTTTATTTCTTAATTCTTCATTATGCTCAAGCCAGAGATATAATTAAGTATGTATATCAAGTATGCTAATAACTTCTCAAGTGGTTGTTATTCCTATCAAGTTAGGTTTTTTATTTGTATGTCTGAGATAAATAAGTATTGATACACATGCAGATCAATCCATCCAGGCCTTTCTTTATTAATTTTATATCTGAAACTAGCGTTACATTGTGTTTCAGAGCAATGTCCTGAACATAAGTTCTCGACCAAGCAGCAGCTGATGAAACACAGCTTGACCCACAAGCCTTTGGAGAGAGAGTGGAAGTGTCTGCAGTGCACCATGGCCTTTGAGGCTCTGTGGAAACTACAGCAGCATCTGTTTGCTAAACATTTGAACTACAAGTATGAGATAACATATTTTTTTATGATTTATGAAAATTCTGTTCTGAACATTTTTTAATGCCTAATGGGCCAGCTCTTGACCTCGAACTTCGAAATCCCATCAGGTGCACAGCTTGTTTCTTGATGATGATGGGGCTCCCTTTTCCGCACTTAGACTCCTATTTGGTCCGTTGTGCATGGGCAGCTTGTTTCTGAACACATTGATGGACAGTATTCCCTCACTGGTTGATCGTGTTCACTACAAAGAGCAATAAAACTATCCATGTGTGTGTGGAGGATACAATTTTGTAGAATGTTTTTTTAACGTTACGATATGACAGTAAAAGGTTAAAATTCTATTTTAGTGACACTACAGAATACCCTTCCTTGTATTAGTGTAGAAAATAAAATGCCACAAGGCATACTGATTTTATACAAGTCAAAACTTTGACATCGACAGGCATACTGTTATATTATTTTTTACAGAGACATCATCGAGAGGCGTTCTGTCCGTCAACGTGTTAATAAAGTATTTGCAACTTTCAATATGCACATACATACCTACTTCTAAGGCCTGTGTTCACCAACATTTAAATCAACTGTTTAGATATTTAATCATTTGTTTACTCAAAATTTCATAGGAAATTTGACATAAACCAACTGTTTAAATACCTAACCGGTGGTTTGAATGTTGGTGAACATAGGCCTAAGTCTTTTAATTTGCAGGCCTCACAAGTGTGATCAATGTGAGAAGTCATTCACTAAGGCTTCAGACTTGGACAAACATAAGAGCATACATAGTGGTAAGTTAACATGAAATATATTTAAATATTTATTTGAGAGTGGAGGTTTCCAACCCTTTTTTAATAGCAGAATATACCTAAAATATTGAAGATAAAAGAATGTCTTTTGTCTTGAAAAGTTCTTTAACGCGGTAGGAGTTGACTGGTAGAAATCGTCACGTAAGGAAAAAGCGTTATGCCTAGTCCATGCGACTTCCTCTCTTTCTCTGTCTCTTTCTATTATAATAGGTTGGGGAAAAAGTTTCTTCACATTTTTTAAGAAAATTCAAAACATTTTTTAATATAGTTTATTTACATTTAACTATAGTATGTAGGTACCATTTTGTTCGATAACTTTTTGCCATCTTGTAGGTAGGGACATGATCCCATTGCTATAGAAATTTTGGGACTTCTGATCAAAATACCGCGACAAGTGGTTTTGGCAGTCCTCTCGTGATGTTAACCTGACGCTGCCTAAAGAATTCTGAAGAGACCGAAACAGGTGGAAATCTGAAGGTGCAAGGTCAGGACTATACGGCGGATGCATTAACACCTCCCAGCCAAACTCTCTTAATTTTTGCTGAGTGGCTAATGATGTGTGAGGTTTAGCGTTATCATGATGAAAACCACACCCCTTCTGTTGATTAATTCCGGCCGCTTTCTCTCAACTTCTTGCTTTAATCTCATCAGTTGTTCGCAATAGAGCTCAGAATCGATGGTCCTGCCTGGTGGTAACAGCTCATAATGAATAATGCCCTTCCAATCCCATCACACACACAGCATCACCTTGTTGCGAGTTAACCCGGGTTTCGCCACAGTCTGTGAAGCCTGACCGGCCTTTGACCACGACCTCTTTCGCACATTCTTGTCGTACGTGATCCACTTTTCATCACCAGTTATCAGCTTCTTCAAAAATGTTTCGGTTTCATTACGTCGTAATAAAGAATCACAAATGAGTACACGGTTCATTAGGTTTCTTTCAGTGAGCTAGTGAGGTACCCAAATATCGATCTTTTTTGTGTACCCAGTTTTTTTCAAATGTGCCAAAACTGTTTTGTGGTCAATTCCCAGTTCTTCAGCTACGTCGTAACTACTGATATGCTCCACTTTTTCAAAAATGGCATCCATTTTATCCGTAATAGGGCGACCAGAGCGACGTGCATCTTTGACATCAAAATTTCCGGATTGAAAACGATTAAACCAAATTTGTGCTACTCTCACAGATACTGCACTAGGTCCATAAACATCGCATTTTTTTTTCGCGGCTTGCGTTGCATTTTTCCCTTTTTTTTGTAAAATTTTAAAATGTATCGAATTTCTTCATTAGATTCACTCATCTTGACAGTACGAAAAACAAATGAAAATCACACATTTTCCTAATTTGAATTTGGAATTATGTTCTTTAAAATTTAAACTTTCAATGATACCAAAACCAGCCAGATACAAATAGTATAGCCAAAGAGATTTTATTACAAGTTCAGACGTACAATAATGCGAAAAGACTTTTTCCCCAACCTAATATATAATAGAAAGAGAGAGCTGTCTCTTTCTATTATATACTAGCTGACCCGACAGACTTCGTTCTGTCAAAAGCTATTTGACTGTGGCAGTTTGTCTACGCGCAAAGGAAACTACCTACCTACCCTACCCTACCTTACCCTATCCTACCCTACCCTACCTACCTATCTACCCTACCCTACCCTACCTACCTACCCTACCCTATTCTACCCTACCCTACCCTACCCACCTACCTACTCTACCCTGCCCTACCAACCCTACCTACCCTACCCTACCCTACCCTACCAACCCTACCAACCCTACCTACCCTACCCTACCTAACTAAAACCTAAATTTTTTTTTTTTTTTTTTTGATAAAATCTATTCTCAGACCTACCAAATGATGACTAACACGTTTTGTCAAACGCCATAAAGTTACATTAGAAGATAGAGTTACCTACTTATTATTACAATAAAAATTTAAATATGGTCGTTTTCTTACAATTTTTTTTTTTTTAACTTTCTTAAATTTTTCTTACATAAGAACCTTCTCCTGACAATAACAAACACAACAAAAAAATAATTAGAGAAATCGGTCCAGCCGTTCACGCGTGATGCCGTGACCAAGGGAAATAGGGATTCATTTTTATATATATAGATAATAGAAAGAGAGAGAGAGAGAGGTGTGAATGTAATACAGAGCCATCTAGTACAGGTAAGTTTTTAGAAGCTCTCTAAAAACTTATACTAGATGGCTCTGTATTAAATACGCGTCTGTGGGTAGGTGTTTTTCCTAGTACCTTTAGTATGCGAGCTAAAAGAGACTTCGAAAAAAAAAATTCAGTTTAAAGGTCTCAAGTTTCAAATGTCTATAGTTTTTGTTTTTTAACTTCCTCTCTGACGGGGGTCCGCCGACCGCACACGTTTTTTATTCTCTTTATCTCTTAACTCTGGCCACACCGAGGCGAATCACGCGTCGGACGCGGCTGTGCGTCAATTGTTTGAACGATTAGAAAGTCACTCGACTATTTGTGCCAGTTTAAACACTTCCTTACTAATTGACACAATCGGCGCGAGCGAATTTCGTCCCGCATCCCGCGCGGGATTCGCTTCAGTTTGGCCAAAGCTTTAATTTAAGGCCAATTGTAAAGCACAAGGAATATTACGCTTCAATTTTCAAGTAAATGTCACGTGATCATCCAGAAAATGTATGTAGATTTCACGACAGTAAAATTCGGTGTAGTGCACAGTTGCCCCTTTAGGACATGCACAAGTCGAAGTCTTACAGTTTTTCAGAATAAGAACGCCAAAGTTGGCCATTTAACGTAAAAATCACGGTCAAATATAATAGGCCTCTTAACAAGCTTCCAAAAATTAAAAACTATGTACCTAAAGTTAAAAACAAGACAAAAATAAAAATATAATTTTCTTATTCAAACAAAATATTAAAAAAAAAAACAAAGAAGAATGGAAGTTATGTATTGTAAAGACACATAGTTGTGAAGTAGTTTATTAATTGAGCTAAAATTAATTCAGTTAATTCTTCGACAAATACTGCCGAACTGAATGTGAGCCGAACAAGTGACTATGCCTTTTAGAGGATAGTATCATCATACGATTAATACATTTTTCTGTCACCAGATGTGAAGAGGCATGCCTGTCCTGAATGCGACATGCGTTTCAAGGACAAGTCGAATCTGAAGCGCCATATGTTGCGACACAGCGGAGACAAGCCTTACTGCTGTCCTGGATGCGGGAATCGATTTAAACAGGTAGAACAGTGTTTTTCAGCGTGTGGTTCGCGACCCCCTAGGGGGTCGCCAAGCCTCTTTAAGGGGGTCGCCGTTACTTTAAAATTTAAAACTCATAAATATAAAATCATAGTAGTACAAAATGTTATATTTGTTAACAAGATTTTTTATTTTATTAAAGGCTTAGTTTAACACAAATCAACAAATATCTAGTAGTCACATGAATTATTAATGTGAAGTTGAACATACGCACCCATTCACATTATTCTGATGGTTGCGGCTGTTTCTCGTTAACCAATTTTTTTTTACACATACGATTAACTCGTTCTCAAAATTTCGGCTATTTCTCTGTTTGCCTTTTAATTGAACCATCGATGAAAAACGTTATCTCGCACAAGTAGGAGGTTCCAAATGGAATCAAACACTTCGAAGCTTCTGTGGTTAATTGTGGGTATTCTGTTTTCCTGCTTAACCAAAAACCAAAGTGACAGACTTGAATTCCAAGTTAGAAACCGCGGAGGGTAGGGGGTCGCGAAATATTTTTCCATACTAAGCGGACCACAGTATGAAAAAGGTTGAAAAACACTGAGGTAGAACATGAAATGATCATCAGCTGTATGAGCGTAAACGAAGCAAAAGGGGGAAATGTAAGGATCGAAGCAGGTGGCGTTCTGTAGTTTGTCTTCCGCCATGGGTAAAACGAGCTAAGTGCATGTCGGACTACAAACAATGAAGGGTTCCGAAGTTGGAATGAATTTATCCCAAGAACAAACATAACATTGTAGTTGAAATACATGCTCTTCGATACATCGATATACGTGACGGTCAATTCTCCAACTGCCAATGTACGTTGGTTGACTATTACTCGTTACCTTATAAAGCCTTCTTTACTGTGATAGTTTTCCTTTTAACTTCGTTATACATTTATAAGGTGTACATTCATACACGAAATATTTTAAGAGAAACATCTATAGGTGGTAAAAAAGCCATAGCAGCGAACATTATCTAAGTGTTTTATATTTTTACATAATTATTATAATTTTAAAATTGCTTGAGACATTTTGCAAAAAAACCTTTACTTACTTTTTCTTTTATTCTATGAATGACCCGCCCGGACGCGGTGACGGCGGCGGTACGAGCGCGGTATATCAAATAATTTTAAATAATTTAATTTTTTTAATAATATGTTCAGATAAAAAAATAAAAAAAGGTTTTCATGGCTTCTTTACCACCTATAGGTGTATCTCTTAAAGTATTTCGTGTTTGAATACGAGGGCTGCACTAAAAGTATCGGGAATGGAATATTTCCATTGTTCCTGTCATATTAAAATATTTTTAATTGAAAACTCCTTGGTTTTAAAAATCGAATACCATTTATTTATTTAAAAAAAGATTCTCGGTCTTGTCACAAGGTTTGATCAAACTTGTTTAGTCGTTGAGAAAATGGAATTGACTCGAGAAAATTCAACAGCGATGATTTATTATGACTTTCGAAGTGGTTTAACACAAAAACAGTGTGTTGACCGGATGATTTCTGCATTTGGTGACGAAGCCCCATCCAAAACCACAATTTATCGCTGGTTTGCTGAATTTCAACGTGGACGTGTCAAGCTCAGTGATGATCCCCGTCAAGGTCGTCCAAAAACTGCAGTCATCCAAGAAAACGTTGATGCTGTGCGTAAGCTGATTGAGGAAGATCGACATGTGACATACCGCGAAATTCAGGCAACTTTAGACATTGGCATGAGTCAAATACAAATAATCTTGCATGAACAATTAGGTGTAAAAAAGTTGTTTTCCCGATGGATACCGTATTCGCTCTGTGAAGAGCAAAAAGCGGCTCGCGTTACTTGGTGCGTCAGAACTCTCGAAAGATTCCACGCAGGATCCTCAAATGCTGTATACAACATCGTATCAGGTGACGAATCCTGGATATATGCGTACGAACCCGAAACAAAAAACCAGTCACGAGTTTGGGTGTTCGAAAATGAGTTAAAGCCAACAAAAATTGTTTGTTCACGGAGTGCTGCAAAAAAAATGGTGGCCACGTTTGTCTCCAAAACCGGCCATGTTACGACTATTCCACTTGAGGGACAAAGAACGGTTAATGCAGAATGGTATGCTAGCATTTGTTTGCCACAGGTCGTTTCTGAACTCTGTAAAGAGAACTGCAACCGTCGCATCATCCTCCATCACGACAATGCGAGTTCTCACACCGCGCACAGAACAAAAGAGTTTTTAGAGCAAGAAAACATAGAATTATTAGACCATCCGCCGTACAGCCCCGACCAAAGCCCTAATGATTTCTATACTTTCCCTAAAATAAAGAATAAATTGCGTGGACAGAGATTTTCATCACCTGAAGAAGCTGTGGACGCCTACAAAACGGCCATTTTGGAGACCCCAACTTCCGAATGGAATGGTTGCTTCAATGATTGGTTCCATCGTATGGAAAAATGTGTCAAATTTCGCGGAGAATACTTCGAAAAGCAATAAATACATTTTTAAATAGTAATGTTGTGCTTTTCACAAACTCGCAATAATTTTGGACGGCCGATCCAACGATACACTACACCATGGGATAGTCGAGAAAAAAAATATCATCCCCACTTTACGTGTAGGGGAGGTATTCTAATAACATTCAAGATTTTATTTTACCACTTTAACGGCGTGATTAATATGTATACTCATGCCAAATTACAGCCTTTTAGCACTAAGGCCCGTATTACAGAACGTCACTCAATACTCAAGCATTACTTAAGACTAGATTCAAGCCATTTGATTGGTTGAAACTAGTTTTAAGTAATGCTTGAGTATTGAGTAACGTTCTGTAATACGGGACTAAGAGTCTCTGAGCTAAGCCGCGAGCAGAGAGACATACGGACATGGCGAAACTATAAGGTTTCCTTGTTGATTACGGAACCCTAAAAAGCACACATCAAATGATTTTATAAGCTAATTTATGCTCAATACTCATAAATGTTGTTAAACCATTTTTTATTTAAGGCTTTGACTGCCAGACAACAAACTATTGTTAGCGGTCACCGGTGACCGCGGTGGCAGTCAATGTGTTAAACGTTGCCCCACACTAGGAATTTCTTCTGTATTGTGGGTGCGTTTACAAACATTTAAACTCACATAGACAAACGGCCAAAAACAGTCAAAATTATTTGATTAGCCTGTTGTTGGTTTAACTATCACAACAGATGTGCTGATTACATCATGCTTTGAGTGAGCCAACCACTTTAGATTTACCTTACAATAAAAATGAAGAATTTCTGCATACATAGTATAATTTATTTTCAGATGTGACTTTTCATAGTTTTCGGATGTATTGAAAACCACATCTCTCTTAACACATTGACTGCCACCGCGGTCACCGGTGACTGCTAACAATAGTCTATTGTGTCTGTTGTCTGGCAGTCAAAGCCTTAAATAAATTTCTGATACATGTACTTCCATATGAAAGTGCAGCACTAGCGCGTATTTTTCTGTGTAGTGTTACAATAAATATTTAAAAGAGAAGTTTTTTTTCGGTGTTTCTACTCAGAGTAGTCGGTTTGGAAACACCGAACTAATCTAGTTTAAAATTAATTGATATGTTAAAGGTGTTTTTATAACCGGCTAGCTTTTGCCCGCGGCTTCGCCCGCGTGGAGGTCGAAAATTAGCCCGCAGAATCGTCTATCGGGATAAAAAAGTATCCTATTTTCTAACCTAGGTCATGGTCTACCTGTGTGACAAATTTCATCGAAATCCATTGAGCCGTTATAAGCACCTTAAACAAATGAATAAATGACTCCTATATGAAGCTCCTATTACATATCATAACCATATTCCTCGTCTTCCCCCAGCTGGCTTCAATGAAGCGTCACGCACAAAACTGCGCGGTCAACAAGGGGCCGAGTGAGTCTGTGGAGAACAGCACTCGCAAGAACCATTGCCGCGTATGCGGCATGAGCTTCCAGTACAAGAGCGCTATGCTGGAGCATTGTGTCAGGTATGTGCCCACATTGTACAACTTTGAGGCGTATGATACGCCCGTTTTAAGTATTATTTATTTCCATTTTAAGTTTTTGTAGTACCCGCAACCGGCGTGTGTGTATGTCCAGATGTATGTATGTAAACGACGCAAAAGAAGTAAGAAGTCGTAGCAGGTGGAATTGTGTAGTTTCTGCCTACAAGTTGCACTATGGTTTTATCGTCTCTAATTGGACGTACTTAAACGAAAAGGATCCAATCCACACAAAGTCCTTTTAGAGATATTGACGTTTGAAGTTTAGAAGATATAATATATTTTATATTTCTGTGCATGTGGGCTGGTTCTGAGGTTGATCGAAATGATAAACTGTTGTTTTTTGCTTGGATCTATTTCACTATATTATCGATATTTAGCATCAGTTTGGTACACTAAACTCATTTTTGACCAGGTTGTGGATTGGATCCTTTTCGTTTAACTACGTTCAATTTAGATTACAATACATTCATAAATCACAAGCATATGTACCTAAGTTAATTACTAGTGACGTGCTTCCCTTTAAATTAGACTGCTCTATAATTACGCCAAAGATTGTGGGTTAACAAAATATAAAAATATCTTTTATTTCGGACCCATAGGTATAGTCCACTTGGTTAGTATACACACGGCTTAGAAACTAGTGTTAGTACTAACATCTACCAGAAAAACAACACGAACTATTAATTACTACGCCACAGTGGGATGTAGGCGTATCCTATGCCCCAGTATGGGGCTGTCACACCTATCAGCTATGGTTTTCAAGATGCTGTTGGGGCTGGCGCGTACCCTGCGCATATTGGAAGCGCAACGCTTGCGCATGATGGCGTCAAAACCATCTATTCTCACCTCTGCGAACATGCCAGAAGCACTGCAGTAGCGCGGCAACCCTATCAACGCATTGAAAACATAATTGTATTGTACGCGCAGAGCGCTGTATGCCCTCTGCTTCTGAGTGTTGTGCTTGTATTTAGATAGTAAGCCTTTACATAAATCCATACTAATATTATAAATGTGAAAGTAACTCTGTCTGTCTGTCTGTCTGTTACATTTTCACGCCTAACCCACTGAACCGATCGTCTTTAAATTGGCAGAGATATAGACTGGGATATGGAGAAGGACATATGCTACTTTTTTATAGGCGATAACTGATATCCACGCGGGCAGAGCCGCGGGTAAAACCTAGTAAATTAATACGTCTTAGATGATCTTCCGACCGACTTGTATCTAGTTTTAAATATCATAGTATTTTTTTGACGTGTCAAAGTGTTTGTTAACACCAATTTACAGAAATAAATGATCATTTATCATATCAACTTTTCCATTGTCCACCAGGCAACACACCAACACGGGGGGTGTTGCGCAAAACGCAAAACCGCACGAACCCGACAAAGAAGATAAAACTCATAACGACACAAACCGCATCGTGGACAATATAGTAGACGACATTCTATCCGCTGAAGACGATTACATGACCATGTCGACGCAAAACGAAATACTCAACGTTTATAACCCAAACGATATCGACAATAACCCAGACAACTTAATGCAAATAGAACTATTAAAAGAAATGAATCAACTACACATTTTAGACGGAGAACTATTCTATAATGACATAGATTTTGATAGCATTCAACCTAGTCATATGTTTAATACTAACACTAACGATATGGATTACGGCACGGATAAAAATGCTGAAATTTTGTTCGATTTTACTGAAGGAAGCAAAAGTATGGATCAGGATATCATGAACACCTTATTCCATGTCAAAGCTGAGTACTTACCTGATGAGCTACTGAACCCTCCTGAAATTTTGAATCCTCCGGAAAAAACGAATGAATTAGAAAATCATAATCACGTATCAGTAAATGAATGTGCAACAATATTTGAAAGTGACGTTGATTTAGAAGCTAGCACTAATCTAGCTGCAAATTTGAACCAGCTGATCGGCGAAAATAGTGTCCAATACATTTCGACAGAAGACGATGATACTTTTATAATAAGTTTGAATAGCGAAATTGATGCTGAGCAGTTGACTGATATGTTAAATATAGGGGTTGAGTTAGTTAATGATAAGGCTAGAGAGCCAAGTATACCTGAAATTAAGCAAGAGCCTGTAAGTCTAGCGAATATAGAGCTTTATGTGAAGATTGAAAAGCCAACAGAGCGTCAAAATGAGCAACGAGAGGAGCGCTTACATAGGCCTATGGTTGTTAAAATAGAAGAGGCTGTGAATGTCCCCCAAATGAGTTTGATGGCTACAGAAGAGAAGAAAGTAATTAAAAGGAAGCCGAAAAAGAGAGTGTTGTATGTTTGTGGAACATGCAATAAGGTGTTCAATAAGAATGATAATTATAGGTCGCATATAGGTGAGGAATTCATTCTTTTATCTTACTTACTGTGGTGGCCCAGTTATTAAAAGATGGGAAATCTCACATCTATCCATTGTCCATTGTGATCTTGCATTCAAGGTCAAATTAAATTGCAAAACTTCATAGATGTGATGGGTATTTAATAATTATAAAACAAAAAATTAAGATTCCTAAACTCATGGTTTATGTAAACACACTGCCAGCAGCCATTGACTTCGTAATCAGCTGTTACTCGAAATTATAAGTCAGAAAACCATTATTTTATATCATCGTCGTTAGAAACAGTATTTTTATTTCTCGAAGCGACGCGCGCTTTACTTGTGGTAACCAAGTGTACAAACACGCTGTGAATGTGTGTGTAAGCGCAGGAGCTCTTGATACCGTCAGAGGCACGGGCGAATTCAGAAATGTGTGTGTATTTGTGTGTTATGTGCTGACGCTACTCGTCTTCACGCACACATTAACAGCGTGTTTGAGCACTTGGTTACCACAACTAAAGCGCGCGTCGCTTCGTGAAATAAAAATATTGTATCAATATCCATCACGTCTGTAAAGTTTCGCCAGTTAATTTAATTTGATTTCGTATAAACCAATCAAACTTCCATACTAATATTATGCATCCGAAAGTAGGTCTGTCTGTCTGTAATTTTTTCACGCCTTAGAGCCATTGCACACGGCGTTTATTTTACGCGCTGGCAACGCGCGTATACGCGCTGCAAACGCAAATGGTGCTGATTTTTCAAGGCAAACAACGCGTCGTTGATGCGCTTTTGACGGGCGTTACACGGAACGCGCCTAAAATAAACGCCGTGTGCAATAGTACATTATTGCAAAAGCCGGGAAATAGGCAATTGCAGGTCGAGTATGAGACTTCACTAATACGAGACAGGGAATTGCCATTTCCGCCGAGGCATATATAGTGCTTTTCTCAAAATAATGCAGGGAAATAAAACATTGCTGGAGCGTGGTAACATTGCTGGAGCGTTTTGTAATGTTCCAAATTTAAAACACGCTCCTGCAATGATTTGATTTTCTTTGTCCGTAAATTCGATACTTCGCGTGTTCTTTTTTCGAAAATAATGACAATATTTCCATGCATGTTTGAGAAAAGGTCCTTAACGGCAGAACGGATATGGCACTCGGTTAAATAATGACCTGGGTTAAAACATGGGATACTTTTTTCTATCCCAGTGGTACGTCCCGTGGGATAATTTCCGACCTCCACGCGGGCGAAGCCTCGGGAAAAAGCTAGTATTCTCATAAGTTATAAAACTTACAAACATGAGATTTGACAACTTCATTCAATCACACCAATTAAACAATTCCTTCATGTACAGTGCGACATAAAATAGTAGAAATTAAATGAAATGGAACTAACAAATTTCCATACTAAATTGTTGCTATGATTAAGCATTTTACGTCAAAAATGTGACAGTTACGTAGAAAGTGGCGCCCTCATTTAATTTTTACTATTTTATGTCGCACTGTACTTCTTGTACTTATCTTTCACAGCGACCCATGAGCCGGCCCTTCGCCGCCACAAGTGTAAGATCTGCGGCGAGCGTTTCAGTTACCGTTCGACGCTCAACAAGCACACGCGCAGTCTCCACACGCCCTACGTGCGGTCTGAGCATTGCTGTCAGATATGTGAGCGGAACTTCACGTTCGCGTGGATGGTGAGTATACGTACAGGTTTCCAAAGAAAAATAAGCGCATCGAGAGTCATCGTCTGTTTTCGGAAATACGAACGACTGATGATCGGCAGGAGAACCAAGGTAACCGACATAGCCCGAAGAATTGCCAAACTTAACTGGCAATGGGCAGGGCACATTGCTCGCAGAACAGATGGCTGTTGGGGCCGAAAGGTTCTGGAGTGGCGACCGCGTACCGGAATACGTAGCGTAGGAAGGTCTCCCACAAGGTGTACTGATGATCTTGTGAAAGCCGCAAGAATCCGCTGGATGCGGGAAGCACGGAACCGGTCGAGGTAGCGGTGCTTGGGGGAGGCCTATGTCCAGCAGTGGACGTCTTTCGGCTGAAATGAAGATGATGATGCGATCTAATATAGAGATGTTACAACTGTGGAAGTAAAGAGTGGCTTGTGGCTAAGTAACCATAGCCGCACGGGCAGATTATCAGGTTAAGCTACGCTTGCCGCGGTTGGTCCGTGGATGGGTGACCATTTTAATTGGGACAAATATTTTATATTTTTCGCAGGAAGTGTAGACGCGATTACACATTGCCTTCTCAATTTTTTTTGATTCTATGGACAGTAGAGCTATTGGACGATAATTACTTGGATCTGTTTAAAAAAAATCTTATGTAACGGTTTCACTAATGCTATTTTCAGTTTATCAGGGAATACGCCTTCTTCAAAAGACTGGTTTTTAATTTAAAAAAATGGTGGTGTAAGCACATCAGCACATTTTCTGAGTGAACAGGGTGGAAGTTCGTCTATGCCGTGCCTTTTTAATTTTTTACGTTTTTTAACATAATATTTATTTCGAGAGGGAACATTGGAGTGAGGAACATTGTATTTACGGTAGGTGAGAGCACTGGGATACTTCTCGGCTCGTCGTTTTCTCGTAAAGGACCTCGCCGATGGATGCGAAAAAGTTGTTAATCATATTGGCTACTTTTTTTGGCTCAGAGGTTGATTTAATGTATATTATTGTAATATTCGTACCCCGTCCCTCCCGAAATTAAAGCGATAAACTTCAAAACTGAAAGTGACAAAATTACAGTAATTTAACGATACAAATAATCGACCTTTTTCTCACTCTCCATATATGAGAACTTAATGTGTGTGTTCGTCAAACGCAGTGTTTGAGTTAGTGTGACAACCAATAGCAAACTCGCGATCTAAGTGCGTGTGGTTTATTTTTGTGCGTAATGCGTTTACGTATTGGTCTCTTGCTTGTAATGGAGTTAGAGAGTGGGAGACAAGCGGCGACACGCGTTTTAATACAAATAAGAAATTATTTCCTTTCTAACCTCTTTTATCTGTTCTGTGATAATAATCATAACGCCAAATAATTATGTTATTTCAGCTGAGAGAACATTTCGAGCGCGACCACGAAGGGCTCACGCCGCATGCGTGCGACCATAAGGATTGTCACCAGAGCTTCTTTAAGAAATCAGACCTGGCCGTGCATAAGAGGTAATTATTAAAGAAAGAAAGAAAGAAAGAAATAGTATTTATTGGGACTCGCACAGGAAGAACACAGACTAAATATTAGGGGTTAAAGTATGAAATTGCCGATTTATATAGCAAAATTGCTCATCGCCGCAAGGTTGCCTGCTTGTGGTCTTCTACAAATTGGACTTCGGCGAGTGTGCCCATGAACTCCACGACCTCATTCCACCGGCCCCCTTCTACCATCGGACATCTAGACGCACTGCTGCAAGTTACCACCCCTACCTTGTTGATATTCCACCAATTCACACTAAGCGTGTTCAAACGATTAACTAAAAAAAAAAAAAAAACGAAATTAAAACTAGTTTTTTTTTTTGCAAGATTTAACACACTTTCTCTCACACACTCACACAAAACTCGTCTGGAAGGCCTGGGCTCATGTAGTAGTGGTTAATGTTTTGGGTCGTTGTCAGGTATCACACTGGAGAGCGTCCGTATTCCTGCGATATCTGCAAGAGAGCGTTCCTGCATGCGAGTCATCTCAGGCGCCACGAGCGGGCAGTCGACTGCACCAAGTTGTAAGTACATTAAGGGGGGAGGGTGACTAAAGCAAAGTTGGCAGACGTAACTTTGATTTGTTATGGAATTGATTGGACTTGGATATAAAATTAAAATAACATGGTATTTCCAAACTTTTTGTTGGACAGAAACATCTCGATGGAAAACGCATTACGCATTTTCAATTTGTATTCTAATGAATTTTAGGAGACTTTGATAATTAATTGTTAACTTTGATAATTTTGTTATGGTTCATTATTTTAACTGCGAACCTTTTTTCGAAAGTGAACGACGGTAAAATATCCTTCAAAGTGCGAATCAAACTTTTATACATAGTATAAGTCTTAGCCTGCGAATTGAATTTTTGATAGATTTTTCATATAAAAACTGTCAGACGTCTAAAATTTATTCTAGATTGAGTCTAGATGTAAAAGTTTGTCGAATTTACCCTAAAGCTTCTCCATATTTCCGTCGGTGTATTTTGTTATCATATATATGTGTATTTTGTATTTATTATACCTTCCTGGAAGTTACATTATTTATTTAACCGTTAACGTAAATTAACCAAACAGAATTTTAGTTACCACCCGGGCACCACTATTATATTGTTACCAAGAACGTGTTAACTTCAAATATAATAATAACAGACAGGTAAAACATTTGTTTTAAAATAATTCCTGAAAACAGTGAATACAATTTCTTTCATTTTTGTTTAACCATCGACAGTTTCGGAAGCCACCATCACCATCATAGCAGTGATTTGTGTTAAGCCGGCCACATCTTTTTTAGTTAACTTAAAGTGAAAAACAGTTACGGAGCTCGTTGTCCCGTTACGTTCATTGTCTCGTTACGCTCATTGTACGCTTGCGCCGCATCAATGTTTTGTTATGACGTTGTCAGGTTAAACTATCGTCCGTAAACCAACTTTACAGACAATTTTTTTTGGCGGTATCTTTTATTTTGATACATCGATATAAACTATCAAGTATCGAAATTGTATCAAATACGATATATTTCCAATAGAACGCGACAGCGGTGTTGCTATCGCCACTGACTAAAACTTCAGATCCGTAAAAATGCAGACTTATACTTGCAATGATTTATTAATTTAAGATTTTACATCAGAAATGATTTTCCTGGCTTGGTATTTACATATGTATATGAATAAAAAACCAACACAATAGAATTTCATAAAGTACAAATATTTTTCTGAAAATTTCACCGATATATTATCGTTGTTTTGTCTGCGATATATGTATCGAAATCAATACATACAACTTTTTTTTAGTATCGATACAGTATGTATCGATAATTTTTTTCAAATCTTGAATCCCTATATGACACCCAAGGGGAACTGTTATTCTCCAAAATTATAAGTAATAATGAGTTCTTTCTAATTGTTTCAGCGTACGCAAAACGGAGGCGCGTTCATCGCTACCTCAAAAGCAAAAAGAGCTTCCAACGAAGAAAAACTGTGATATTAAAGTTAAACCTAAACTAAAATAAATTAAACGCCTCGTTACAAAAAATACGTTTTTATTTATTTATAACACATACTTTACACGATTCTATAATTTGTAATACGTGAATACAATCGTAGTAACAATGAGGCACCGTTTCTAATCGAATTCAGGGACTGTACATATACACTACAATGTACAAAACATTTACGCATTTAAAATTTTGCGCATTATCCTAAAATAAATGCCTAGGATAGTCGACCTCGTAAATGCTTAACAAATAGACCTTGTCGTTTTAAAATATGCAAGTGCAAGTGACATCGACCTTGTGTTGATAAAGCAATTACAATGCGATATAAAATAGTAGAAATTAAATGAGGGCGCCACTTTATACGTAACTGTCACATTTTTGACGTAAAATGCTTAAACATGGCAACAATTTAGTATGGACATTTTTTAATTCCATTTTATTTAATTTCTACTATTTTATGTCGCACTGTACGAGGTCCACTACACAATAAAACTTTTTATTACAAAAACAGTTTCCCAAACACCATGTTGGGGTCGGCTTCCAGTATAACCAAATCCTGCAGCTGGAACCAGCCTACTGGAGCTGAATACCAGTATTATACTTTTAGCGACTGCCTATCTGACCGCTCCAACCCATTTATTGGGTAACACGATACTCTTTGGCAGTACTTTGGTTGTCAGACTTTCGGGATTACGACTGTCAAAGCTCTTCAAATGCATTTTCCTCAAGTCTACAAAACAATATAATATCCGTTGTATGGTAAGATACATGAGTATCAGTATATAAGAAAGCATTTACCTATTGACCACACCAGTTGGATTAATATGACAATGTTTTCGTGCCCGTCTCGCCTCAGTCGTATTAACACGAATGAGAACCTATGCGACGTTTTTACCCGACTGCTCCAGAAGGAGGTTAATGTTTTTCGAGAATATGACGTAGTCTGTCTAATTCTTTGGCACGCTCTGTAACCAAAGAAATAGACAAATCGAGTTGATAGATTTTAACATTATATGAAGTGTCATGAGATTCGTCTGTATAAAAGTGATATAGGCTGCTATAATAGTCATACATTGCAAAAACAAAAATACTAAAGAGATTGAAATAAAGAAATTTATAAAAAAAAAAAAAACCCGGCTGCAAAAACATCTGAAAATTTTAAAACAAGCATTATCATGCAATCGGTTTTTTTATTTAATTGCACGTCCGTATTCGTCGTTGGTATTCATTTGTTGATTTATGAGCTGGGCGTTGGAGGCACGGCAATTGATATAAAACCAAGCGGTCAATATTTTAAAAGAAGATTTAAATCTTTGATTAAAGTAGTCTTGATCGCACCCTAATCAGTCTGCGCCATTACTAACTTTGCTGATTAGCTTATATTTTCATCGGGACAAGAGCAAAATCTCTTACTAAAGAGAAGTATTTGGACAATACAGAATAACTGCGATACATTTCCAGTTCACATCACGTAAATTTGCCGCTTTCCGATGTAGGTAAATCCAACAATTTTTTACAAAGGTCACGGTCAAGGTGATATAAGGTCATCCATTAATCAGACAAAGATCTACAGATGAATAGATGACACAAGGGGGGAGGGGAATGAAAATTTCATTATTTTTGAGATATTTGCGAAAAACTCAAAAAGGGATAAATGGATGCCTTTGGATTGTACTTGACCGAAACCCTTTTCAAAAATTGTTGCATTTAAAACAAAAAAAAAAAACTGAGAAAAAAAAATCCTGTGAGTCTGGTTTCAGACCGCCAAGCTTAAGTTTGGCGGTTTGAAACCAGGCTCTCCGATATCAATGCAACAATTTTTTATAGATCCGTTCGAGTTCTGTTCTATTTAGGCAAAACTGAAATAAACTCGGTAGGTATGAAACCGTAAACTTGACTAAACATGATAAATTTGCTTGGAAACAGAAAGAAACTAATTGGAATACAAGAAAAAAGGAAATCAATTCATTTATTTATTTATTGATTACACGTCAGCATAGCTCTTAACAAAATTATGTAATAAAGGGTTTTCAATTAACAAAAGAACCATAAAAAACCTCATCCTAATTGCGTACACACTCGTAATCACAATCTCGTTCAATTTTTTAATTCAAAAATTAACACCCGGTTTCTAAATGGAGAATTTCAAGTTGAGAACTTGTCAAACTCTAGCATTATAGGGCTGTCTCGTGCAACCTAACAAGCCCCATATTTGTGCATTGGATTTCTGTTCACCTAAGCGAGAACAAAAAATGACGAAAGACTTATGTTTTTTTATGACTATGGGTACCTATACATACCTCTATGTTCTAATTATAATGTATTTTTTCACTGTTTTTAATTATTATTCTATTCAATTTTTGTATATGGGTATTTTTGCCTGCAATAAAACATTATTATTATTATTATTATATTTAACGTGATTCCTTCAATGTAGCCTGCGAAATTCAAAATTTCCTACCAATTTTTTTTTGCAAAATTGTAATGTCGCGTGCTTCATTGAAGGAAAGACACGAAACAACAAAATTCGATCTAAAGAAAAACGGCGCATTCCTCTAGATCGTATTTTGTTGCTTCGTGTCTCAATATGAAACTTTATAAAAGGTATTAGAAAATTCTAGGCACACTTTCCGAGGCAGCTGATTGAGCCGTTTTCATAATTCCTTCAAAGTCACGAGATAATATTTTTGGCGGTAGTCAACCCGAGACAGCGCTCTTTGGTAAGAGACAAGTTGACAAGTTCTCTACTTGAAATTTACAATTCATAAACCAGGTGCCTTACTCTCGAAAACGATTCGAGTTTGATTTTGATTCCGATTCGATTTCGTTTCTGATCCGAACTCTATTTAAAACTTAAAACTGACCGAAGTTAGTTTCGCTTCGAACCACCACACAATCGTGCGCTAGTGTTGGATTAAGAGTATGGATCGGCATTTAATTCGAACCCAATTCGATTGATTCAGAACTCGATGCTGTCGGGAGTAAGGCCCCAGAAGCGAGTTCGAATCCGAATCAAAATCAAACTCGAATCGTTTTCGGGAGAAAGGCCCCAAGTGTAAATCAATTTATATGATTAAATCTTGATTTATTAGAAGTACCTACCTACTAGCTGATCCGAAAGACGGACCATAGAAAAAATACCGTTCAGTTTTTCCCGAATTTTAAATTTTTCCGGAAGACTTTTCCAATTTTTCATCCATATAAACATAATTCAGACTATTACGAACAAGTCCTCAAGTGATGTGCTTACCAACGAACAGCATTTCGTTTTTATTTACCTATATAGATTTTAAATCAGTCTTACGAGTAAAATAACTTAACACTAGGCATTCTTCAAGGCTTCTTCTTCTTCCACAATCTTCATTCTCTGCATGAACGCTGCAAGCCCGTTGGGGCTGTCCACTAGACTCTCGTAAGTATGATGGTTGTTGCCCAGCTGTGCGAGAGAAATTCATATTGTAACATAATATAACGTCACGCCCCGGTATGCCTTGAAGGGTTACGCAGAGGTGTACGTACAAGGGCGTCGCCAGCCGATGGCCCAGAGGGGGGCAAGTTGATATAAGGAGGATGGGAAAAGTATGAATTGAAGGTACAGTCAAGAGCACATGAAGTAGTACGAGTCTTACCGCTACGGTGATTGTAATAAGAACGGTACAAAGTCCAATGGGTAAAGCACCACAAGCTCTCTGTACAATAAATAAAACTTGCAAACCAAGTTATTACATTTATTAAAAAAATTGGATAAAGTTACAATATTTTAATAATAAAGTGTTGTATTATATTTTAATAATACCTTGTTTTTGAGTTAATTAAAATATAATCTTCCATGGTTTTTTTGTAAACTTCTTGACGACTTGATTATGAAAATTTTGTAAGTTTTCATAAATAAGTTTTCTGGGTAATAATCATGGCCAGACTATTGAGGCGACTTTCCCTTATGATGCTTCTTAGTTAGGATTTTGGTTGCTTTGCATTTAGATACAATTTTTTGGAATCTCTAGGAGGGGGCAGCTGCCTCTCCCTGCCCCCCCCCTTGTGTACGTATAGTGCATCCACATTTCGCCAGTTCTGTTTAACCTCTCATATGGCTGTAATTACAGATAAAATTAAAAAACCATTGTCTCGCATGGACCCACGTTCCATATGAAAGGTTAAGTCCCATGTAGTGAGCTTATTGTTGTGCGTATGGATTGAGTGCTCCTTTTTAAAAGTTAATTATATTTTTACGAAATCAAGAAAGAATTTAGGAAATAATTGTGAAAACTTCATGGTGAAGATAAAAAAATTGTGAAATCTATGGTGAAAAAGTCGTGGACAATTAACTAGAACACTCAATCTGCTAACCTGAGTAAATACAACTTGACTCAATTTAAACGCAAACTAAATATTTTTTTACTAGAAAAATGCTACTATACCATTGATGAATTTCTTGTTGACAAAATTTCCCTGTGATTTCTTAAATTTCCTGTATTTATGATTAATAATGTAATATTCCTATCTAAAGATTTATTAGAATTGTACTGAATAAATTGAATTTGCTAGAATTGTATTGTTTATAATGTCTTATGTTATTTCTAATATTGTTAAATTAATAGTGTATAGCCTAAAGGGAAGATTTTTGAGTATCTATAAAATATCTGTAAGAATATATCGCGACTTATGAATGCCAAAGTACTTAAAATTTTGTGTTCTTTCATTTGCGAAAACCCATTAATCGCTAAGTCTTATAGTTTCGCTGCTAGCTAATAAAATAACCAATTATTTCAAGCATTTCCAAGGTTTGTTTTCAAATACAAAACATTAAGCAGATTATGTGACAGTTATTGAAAATTTCATTACAAAGCAATAACTTTTTAAATATCAATAGACATATTTAAATAGAACATTTATCAATGTACTGATGCTATGAAGTAATTAATAATAACAATATAATACTACAAAGGGTATTTCCAACCACATAATAATACCAGCCTATAACTGTCCCACTCTGCTGGGCAAAGGCCTCTTCTCATACAGAGAAGGCACGAGCATTGATCACCACGCTTGCTCAAGACGGGTTGGCGATTTCAGACTTATATTAACTATAAGTCCAGGTTTCCTCACGATGTTTTTCCTTCACCGATGTCAGTAATGTCCAAGATAAACTCATAAAGTATATATGAATTGAAAAAGTCACATTGGTACTTGCCCAGATTTGAACCCACAACCTCATGCATAAGAGGCGAGGCCTTAACCAACGGGCCATCATGACACTATACTAATTTGTAATCGCGATATCTCTGTTTGCACTTTTAATGATTTAATTGGTTTTCGTTGTAGGGCGGTGATATATCATAAAAATATCACCAGAAATCGCACTAATAAATACTTTGACTTTGACTTTGAACAGTGTAAACTCGAGTCTCAAAATATACTAGAGATAATTCGCACATTAATTTCCTTAACGTCATTAAACAAAAATTATCAATTTTGAGCTAAGTAACGCCATCTAAACTAATATGATAAAACTAACTATGAACTATTCCCTATTTTTTCCAAAAACACTAGCTTTAATACACTAGAATAACAAAAGATATGACCGACATAATTACTCTACTTTTATTTATACCCTTTCCAAAATAATCAAAACTTTAAACGCTTGTACTGAAAATGTGTATATTTTGTTTAGTGACGTTAAGGTAATTAGAGTGCGATTATGTTTACCTTTTTTATGTGGAATAATTATTGTATTAAATTTGTGAAAACTATTCACAAATTCTCGAACGGGCTATCTTACTTCTCAACTGCCGAAACACCACAAATGCAGTTAATATTGTTGTTATGGCAACAGATTTAGATAAGATGGTGGAAGCTAGCCAGGCGGACTTAGAACAAGTCCTACCATCAACCAAACCGAGCAGAAAACTAAGCTAAGCTTTATACGTGAGTAGTACAAAAGTGGGTACTTACAAATCTTTTGACCCACTTGGACAGGTGTTCGGTGTAGTACTCCTGCTGGTATCGCTCGTCCACCAACAGTACGGCGCCCCAGTCGCCGCGGTGACGCACACAGCGCCCTGCCGCCTGGTTCAGTGCTCTGCAACAAAACCATTGTGATGACAGATAATGGTTGTAATGGACTTTGGGAGATGATGACCAGATAGATAGATAGAATACTCTTTATTATGTACACCATAAAAATTACAGATATAAATGTAGAACTGTTACATAGGGTGTCACAATGGGTGGTCTTATCGCTAAAAGCGATCTTTTACAGACAACTTTTGGATGGATCAAAAGTAGAAGGAGAGACAATACTGCAGGTAGTCAGTGGCGTACCATTTACATATACAATACATACATACATAAAGCATATAGATACTTATACATATAATATTTCCATTATACCATATTATTATTTTATTTATTATTTTTATTACTAGCTTTTTTCTCAAAAAAAGAAACAATGTACTGAATGTTCATTCGGAACAGCCGGGCGGCAAAATTGAATATAATTATCGTCGCCTAAGAGTGAAAACCTCGGAAATGCCATTTTGGTTATTTTATTATATTTTTTTTTACAAAACCTCGCTACGCTCGTTCTTGTTTTACATAAAAAAAGTTTTGCAACCTGTAACGCCATCTATGACGAGTTTGAATATTACACGCTAAAAGACACGTATATGAAGAAGCTGTGGTAATAAAATTTTACATGGCGCCGAGTTTTCTTCCTCTTGTAAAGTTGCCTTTTTCGCATATACGAGGTTTTCACTCTAAGGCGACGTTTATGTAGATATATTTTCGAATAAAAGCCTCGAGGGGCTCGACGTGGCTAAGTAACAACAGCCGCACGGGCCGATCGATCAGGTCGCCACTCGCACTTGTGCTCATGAATGTGTTACTGTGCAATACCGCAGTCCTCCCCCCGCCGACATGTGAATGTACTGCGCAGCGACTCACCTCAGTTCCGAACCGCCATAAAGTTTGCGGCTGTACTAACCTATAAGCTTGCACTCGTAGCCATTCCCTCCCGTTGAGCAAGCTCCTCTCCTTCATATATTTGTTGTTGTACTCCATTTTCGCATTAACTGCCGTATCGAATGTGTTCGGGTATGGTACGCCCACCTGGACACGACAACAGTAGGCTTTAGATAGAGATTTGACGCCTAGGGCTTAATATATTATTTAAAAAAAAAAAAACCGGCTAAGTGCGTGTCGGATCACGCACAAAGGAGGGTTCCGTAATGGGATGAATTTATCTCAAGTAAAAACTTATCATTGTAGCTTAAAAGCATGTTCTCCCATACATTTCAACTGCAAATATAAGTTGGTCGACTATTACTCGTTAACATGTAAAGCCTACTTAGCTGTGATAATTTTCCTTTTAACTTCGTTGTATGTATATAGTACTACCGTGATTTTTTACACATACCCGAAAACAACCATTTAGCTGGCACTTGCTCTAACAAAAATTGACCCTTTAAAGTTTAATATTACGCAAACAGAGCCCTGAATCAAAAAATGGTTTACACAGACCCGCAATATTTTTGAACGGCCTATCCAGCGATACCCCACACCATGGGATAGACGAGAAAAAAAAAATACATCCCCACTTTACGTGCAAGGGAAGTACACTTCAAAATCACGCGTCTGCGGAGTTTAGCTAGCTAATTTAAAATAACCCTGTATTTATAATAATTACTTACACATATAACAGCTCTCGCCTGGTGGTCTTTAAAGTCCATACCCTCAGACACTTTACCGCGGTATATCGCGAATAATAATGCGCCTTTCTCAGTACCCACGGTCTGGTAGAAATCCTGGAAGAAGCAATAAGAACCATTATACAACATGGATGTCATTATCATTACGCCTGTATATCCTGAAGGGGAAGGCACAAATGAAATTAACTATGTACTCACATCCATGGTCTCCTCGTGGTCACCTCCGTGCCTCTTCTCACAGAACACGTTCTTCAGGCGGTTCATCTCCTCCCACACGCCTGTTTCTCGCCAACTGAAACATTAAACTTAACAATGAGGGTATATTCTGTATTTGGACTCAAGCTTAACAGATTAACACGTTCAGACCAGCGTGTACCACCGGTGGAGCACGGATTATTTGCTGACACGACAAGGTGTACCACCGGTGGCCACATCACACTAAACTTTCAATATACTAAGAAATTCGCGCCGCTTTGAGAGAAAGTGTTCTTACCATCCCTGCCTAGTAAAATTGACAAATTTTCATAGTGCAGCTCAGGAGGTGGATATTATTTCGAGAAGTGGACAAAAATCAATATTGAAAAATTGAATTT